>CAWUFW010012304.1:0-551253 GCA_963921515.1 Calotriton arnoldi | reverse complement strand
GCCACAATGGTCAAAATGTGCTTCAGCTATGGACCCCACACTTGCCTTTTGGTCACTGTGATGATGGGGGTTTAGACCCCATTGCCACAATGGTCAAAATGTGCTTCAGCTATGGACCCCACACTTGCCTTTTGGTCACTGTGATGATGGGGGTTTAGACCCCATTGCCACAATGGTCAAAATGTGCTTCAGCTATGGACCCCACACTTGCCTTTTGGTCACTGTGATGATGGGGGTTTAGACCCCATTGCCACAATGGTCAAAATGTGCTTCAGCTATGGACCCCACACTTGCCTTTTGGTCACTGTGATGATGGGGGTTTAGACCCCATTGCCACAATGGTCAAAATGTGCTTCAGCTATGGACCCCACACTTGCCTTTTGGTCACTGTGATGATGGGGTTTAGACCCCATTGCCACAATGGTCAAAATGTGCTTCAGCTATGGACCCCACACTTGCCTTTTGGTCACTGTGATGATGGGGGTTTAGACCCCATTGCCACAATGGTCAAAATGTGCTTCTGCTATGGACCCCACACTTACCTTTTGGTCACTGTGATGATGGGGGTTTAGGCCCCATTGCCACAATGGTCATGGGCTGCTTAGCATTGTGGGTGCCACACACATATATGTGTGGCACATGTGCTAGGGGGTCACATTGTATGTTCAAAGTCATGTTCGGTGTTGTAGGCATTTGACACAGCCTACACACGCTTGTCATGGTGGTGGGGGGATGTCTTAATCTTGCATTCCCTAGGTTGTGGTGTGCTTGTTGTGTCATGCATTGTCCATCCTATGAGTGGGGGTGGTAGTAGTGGTAGGCATCCAGCCCCCTGGCTAAGGGTGGTAGTAGTGGTAGGCATCCTGCCCCCTGGGTGAGGGTGGTAGTAGTGGTAGGCATCCAGCCCCCCTGGCTAAGGGTGGTAGTAGTGGTAGGCATCCTGCCCCCTGGGTGAGGGTGGTAGTAGTGGTGGGCATCCTGCCCCCCTGGGTGAGGGTGGTAGTAGTGGTGGGCATCCTGCCCCCTGGGTGAGGGTGGTAGTAGTGGTAGGCATCCAGCCCCCCTGGCTAAGGGTGGTAGTAGTGGTAGGCATCCTGCCCCCTGGGTGAGGGTGGTAGTAGTGGTGGGCATCCTGCCCCCCTGGGTGAGGGTGGTAGTAGTGGTGGGCATCCTGCCCCCCTGGGTGAGGGTGGTAGTAGTGGTAGGCATCCAGCCCCCCCTGGCTAAGGGTGGTAGTAGTGGTAGGCATCCTGCCCCCCCTGGGTGAGGGTGGTAGTAGTGGTAGGCATCCTGCCCCCTGGGTGAGGGTGGTAGTAGTGGTGGGCATCCTGCCCCCTGGCTAAGGGTGGTAGTAGTGGTAGGCATCCTGCCCCCCCTGGGTGAGGGTGGTAGTAGTGGTGGGCATCCTGCCCCCCTGGGTGAGGGTGGTAGTAGTGGTAGGCATCCTGCCACCCCTGGGTGAGGGTGGTTGTGGTGGTGGGCATCATGCCACCCCTGGCTAAGGGTGGTAGTAGTGGTAGGCATCATGCACCCCTGGGTGTGGGTGGTAGTAGTGGTAGGCATCCAGCCCCCCTGGGTAGGGGTGGTGGTGCGCATTCAGGCCCCTGTGTGCATATGTGGCATTGGTGATGGGCATCCCGCCCCTATGGTGCTGCTGTTGCTGGTGTAAGTATATTCAGAATCCCCGTGTATGTGTGTGATGTGTCGTGTACGTGTTGTATGTGTTTTGTGGTTGGTGTCTGGCTTACCTTCTGTGCCGTACGCGTCCGTGCCTGTTCCGGTAGTAGATGTAGAATATTGGTATGATCGGGACGAAGGGATTCATGGTTGGTTCGTGTTGTTCGTCCTTCTCGTTCCTTCGCGTTGTCCTCGTCGCCCGCTTCGTCCTCGCCGCTGCGCGTCGTCCTCGTCGGTGCCGTGTTCGTCTCGTAGCCGTGGATCGTGTTGTGGCGCGATTCGGAGCTTATGTGCGCCTCTCCCGGATGCTTTAACGTGCCGTGCGTAGCGACGGGTTCGGCGCGTACGGGAAGCGCATCGTACTTGTCCGGCCGGACGGGGCTGCATTTTTCCTTCCGTGCGACTCGATTCGGCGTTTCCGGATTCGCCTCGGTCGGAGAACAGGACCTGGTTTGGGTGAGTACGGCTCGGCCGGAATTTTTGCTGTTGTGCGCATCGTACTTGCTCGTTCGGTGTGCTGTACGGATCGGTCGGGAAACAGGCTTTCGCATGGCTTTTTTCCCGACCGAATGGTATTGGGTGCGCCTCCGACCGAGATCGGAATCGGCCCCTTTGTCTATTGGCCCTGGAAAGTCTCATAAAAAGACCAAATTTTATTGCAAAGGGACAGACTTAACAAAGGTTCCAACTTTTCCTTACTTGGGGGTACTTTTTGACGAACGTGCGTCATGGTGCCCACAAATTACGCAAAAAAAGAATACCCTTGCAAGAGCTACAGGGGCCACACTAAATTTTGCTAAAAAACTAGGGATTAAACCCATTGCGGCCTTGATGAAGATATATAAGGACAAATGTATCCCCATGGCAACCTATGGCAGTGACATCTGGGGATATAAAGAAGGAAAGGACATTCAGCAGGAGGAAGACAAGTTCTTACGTAAGGTCTTGGCAGTTCCGCATTCCACCGCTGCATATATAATACACGAAGAATTAGGGGTGGGTTACATATCAGACCAGATTGCAGTGGCCCCGTTAATGCGCTGGCTGAGAGTATGGGCAAGTCCCATTACAAATTTAAACCAAATAATAATTACTGATTGTCTAGCACTAGATAGAGCCAAACATATCCCCTGGTTAAGGTATTTAAAGGAACTGACAAATTGGCTAGGTTGCCCTGACTTATTCCTAAGTCCCAAACCCATGGAAAAACTCACAATTAAACATATCAAACTCCAGTTTTTGTCCAAGCGCCAGGGACTAAGGGAAGAAAAGGAGTTGTTAAAACCATCGGAAAGACGCTATGTTACATAATCCACGAATAACCAAGCCCAACCTTATTTATTAATTGTTGGTACACCTTTCCATCGTTTTGTTTTAACAAGATTTCGTCTGCAAATGGCTCATTGGCTTTTGTCAGTTCCTCAGGGCTTTTCTAAACCTGGCACCTTAGAACCCTGTCCTTGTGACAATTTTTCTGAACAGGATATTCTTCATTTTCTTTTCTTTTGTGATTACTATGTTTCCTTACATAAGAAATTTATATTACCATTACTCAGAGATTGTCACTTTGTGCAAGTTAGGCCAGCCCTACTGTACCTTCAAATGTCATCTTCCCCCATGGTCTGTTTTGGGGTTGCAAGTTTTTTAACAGGAGCCATTAGGCGCAGGAAAAACTGTTTTTTTAACTGTCATTATGTTTTTACAGGTTTTTACTTTGAGGCCCAATATGTGTCATAAACAGGGATTATCCTATTTGATTGAGTTTGCCCTATTGCACTTTGCACTTTATACAATGCTTTTTGTACTGTATGTATAGCGGGTCTTGGTATTTTGATTGATACCAGGAATGTTATAAATGTGGACTATTTTATCTTGAGTATGCTTTTTCAGCACCCTGCACTTTATAAAATGTCCCTGTACTATATGTATCCCAGGGCTCGATTTTCTGGTGGATTACAGGAACAACATAAGCGGAGTCTTTTTGTATTTGATCATGTTTGCCCATTTGCACTTTGTATTTTATATATAATGCTTTGTTTTGTACGTATTTTAGGCCTTGGTTACCTGACTGACATTAGGAATGCTTTTTTTAGAAAATTTTTGAATTAAAAAAAAAATGTGTTAATGAAATGCATTGTTGTATGTTATGTCTACTTTTATGACATTAAGTTGTCGAATAAAGCATTCTTGACTGACTGACTGACTGTCGATAATCCTTTTATTAATATTTTAGCTGTGATATTAAGGTATAACAATATTCAGGCCCCACACCGTCTTAAGTAATTGAAGAGCTGCAGTAGTGCTATTTTGTCAACTTAGACAGTGGTAAATGGTACCAATGGTGGCTTGGCACATGAACCTTCCAAGTATGTGCTGCTTTTAGCTTGAAATGAAGCATCATTTGAGGTTATATTTAAGATAAACAGAACACAGCACAATAACACAAAAAGCGACATAACACCATAGTTAAGCAGGGCAGGAAACAACAATACAGTCAAACAAAACACAACACAGCAATCACAATATCACACTTTAAGAATGCAGCACAAAAAAGCACAGCAGCACAAAAACACAACAGAACACATCATCACCTAAAGAAAATGCCATGCAACAAATTTCCACAAACATTCTTGTCACATATTATCCCCTCAAGAAACCAGTTTCATAATATGATGGTAAAAAGTGTTTGCACTTAGCACTGACTTAACGTAGCACCAAGGACATGAAATAGCACCAGCTAGTCAAAAAAGTTTTGTGATTCGCCCCTTTATGTAAGAAGTAAGTTATCCTGAAATTTCTTTTTTGCTGGTTTTTAGGGGATATTGTAAATTGTACATTTATTTATGTAACGCTTATCACTCCTGAGGAGACACTGAAGTGCTTTTTCGGCGAGTAGCACGCCATTCCGGAACCCAAGATTAATAGTTGGTAGGTTAGTGCTAGAAATTGGTTCTCTATCTGGCAGAGGTATGCACACTGTCCAAGTAAGGACCACAATCCTAGTCAGGGTAAGCTAGATACACACTAAAAGATAACCTGTGCTCACCCTCTCATAGCTTGGCAGAGAGCAGTCAGGCTTATCTAAAGAGGCAATGTGTAAAGTATTTGTGCAACACACACACACACACACAGTAACACAATGAAAACACCACTAAAATACTCCACATAGGTTTAGAAAAATAGAGAATATTTTTATGAGTAAAACAAGACCAAAACAAGAATAATTCGATTTAAAAGAACCAGAGTTATGAATTTTTAATGAATAAATAAAAAAATAGTGCTTAGAAGTCAATAGCGCTAAGGGGTTACTTGAGGTCACGCTGGACTTGGGAAAATCCAAACTTCCGGCTGATCACGATGGAGGGCAGGCCGATTACAGGACCCACGCTGGGCCCACAAAAAACGTACCTTGGATGGAGCAAGCGTCGGTGTCGAAGACTCGATGCATCGTTTACGAATCACGCGGTCGGGTCGAAGCGTTGTCGTCGAACCTCACACTCGGGTCCTGCATCGTCATCGTGCCACGCAGGGATGTCCTTGGATCGGCACTGTGTCAGCTTCGAAGGGCACTCTGTCAGTTCCAATCGGCGTAAAGTTGTTACTGCGTCAATTTTGAAGCAAAACAGCTGCAGTACCCACTTCCAAGGACTGGATTGGCACCTCAGGCAGAGTAGGACTCACAGATGGCAGAGCCCAGCAGCAGAGTTGTAGCTAGTCTTTGATGGCCCTGAGCCAGCAAGCCCTGGTAGTCACTCTGGGTTCAAGTGAGATGGGTCCAGCCCTTGTCCTCAGCAGGGCAGAGATCAGTAGGGATCTGGGCAGCTCAAAAATGCAGAAAGCAGTTTCTTCAGAGCAGCAGTGAGGCAAAGTACCAATGCTTGTAGCACAGTAGTTTTTACTCCTGTCAGATTCCTTCACAGGTCCAGTAGTGTATTGTCTAGGTAGGGTCAGAGCCCCAGTACTTATACCCAAATGTGCCTTTGAAGTGGGGGTGATTTCAAAGCAGGCCCTTGAAGTGCACAGGTCCCCTTTCATCCCAGCCCTGTCTGTCAGTCTATTTGTGGGGGTAGTCAGCCCTTTGTGTGGGACACAGGACACTGCCTATTCAGGTGCAAGTGTCAGCTCCCCCTCCCTCTTCCTTCCAGGAAGAGCTATCAGAATGTAAATGAATGTAGATGAGTTCTCTGTCACACCCATCGTTACTGTCTGTGTGTTACACAAATACTATACACATTGTGTCTGCTTTCCAAAAGTGGCATTTCTTAAACAGCAATGTTAAATCCAACTTTATCAGTAAAGAGGATTTATCATTACCATTCCAAGATATGAAACATCATGCACCTACTACTTTCTAATCAGGAATTACAGCTTAAAAGTTTTTTAAAACATTCCCAATGCTAGTCTATGAGAGGAGTAGGCCTCACAGTAGTGAAATGCGAATTTAGCTGTTTGTCACTACCAGAACATGTGAAACTTAAAAGTACATGTCCTACCTTTTTGTTACACAACACCCTGCCCTTAGGGCTACCTAGGGCCTACCATAGGGGTGACTTATTTGTAATAAAATGGGAGCTTAAGGCTTGGCAAGTGATTTTGAATGCCAAGGCGAAGTGACAGTAAACTGCTCACACAGGCCTTGCAATGTGTCGGGTCTGAAGTCCAATCCACGTGAGATTCCACAGGAGCAAAGAAATTAGTTCCCCCCCACCTTTAGACAACAACTCCTGGAGGAGGTATAGTAACTCACTCACAAGACGCTGCTAACCAAAAGTAAGGGGAATAACGCATAGAGTGACCACCACTCTTTCCCCAGAGATGACACCAGGTAGCGTGGTAGTGGGGAGCTGGTCCCACAGAGAAGCTAAACAAAAGAGATAACAAATAAGACTGGTCTTACTCCTCAAGAACTAAACAGTAGTCAAGAACATTAATGCATGTCACTTCCCAACATATGCAGTTCACTTACCAGTGATAGAGTCCCAGGATATTCTGATTTTTCTCAGCGTCCTATGAGCGCATAACCCAGGCCCAATCGATGAAAGACCAGGAAGTGCAGGTAAGGGAATACTGAGAAGATGAACGACTAAGGGACGACAAACACAACCACTCACTTCCACAACCACTCAAGGTCACGTTGGGTGATTCAAAAAGAGGGAGAGTCCCCTAGTTTGTTAAGGGGAGTGGGGATTCCAAGAATTACTGACCGGCTCCGTAGGGAGAGGAGCGGATCAGCGGCGCACAAGCTTTCAAGAAAGCGGGACTGGAAAAGATGGCGTGGCGCGCTGGCCGGCTCCGTAGAGAGAGGAGCGGATCAGCAGCGCACACGCTTTCAAGAAAGCGGGACAGGAAAAGATGGCGTGGCGCGCTGGCCGGCTCCGTAGGGAGAGGAGCGGATCAGAGGCGCACACGCTTTCTCGAAGGTGGGTCGGCAATAGATGGCGTGACGCGCTGGCCGGCTCCGTGGGGAAAAGAGCGGATCAGCGGCACAGACGCTTTCACGAAGGCAGGTCAGCAAAGGAAGGCGTGGCACGCTGGCCGGCTCCGTGGGGAGAGGAGCGGATCAGCGAGACACAAGCTCGTCAGGGAAGGAACAGAACTTCTGATGGATAGCAGAAGTAGACAAGGCAACTCGGGATAGAAGAGTTCAAGCCGGATACCAGGAATCAATCCAAAGAGCAGGTACTCAACTCCGAGCTCGAAGGGGCGTGGTCACTAGTTAGGGATAGTAAGTCAAGCATTGGCAATTGGGTGAGACGGCCTCTTATAGCAGGTAGGGGTCGTCACAAAAGAACTCACACTGTGAACTAACGAGGGAAGTACACATGCATCAAGGTACCGACATTTCTCCTACAAGGGCATCTGCTGCCGAAATCCTAACAGTTCTCCCACCCAAAGGCCTATTCCCGGGGCGGGGTTTTGAAGGATGGAGTGCATGGAATCTGCGAATCAACACAGGGGCATGAATATTTTCAGCAGGCTCCCAGGACCTATCCTCTGGGGCATAGCCTACCCAATCAATGAGGTACTGTATTTTGCCTCTGTGTTTGCGGGAATCTAAAATCATGTTCACTTCATATTCCTCTTCACCCTCTATGATTATTGGGGGAGGAGGCTTCTCAGGGACTAGAGGGGGTATGTATCTTTTGACTAAGGAGCAATGAAATACAGGGTGTATTTGCATGTCGTCTGGCAACTGCAGGTGTACTGTCACAGGTGTTATTACTCTCTTTACCAGATAAGGACCTATGTATCTAGGTTGTAATTTTTTAGAGCCTCTCAATCTCAGATTTCTAGTTGATAACCACACCTTGTCTCCTACTTGATAAGCAGGTTCAGGACGTCTGTGTTTATCAGCCTGTAGTTTCATGGCTTCTTTGGCTCGGTGTAATTCTTTTTTGCGTTGTCCCAGTTGGACAAAAGAACTTTGTGATGATCTTTAAGAGCAGGGATACTCTCTAATTCTGAGGGAAGAGAAATAGGCAGGAATTTAGGGTGTTGTGCTAATGTGAAAAAGAAAGGAGACACACCAGTAGAAGAATGTGTGGAATTGTTATAGGCAAATTCAGCCATAGGGAGAGCTCGGGACCAGTCACTTGTGATTGTGGCTAACAGACAACGTAAATATTGTTCTAAAGTCTGGTTAGTTCTTTCGGTTTGACCATCAGTTTGGGGATGATAAGCGGTGGAGAGTCTGTGATCTATACCCAGTGTCTTACACATGCCTTGCCAAAATTTGGACACAAATTGGGCCCCTCTGTCTGAAATGATTATCGAAGGAAGACCATGTAATCTGATTACATGTTCTAGAAAAATATGCACTAATTCTTTGGATGTGGGTAAGTTTTTTAGAGGGACAAAATGGGCCATCTTGGTTAACATATCTACCACTACAAAGATGGTGTTGTATCCCTGACTTCTCGGGAGATCTGTAATAAAATCCATGCTAATGGAATGCCAGAGGGAAGGGGAACGGCAGTGGTTCTCAATAACCCGGCCGGAGCACAATGTGAGGCTTTTGTCGAGCACAGGTGGAACACGAATTGACAAAGGCTATAATATCTTTGGCCATTTCTTCCCACCAAAACCATCTCTGACAGATCTTGAGGGTTTTGCTACTCCCTGGATGTCCAGCCAGTGAGCTATTGTGGCACCAGAGCAATAGTTGTTTTTGCAATGCAACAGTTGGTATGTATAATTTGTTTTCGTGATAATACAACTGGTCTCTGATCTGATTCAGGGGATCGTTTTCCCATTCTTCAGAAGGGATGGTACGGTAGTATTCTTTTAGTTTGTCTATAAACCCCAAGGGAGTGACGTCCCCATGGCATTCTACCCCTATAATTTTTGTCAGAAAAAAAGGGGGATAACATTCAGGAGAGGCAACTTTCTCTGGACCAAGTCGAGAGAGTGCATCTGCCTTGCCATGTTGAGATCCAGGGCGATAAGTGATAACGAAATCATACTCACTAAAGAATGAAACCCATCTCATTTGACGGGGAGTAAGTGCTCGTGCTGACCGAAAATATTGGAGATTTCTATGATCAGAGTAGATGGTAACTATATGTGGGGATCCTAACAAATAGTGTCTCCACTCCTGGAAGGCAAGCTTGATGGCCAATAGTTCACGTTCTCCAATTGTGTAGTTCTGTTCAGCAGGCAATAGGGTTTTAGAATAGTAAGCAACAGGATGCAAGCGTCCTGTGTTAGTATCTCTCTGAGAGAGAACTCCTCCCACCGCATACTGAGAAGCGTCTGCTTCAACGTAATAAGGTTGCGTATTATCAGCATGTTTGATGACAGGAGCGGTAGTGAATCGTTCCTTTAAAATGCAGAAGGCTCGTTCTGCTTCTTGATTCCATTCAAACTGTACTCCTTTCCGCAGAAGTCGAGTAATGGGTGTTAATAATTCAGAAAAGTGATCTATAAATCTGCGGTAAAAATTGGCAAAACCTATAAAAGATTGCACCTCTTTTACTGTACAGGGACTAGACCAGTTAACCAAGGCTTCTATCTTTTTGGGGTCCATATGTACGCCTTCAGGAGATATCACAAATCCTAGAAACTCCACTCTGGTGGTATGGAAGGTGCTCTTGTCAAGTTTGGCGAATAATTGGTTTTCCTTCAGTGTTTTCAAGATTTTTGTAACGTGGATAATATGATCTTGTTCTGTTTGTGAATAAATCAGGATATCGTCGATATAGACGATCACGAAGACATCAAGGTATTCTCTTAGTATTTCGTTAACAAAAAATTGAAATGCCGCTGGAGCATTACAAAGACCAAACGGCATTACGCAGTACTCAAATAACCCAAATTTGGTACGGAATGCTGTTTTCCATTCATCTCCATGTTTAATACGAATGAGATGGTAGGCTCCTCTAAGATCTATTTTGGTAAAGATCTTAGCTCCTCGTACCTGATCCAAAAGAACTGAAATAAGTGGTAGGGGATATTTATTCTTTATGGTGACTTTGTTAAGGGCGCGATAATCCAAACACGCTCGAAGACCCCCTTCTCGCTTTGGAATAAAAAAGATGGGAGAGGACACTGGAGATGTAGAGTGACGTATGAACCCTTTTTCCAGCATTTCTTCGATGTATTTCTGCAAGTATTCAGTTTCAGGTGCAGTTAGGGCATAAATACGACTAACTGGCAAGGTTGCTCCGGGTACTAAATCAATGCGACAATCATAGCTTCTGTGCGGAGGTAAGGCAGAGGCTTTAACTTCGTCAAAGACAGTTAGGTATTCCTCATAGTGCGCCGGAAGGTCAGGAACTGTGGACATTATATGTACCGCACAGCAAAGCGAACTATTCCATTCACTGGCTTCTTGGTAACAGTTTATCATGCAATGATGAGATTTTAGTGTCACTGTTCGAGTCACCCAGTCTATTTGGGGATTGTGAACTTGTAGCCAGGGAACCCCCAGGATAGCGCCGAAATTGGGGGTGTCTATAAGATCAAAGACTATAGATTCTGAATGTCCGTTATTACACACCATTACAATCGGGGAGTCTGATAGGTAATCAATCCAGATGATAACTCAGACCCATCTACCGCTCTCACCGGTTCAGGATGAGGTTTCAATAAGAAAGGGATTCCGACATCTCGGGCCAACTGAATATCAAGAAAATTCCCTGTGGCCCCTGAGTCCAATAATATAGACATGTTCTTTCGACATTGAGGAGATATCACCAAAGTAATGGACAAGATAAAGTGTCTTGGTACTAGGGGAAGGATTTTCTTTGTGGTAGAGACCGTAGAAAAGACAACACTTGAAGAATTGGTCTCTGCTTTCTTCAAGTCTTCTAGTTTTCCTCCATATAAGTAGGAAGAATACTACTTGCGATTTTCTTAGCAACGGAACGAGGTCTGATTGGACACTCACGAGCATAATGTCCTCCTTTCCCGCAATATAAACAGAGATTGTTCTTTCTCCTCTTGTCTTTTTCTTCAGCAGACAGCGGACTCCTCAGTCCTCCAATCTGCATAGGCTCAGCAACGTCTTTAATGTCTTTCTTTTCAGGTTTTAACATATATTTAGAAAGAGTAAGACGTGATTTTTCCCCTTTCCTTTCATGGAGTCTATGATCCAACTTGACCGTCATATCTATGAAGGCAGAGCAGTCATCAGGAGGATCTACTATTTGAGACAACAAATCTTTAAGTTCATCGTTTAACCCTCGATAAAACAGAGAGGTTCTTTTTTCCTCAGGCCAATGCGTTTCAGCTACCAGCCTATTAAAGTTAGTTATATACGTAAGTAGGTCCTTGGATCCCTGCCTAAGATTGAGAAGAGCATTATCGCTGGCCTGCATAAAGGTATGTTTTGAAAAAAGACTCTTCATCTTATCCTGAAATAGCATAAAGTCATATAATAATGGATCGTTGTTTTCTACCAATGGAACAGCCCAATCTGCAGCATTGCCTGCTAAATAAGATATAACAAAGGCTACTTTAGCAGCGTCGTCTGGAAACGATGCCGCCTTACACAGGAACTGTAGCTGACATTGGTTCATGAAGACGCTAAATCTAGCACTGTCTCCGTTGAACCTCTCTGGCATAGCTAGTGGAACTGGGCTGGGAGTATGAACAGTAAAGTGAACAGGAGGTATGTTGCTATCTACCCTTGTGGAGGAATTGGGACTATGGGACGGAACTGAAAAATGCGCAGGCTGAATGTAACTTTTCCGGGTCTTTGGAAGGGTACCAGGGTTCCTAGGGTCTACTGAATTCTGTGACTTTGATTGTAGTAACTCTGTCTGTAATCTCTGATTTTCAGACCTTAACCTCCCTACCTCCGATTGCAATTCAACTAGAACTGCCGCAAGTTCCTCTACTGAGGGACCTAATAAAGATGAGTGGAGAGAGGGATCTAGAGGGGCGCTAGCCCGGTCAGTATTCATCTTTGCTCAGGTGGAAATAACTCTTGGGCTTGACTTTCTGTCGGGTCTGAAGTCCAATCCACGTGAGATTCCACAGGAGCAAAGAAATTAGTTCCCCCCACCTTTAGACAACAACTCCTGGAGGAGGTATAGTAACTCACTCACAAGACGCTGCTAACCAAAAGTAAGGGGAATAACGCATAGAGTGACCACCACTCTTTCCCCAGAGATGACACCAGGTAGCGTGGTAGTGGGGAGCTGGTCCCACAGAGAAGCTAAACAAAAGAGATAACAAATAAGACTGGTCTTACTCCTCAAGAACTAAACAGTAGTCAAGAACATTAATGCATGTCACTTCCCAACATATGCAGTTCACTTACCAGTGATAGAGTCCCAGGATATTCTGATTTTTCTCAGCGTCCTATGAGCGCATAACCCAGGCCCAATCGATGAAAGACCAGGAAGTGCAGGTAAGGGAATACTGAGAAGATGAACGACTAAGGGACGACAAACACAACCACTCACTTCCACAACCACTCAAGGTCACGTTGGGTGATTCAAAAGAGGGAGAGTCCCCTAGTTTGTTAAGGGGAGTGGGGATTCCAAGAATTACTGACCGGCTCCGTAGGGAGAGGAGCGGATCAGCGGCGCACAAGCTTTCAAGAAAGCGGGACTGGAAAAGATGGCGTGGCGCGCTGGCCGGCTCCGTGAGAGAGGAGCGGATCAGCAGCGCACACGCTTTCAAGAAAGCGGGACAGGAAAAGATGGCGTGGCGCGCTGGCCGGCTCCGTAGGGAGAGGAGCGGATCAGAGGCGCACACGCTTTCTCGAAGGTGGGTCGGCAATAGATGGCGTGACGCGCTGGCCGGCTCCGTGGGAAAAGAGCGGATCAGCGGCACAGACGCTTTCACGAAGGCAGGTCAGCAAAGGAAGGCGTGGCACGCTGGCCGGCTCCGTGGGGAGAGGAGCGGATCAGCGAGACACAAGCTCGTCAGGGAAGGAACAGAACTTCTGATGGATAGCAGAAGTAGACAAGGCAACTCGGGATAGAAGAGTTCAAGCCGGATACCAGGAATCAATCCAAAGAGCAGGTACTCAACTCCGAGCTCGAAGGGGGCGTGGTCACTAGTTAGGGATAGTAAGTCAAGCATTGGCAATTGGGTGAGAGACGGCCTCTTATAGCAGGTAGGGGTCGTCACAAAAGAACTCACACTGTGAACTAACGAGGGAAGTACACATGCATCAAGGTACCGACATTTCTCCTACAAGGGCATCTGCTGCCGAAATCCTAACACAATGGCACACCTGAGACAGGTTTGAAAAGCTACTTGTGTGGGTGGCACAACCAGTGCTGCGTTCCCACTAGTAGCATTTAGATTACAGGCCCTGGGTATATAGTATACCACTTTACAAGGGACTTATAGGTAAACTAAATATGCCAATCATGTATACACCAATGTCACTATGTTTAGGGAAGAGGCACATGCACTTTAGCACTGCTTAGCAGTGGCAAAGTGCTCAGAGTCCTAACGCCAACAAAAAGATACAGCAAAAAGAGGAGGTAAGCAGGCACAAAGTTTGGGGGAAGACCACCCTAAGAATGACAGGTCTAAAAGTAGGCACACATTTTTCAATGACTAAATTTGAATAATAATTGCTTGAAATCTGCACCATTCTCAGAACTGTCAAAATCTAAGTAGAAAGGAACGAAAGTGCAATATGACAGGGACAACCTCTTCATATTAATCAGAGCGGTAAGATTAGAAGCTGTCGTTTAAAATGTACAAGAACGACAGGTAGCTGACGTACAGACATTTACAAAACACCGATAACTTCTAAATCAGAAAAAACGTGGCCCCACAAAACATGCTTCAAGAAAAACATTTAAAACACATTTTGAAAAATGGGGAAGGGTGAAAGACAATGGGTTTGGTTTGGATTACACCCATCTTTACTACAAACCAAGAGCTTGTTCTCAGAAATAATTTGGAACTGAAACCTGAAGCAGGCTTTGAACAGTCTGAAAATAAAGGGAGGCGAAATGACTATAAATGTTTATCTGTTCTCTCTACTGTCTTAGAGGCACAGTCCTATAATTGTTCAGGGTCAGCAAGGTGAATAATCACAGCAAGGCCCTTGTAGACGAAAACACACAAATCTCTTGGTCCAGATGGGGTTTTATCAATGGTTGCCAAAGGAAACGAGGCAGGAAGTCTGAGGATCAGCAGCAGTAGTCTTGGCACATGATTAACGCTGAGAACCTTTAGAAACATAAAAGCAGGCATGTCTGGTAGGGGAGACTGGAGGGCATAAAGATGCCATAATTTCACCAAAGTTAAGTTTTATCGGAATAACAGCCTTAGGTGTGGAGAAGCTGCAGTCCAAGATTGAAGGATTACTCTAGCACGACAGGAAACAAGTACTGACAAAGGCAGTAGGTTTATTTCTCGTAGTTCATGTACACATTCACAGGCTACTCTATGTGCGCACACACATACACACACACACATGCACGTACGCACACACACACAAACACACATATATCAGGTCTGGTTTTGCTGCTGTGTACTAAATCATGCAAACACTGGCATGCACATATATACATAGACTATTTGTGTTGTGTGTCTCTGTGCAACCTGTCTCTTTCCATGCCATCTATGTCTGTGCCTTACTTGTATTCCACAAGGCTTGTGAAGCGCTAGAGCACCAGCATAGTAAGCTTAGAGAATAAAATAAACACAACTGCACCGTAAGACGTTTATTGACGTAATCAATTTGCATAAAAGGGACTGTGGCTAAAGGCAACACCTCCACCCATTTTCCTGTTGTATCAACTGCTTTATTGAGCTGGAAGATGTTGTATCTTTGAGGCAGGTTAGTGGTATGGAGGAGGAGAAGCTCCATGTTCCCTCGAGTGCATTTCTGTTCGGGTCAAATTCTTGGATGAAGAGAGATATGAAAGTTGCAATAGAGACTACAGACCTTACAGTTAAAAAATGCAGCTTTGGTGTGTTGTGTAGAAGATGGGCCACTGAGTTGAGACAAGGTGGGTTTCAGCACCAACAATTCCTGATCATCCTGGTACCCTTTCATGGTTGTTCTCTGATCATCCCACTCCTTTATCAGCTTTTGGCTTGTCTAAAAGTTTCTCTTTGCCTGACTCCTGCATTGCACCATCAACCTAATGTGGCCAATCCCATAGTCCACCACATCCTTATGGGGTGACTAGGACCTAAAGTCAATGCCCAAACAGAACTTTGAAAGAACTCAACACAACTTCTTTCTGTGGAATTTTGCTAGAGGCATGGCAGGAAAAGCTCACATTTTCTCATGAGGTTCTCTGACAGAGTTCACATTTTGCTCTTAAGGGTCTTGTTAAACTGTCCCACCAACCTATTGGTCTACAGGTGGTGTGCTGTGGAGAAGTGGCAGGTCACACTAGCTTGCTTGCACATCTCTTTCATGTAAAAGGAGATGAACTTTGGTCAGCGATTGGAAATCCCTACGATTGCCCTGGCATCTACCTTAGAGGTCATCCTTCTCAGGGGTACTGACTCGAAATATCTGCTGTCATGATCCACCACAACCAAGATACACTTGTTGTTGAGTGGGGTTAAATGGACCAACATATTCAATGATCGCCTGCTCCTATAGCACACCTTCTACTGGCAGTAGGAATAATGGTGCTGCGGCCTTACCTATACACTTAGCACTGAATTGGAAACTAGGAGAGGTTCTACAGAAGCTCTTTGTTTCTTGGAGTATCCCTGGCCAGTAAAACAAAGAGGTTAACTCATCCTAGGTCATTTTAATGCCTGCGTATCCTCCTAATGGCAGTTTGTGGCCAGTGACTACATGAAGTTGCAAATTAGTAGAGGAACTACTAGCATCTTGCTAACTCCTAGGTCAGAATTCACAGGCTCACTGTAAAATAATCTGTTCTCACAGCCATCATAATGCCTTCCAACCACTTATTTGCTGACTTGTTCCTGGGAGTCCTTTGGAGGTTTCACAAGTGTAGTGCACTCATCTTGTGCTGGTGAAATTCCTCCTTGTGGTAGGTGTAGGTCCTCCAGCAACTAACAGACCTTGTAGCTTTAGTGGTGACCCAGACTTCAACACCTGTTCCAATTTTTTGGCCTCAACCTCCTGTCTGTCTGGAGCAGGTGCAACAGCGCCTTTCCATTTGCCTTCTCAGAGCATGCCCTGATCTACTTACTTCTTCAGTCTTTGCTAATCTGGGATGGCCATTGTCTTTTCCTGAGTCTGATTTGCAGCCTTGGCTCTGGTCAGCACAGCTAACATTGTCCAATACATGTAGGCTTCTGGTCCTAGTACTACAGCCAACAAAATCAAATCATTGCCCAAGGAACAACCAGTACCCTGTTTTTCTCTTAACCCTACATCAATCATGGCCATCTTGCCATTGAGTTCCTACCTCAATTGTGGCAAGCATGTACTCCATGCTGTCCCCTTTGGTTACTAAGCTTGTGTTATTGCACCAGGGAGAATCTCTTCAAGCTTGAGATTCTTCCTCTCTATCACAGTCCTGTAATCACTTGTATCTCTCAGTGCAGGAATCTTCCTCCTTTCAATGCAAACCCTTTGATACTGGCATGGACGAGATACTGGGCATCTGGACCCCTTTCCCAAATGTCCATAGTGCCTGGCTGAATGTAGGGGGAGTGGCTTGGGTCCCCTCACCCGTAAATAACACACTCATTATGATGGGTGTAACAGGGTCTTTCACCTGACCATTTCTCTTGTGACACCCCTCGTTGAGGCATCTACATCAAGTAACCACTTTAGGCATGGAGTAACCATTCCTTTTTCCTTTGTCCTTCTGTTCCTGACTGGAATTGGAACCCAATTCCTTTCTGTCTGTGTTGAGCCCTGGACCTCCGGGAACTGCCGAGGCCTCTATCCTCCAGTTTGGAATCAATCTATTGGAAGTTCTTATCTCCTTTTTGCATTGAGCTACGCTGTTATAGTCCTTTTTTTCCTGTTAGCTCATCACTTGTCAGCCAACACTGCAAGCTGGCTAAGAAGTGGGATAGAGCATTCCTTCCTGAGTTGCTCTGTCGCCATCAGTTGGTTGAAACCATGAATATCCTTTCCCCCATCCCTCTCACACACTCCTTCCAATCACTACACACACCATGAATCCAAGTCCCAAACAGAACACCTTTATATACCCTGCACTATTATACTTTCCTCCAATCTCTGATGGTACTGAGCTGGCTTCAGCCCACACCATCTTATCAGAACTTCATTCATTCACTAATAGTTCATGTGATTGGCCACAGTCATTCTACCAATGACTGTCGTACCTTCCACAGAAAATGACTCATTAAAGATGCTGCCTTAGACACATCATTGACTTAGACACATCATTGAAAGCCTCTGCTCTGCAAATGATTTAAAAGCTCACAGACCATTCCAAAATATCATGACCTCCTATATATCCTACATACATGTACACAAGTTCCTTTGGAACCTTTGTAGGAAGTCCTGAAGAGTTCAAGGAGGAATCGCCTTTTTTAGAAGTACCTGTCTCTGCTACTGTGCTGAGTTGCTCTTTCTCCAAGACTATCCTCACTCTCTCCAATTCTCTGTCCTTGTATTTCTCTTGCCTTTCCTTTTTACTTTCCTTCTCTTCTCTCTCTCCTTTTCTTTCTTGTTGGACTCATGTCTTCTCTCTCTCCCTGGTCCCCTCATCATGTTCCTGGCAAACAAATCATTCAAACTCACCCAAGAGAGTGACTCATTAAGCCGATGACAATGGTACTCTTGAAATCCGAGTTTGGGAGTGTCTTGGGTAAGCAATAAAAAGCAAATTCAGTGATACATTTGGGGTTCTGTCTGGGAAAAACATGTGTTAGGAAGCAATGATAGCTTGACAGCACAGCATTCCCTTCCTAGGTTCCTACTATGGTACCTTTCCCGGTGTGCATCACCCTACTGACCAATGTCTCTAACCAGTCTTTAACTAATTGCACGAGCATATCTCTCCTTGTTTCTGGGAGCCCTCTGTGACTTGAGAATCACCATAGACAGGCCTAGGCCTTCAGCGTTCGTGTTAGAGTGACATGTCCGCTCGGCCAACAAAAACTTAAGATACTAGTTTCACATGCAGTAATGTCACTCAGTGGTGGGCTACACACTAGTTTATTACGAAAAACTCAATCTTTTTACCTCTCTGTTATTTTGGCTACTTGCATGGCCTTTTTCAGTATCACCACGATGCAATGAGCTTTGGGTAGCAATACTGTGACCTTGTAATGCCGAAACACATCTATGCTCCATTGATTGGAAGTCCATTGTCAGACTCAATCAACTTTCGGTTGACATACTTTCAAAAGACTCGATTGACCACTGGAATCACTTAAACTGCAGCTATGCTCAGAACTTGTGCAACTTCAGAAAATGTTCATCTTTCGCAACCAAGAGATGTTGACCAGAAGCAATGGGCCCATAGGAATCAATGACTTCTTTGTACTAGACCCAACCAGGTAAAGACAGCATCTGGGGAGATCATGAAGTCCTGTCTTTTAAAGACATTAATGTAAGTGAGAGTCACATTGCATTTTCTCTTGTATTAGGTCTAGAAAAGAGATCCATCACTTTTGTAGCAACAACACCTCAAAGTTCTTCTTGCAGCAAGCACTCTGCAGCTTGTGCAGCTTGTGAAGCAGACTGAGGATGGTCAAATGCATGACTCTTAACAGCAGCACCTCGCGATGCTATGCTAGTTCACCTTGTAAACTTTCAAAACTGACTCTGTTCCTGAATATCATTGTTTGTGTGCTGTCTTGAGCTGTTCAAGAGCTTTTCATCAATGCTGGTTTTTAGGAGCTTTGTGGATGCAGTAAGCTGGGCTGACTTCTGGTGGCCTGTAGAATGTCTTTTTGACAGACAGCATCAGGCCTAGCCTGTTGAATTATGTATCGTAGATACTCCTCTGTAATCGACAGTTTGGATGACAATGTTTTAGGAGGAAACTTGAGAGGAAGTCAGCTAGATTTTGCACTTATGTATTATCCAGTTCTCTAAACCCTGGATCTCCATCCTTGATGGCCCTTTTGCTACCGAAATATGGGAATGAGGGGCTGATGATTAGTAATGCCCATTACTGTCATTCAATCAACAAATAGGCTGAGTTGTTCACAGGCCCATACCACTGTAACCCTACAGAACAGGCAACAATAATAATCTTGGTGTGTAAAAGAAGTCAAAATAAGCCATGATGCTAGCACGTGCAATTTGAGTGCCACTCGCCTTAAAATAGGTTTGAAACTGACAACACCCCTTAAATTATTCACCCTTCTTTGTCAGTTCTCTAAGGGATGCACTAACAGGAATGCCCAGGACAGAAGGGAAGGCTGATAAGTTTTCTAGAGATTTGTGCAGACATGAGAGAGGCCACTTGGTCGCGGTCATCTCTCATGCCCTCCTTTGAGAAAATATGTACATTAAATTCAAAGCAGTCTGTCTAAGGTTACAACTTTCGATGGCCTGCTTTGCATCAGCTAAAGTTCAACAGACATTCACAAGTTTGTCATCAGGATTTTGCAGTGACTTTCAAAACCCAAGATGTCATTGCTAAAATGTATGCGGTTGGTAACAGCTCCTATAACTTTCTGCATTTCTTTTTGCTGAGCAAACCCATGTGAATTTGCAGTGACAAATATTCTGCAGCATCAGCTCTACATTCACAGCCTCTCTATGTCCTTCTCTCCTACTCTACTCCTACTGTCTCATCTGAATTTGTGCAGACACACGACCTATAGTCTTTTCTTCTTGTTACACTTGACTTTAGCTCCATGAATGATCCTTTTGCCAACACTTCCAAACAGTAACTAGGGAAAGTTAACCCCTTATTATAAACTTAAAAATTGTGACCTCGAAATAAACTAGGCCAAGAAGCACTGTCATTGCAATGTAGGTATTGGAGAGCGCAAAATAAGATAGCGCCCCTCCCTATGTAGGTCATCTCTGCTGCGCCAATGAAATGCCCATATGCCTTAGTGCTGTAGTGAAACTCCTTATAGCATGAGTTGCAATTATAATTAACCAATGGCTGGTGAATGACACTTACAGACGTCAATGGCTGACGATAAAGAAGCTGCACACGTTGTGATTAATATAAGAGCAATACTAAAGCCAAACCACAACATTGTAATCTTAAAGGAGAGCTATCAATACCAGCAACAAATAGGGCTCAACTGCAATCTCCTTCCTTTGAATCCTGTTATTTAATCTTGGTTCTTCAGCCTGGTAAGACATTACATTTTAGTAAAAGATATTTGTTTGTTTTTTGGAAATCAATATGTGTTATTAACAGAATAACACATTTCGTTTTTATTAAGACTATACTTGAGAATTCAAGGATAAAAAATCTGCTTCTCAGTAACCACTAATCCAAATTATTTGGCTGGATGTTGGCAGAGTACTAACAGACTACTAACACATTGGGGGATATGTACAAGGGAAGTGCAGGAAGGGGGATCTTCCTGTACATAAACAATCAGTGGCCTTTTGCTGTTTTCAGGTGTACTGCACAACGCAGCACACATGAAAACAGCAAAAATGAGGAGAAATTAAACATTTCTCCTCGTTTCGCCAGGTTAAGACCAGGGGGCATATGTAAAAGCCCCTATCGCCATCACAACATCACTTTCAGTGACGCTGTGATGGCGATAGGGGCCTTGCCTTATTTACAAGGCAGCGTTAAGCCACTTAACCTGACTTAATGCTGCCTTGTAAATAAGGCACCCTTTAACGCTATGCTTAGCGTGAA
This sequence comes from Calotriton arnoldi, assembly GCA_963921515.1. Taxonomy (NCBI): domain Eukaryota; kingdom Metazoa; phylum Chordata; class Amphibia; order Caudata; family Salamandridae; genus Calotriton; species Calotriton arnoldi. The sequence goes on along the minus strand of CAWUFW010012304.1, from coordinate 530,392 downwards.
AGGGGTGGGCAGTGGGTGTTGCGGTGGGCGTTCCACCGCAACACCCATTGATTTTGACGCTGCCCCTATTTACAAGGGCAGCGTAAATAGGAGGCAGCGCCAAAATTAAGACCAGGGAAAACCTGGTCTTAACTTGGCGAAACGAGGAGAAATGCTTTATTTCTCCTCGTTTTTGCTTTTTTCATGTGTGCTGCCTTGTGCAGCACACATGGAAAAAGCAAAACACCTTGGATTGTTTATGTGTAGGAAGGTGTCCCTTCCTACACATAAACAATCTTTTTAAGAAAATGACATTATGTAACTTCCATGTGTGCTGCATTAAGCAGCACACATAGAAGTGACAAAATGGCATTTAAAAATTGTTTATGTGCAGAAAAGTGCACCTTCCTACACATAAACAATCTTCCCCTGCACGGAGACACCCTTGCACTATGGTGCACTATGGTGCAAGGGTGCCTTCGTTGGCATTAAGCTGCTAAACTTCGCTCCAGCGCAGGGGGAAATGCAAGGCTGCACCATATTCTTGTAAATATGGTGCAGCCTTGTGTTTCTGAAGTGGCGGAGTGAGGCGTTAAGCCATGACGGCTAACACCTCACTCTGCCACTTCTTTGTACATCTGGCCCCAGGTTTTCCCTGGTCTTAATTCTGGCGCTGCCTCCTATTTACACCACCCTTGTAAGTAGGAGGCAGCGTCAGAATCAATGGGTATTGCAGTGGAACGCCCACTGCAACACCCATTTCCCTCCCCTTTTACGCTAAGCATAGTGTTAAGTGGTTTAAGGCTACCTTGTAAATAAGGCAAAGCCCTTATCGCCACAGGAACGTCAAAAAAAGTGACGTTCCCGTGGCGATAGGGGCTTGTACATATGCCCCATTCTGTTTTAATGAAAGCTGATTTAAAACAGGCTGAGCATCTTGTACCATATTCTAAGATTGTCTTCTTGGCGACTGGTTCTAAGTTCCCCCTCCTTCATCTGCCTCACATTCTTTTTTGATTATACAGTCACGACAACTGATCCTTCCAATTTTAGTAAATGTGCCGCCGAAGCGACAACGGATCAGGAAAATTATGGCACCAGGTCACGTGCTACTTCTACATATGTATTCTTGGTTATTTTTCTAGTCTTGACTTGCTAAGTTATGTTTTTTTTAATATAATGTTTTTATTGAAGGTAAGGTATGACATTTGAAAAGCAATTTTCACATACGTTAGCAATCTGATTATGGTACAGAGAATTCTTGATACAAAAAAAAATACAAGACGACATTTGCAGTCACAATTTTAACATATTCAGGCCTCTGTGTCAGTAGTTTCCCTCGTCTTCGGAGGCTCGCATATCCCTCCCCTGTAGGTATTCCATTTTTCCCAAACCTGCGTCAATTTGTTGGGGCACCCCCTAGCTTCATATATGTACTTTTTGGTAACCATACACTAGTCCATGTCTTTACCCCACGCCCCTATAGTCGGTGGGGTCTGAGCCTTCCACAATCTCGCAATATTTCGCTTTGCCACCATCAACCCCAACGTTACCCATATTCTTTCTTTGGAGCGGTCGGTCGGTCGGGCCCCAGGCGTTGAGGATTGCCAGCTTTATGTTGCATTCGATCCCCCGCCCCAAAACCCCTTCCATAAGTCTCACTACCGCCTCCCAGTACCCCTGGACAACTACACATTCCCAGAGTGTGTGGATAAAAGTTCCCTCCTGCCCACATTGTCTTGTGCAGCCACCGTCGGATCTATATCCCATACGAGCCAGTAGTGGCCCAGATAGGTAGGACCTATGAAGGAGCTTCAGCTGCACCAAGCGAAGCCTGGAGCAGATGGCCACCTCCCGGGGGGAGGCCACTGCAGCCAGCCACTCATCATCATCCAGTCCAGCTACATCATGGTCCCATTTCTCCCTGAGCTGGACCAAAGGATCTGCCATATTGTTGATTAATTTTTTTTATAAATAAGGGATACAGCCCTCTCAGGCAGGTGACCATCTAAAACTCTATCCTCGAGTGGAGAGGATTCCGGGAGTATACTTCCTCTAGGGAGCACAGCAAGCAGGGCATGCCTAATTTGTAGGTACCTAAAATGTTCAGACCATGCCAGATCGTATTCCTGCTGCATCTGGCTGAAAGGGATTACATCACCTAATTTCCACATATCTCCCACCTTGGATATGCCTAGGAGGTCCCAGCGGTCAAAACCCTTCGAGCGAATCAGTCTACCCAGTTGTTCACTGTGCCAGAGTGGCGTGGCCTGCGTGATCTTTCCTTCCCAGCCTAAGCCTCTAGTGACAGCCTTCCATACTTGCACTGCATGCCCGGTGGGGCCGGTCAATGCTGGTTTCAGTGAGCGCACATACAGGGCCCCCTCAAAGCTACCCCCCGGTAGCAGCCATCTATCAATCTGGAAGGCGGGGTCGTCTTGTGGTCTGTACGTGCATTGGTTGATCGCTGCGAGGTGAGATGCACAATAATATTTCCTAATGTCCGGCAGTCCGATCCCCCCATCGAACCACCCCAACGTGAGCTTATGCGTGGCTATACGGGGGGGCTTACCCTCGCATAGTAAGTCCCGCACAAGACAATCAATTTCTTTGAAGTACGAGGGTTCAACATAGTGCGGAGTATTTTGCAGGGCATATAGGAATTTGGGAAGGGACATCATCTTGAAGAGGGCCGCGCGTCCCAAGAGGGACAAGGGGAGCGATTTCCAATGCAGGACATCAGATTTAAGACGCACTAGGGGCGGCAGGAAATTGCGCTCGTAGAACCTGGACGGTTCCCTAGATACCCAGATCCCCAGATACTTGAAGCCGTCGGTTGTTTCTACTAGCTGGACTCCCCGAGGAAGCAGAGGCATTTTTCCATAGAGAACATAGAGCACTGATTTGGTCCAGTTGATTGTGTAGCCAGCATATCTGCCGAACACCTGGAATATATTCAGGACCCTGTTTGGGATTCGGCCGGTGATGCCAGATAGAGCAAGATATCGCCCGCATATAGAGATATGCGGTCTTCCCATCCAGAGGTCCATTTAAGGCCCCTGACAATGGGATCCCTGTGGACCCACATAGCCAGTGGCTCGAGGGTCAGAGCAAAGAGAAGCGGCAACAAGGGGCATCCCTGCCTGGTGCCCAGGCTGAGAGCAAAGGTGGGAGATTTCCTGTTATTAACCACTATTTGGGATAATGGTTCTTGGTAAAGAAGCCGAACCCAACTGATGAATTCTGGGCCCAGACCCAGTTTATGGAGGACTGCGAACATGTAGGGCCACTCGATGGTATCATATGCCGCCGCGTCAAGTGAAACAACAACTGCGTCTTCCTGTTTTGTAGCAGCTCGGCTCAACACCCCATGGAGCCTGCGCAGGTTGAGGGAGGTGTTTCGAGCGGGCATAAATTCCGACTGGTCCGGGTGAACCAGGCGGGTAATGACCCTAAGTAAACGAGAGGCGAGGACCTTCGCCAGGATTTTTGCTTCACCATTAAGCAACGAGATTGGTCTGTAGGAGGAGCACTTGTCACTTGCTTTGCCCTCTTTTGGGATAAATACGATATTGGCAAGCCTCTGGTCTGCTGGCAGTATCCCCACCTCCTTACTTTCAAGAAACATTTTGGTGAGATAGGGAGCTGTTTTACCCGCGGCAAGTTTAAATAGTTCGATTGGCAAACCGTTGGGGCCCGTGCTTTCCCACCACGTAAGTCATGGATAGCTTTTTCAAATTCCGTGACGGTGATTTCCAGATCAAGGTCCAGCCGCTCCTCCGCAGTGAGCGAGGGCAGTGAGATATCCTGCAGGAAGGAGGAAGCCTCCTCCTCCGTATGTGGCATCCGGGACATATAAATGGCCTGGTAGTATTGACCGAATGCGTCAGCTATGTGTTGTGGAGCAGTGAGACGGGAGCCAGAGTGTGTCTCTATCTCGACCACGCCGTGGAGGGCCCAGTCTCTGCGGTCCAACCAAGCCAGCAGTTTACCAGCTTTATCTCCAACATCATAAATTCGACTGAGTGTGGCTCTGTGATACGATTTGGCGGCCTCAGTGACAGAGTCAGTGTATTCTTTAAGTTTAATGCACAGTTTCTGCCACAATTCCTCCGAGTCTTGCCCACTAAGTGCTTCTTCTAAGTGTAAAATGTCCTCCTCCAAACGGGTCACACTAGCACGCTTTTCCTTCCGCAGTCCCGTAATTTGGGCCAGAGCCACTCCCCGTATGACCGCCTTATATGCCTCCCAGAGCATTACCGACGAGTCTACTGACCCTACGTTCTCCTGGAAGTAGAGGTCTGAGTCGCCCAATATCTTTTCGCTGATCTGGGGAATCTTAAGGTACCAGGGGTTTATCGGGGCCGTTCTGCCAATGGTGGGCTCCCCCACCTCCAGACGACACAGGATTGGGGAATGGTTGGAGATCCCCCTGGCCAGGTGTTGTATTTCTTTGACACTATCAACTTGGTGCGCTAACGTCAGGACAAAGTCTATACGTGACATACTACTGTTTGCGCCTGAGTGAAACGTGTATTGTTGCTCGAACGGGTGCAATCTCCTCCACACATCCACCAGGCCCATTGCCCCTAGGAAGCTGTGGATCCACTTTCGGGAGGACGGCAATGCTCTCTGGGGCCATCTATCTAGGGAATCAGAGACAATGGAATTGAAGTCGCATCCCATTAACACTCTTCCTTCCGGTAACCCCAAGAGGAGATCTCCAAGGTCCGCAAAGGCCTGTGTGTGTAGGCCCGGCGGCACATAAACTGAAAGGAGATTTACTTTACTCCCCTCCCAGGCCCCAGATACAGCAACAAATCTACCAAGGCTATCCGTGCGGACAAGGTCAATGGCCATGGGGAACGATTTCCGTCTCATTATGCCTACTCCCCGGGAGCCAGAACCAAAGGCCGAATGCGCCACCAATGTAAAACCCCATCTCGACATGGCCTTACAGGCATTGCCAAGCAGGTGGGTCTCCTGCAAGAGAACTACATCGGTGGAGTGCCGTTTCAAGAATTGGAGCACTATGCCCCGCTTTATCTTGTCCCCCAGTCCATTGACATTCCACGATAACAGTTTGAGCCCTTGTCTAGTTGCCGTGCCCATCATCAGCTAGGGTATGGTTGCTCAGGCACAGGGAACACCTCCCCTGAACGCCCCGAAGGGGAATAGTACCAGTGGACCACCACCCCAACGTGGAAAAATGTGCCAGAGGCCAATGGAATAGTGATTGCCAATACTCGGGTAAAGTCATACATGTCATACCTGTTGAACATAAAACAAAACTGAATAAAACATCCCCACCCTCCCAATCCTGTACAAAGGAAAAAACTGTGAGGTGCACTCTAGTTATAAGTCTTAGCGGAGAGACACAGCGCACAGGATCCCCCCCAAACATGCAAAACTGCCCCCCCTCCCCGCATCCCTGCATGGCGGAATTAGAACCTCCCGCCTCCCCAAACTTGCAGAGTGCCTATCGCCCACCCCTTAACCTAGAAGGTGAGTGTGACAAGCCTGCCACCCGCCCCGGACAGAAAAGGCAAACGATGAATCTGTTAGATAAACAATGATCCAGAGATATTACGTATTATACTCAAAGTTGCAGTTTCTCCACAATTTAACAGTCCCCTAAGCACAGTTTGGCAGCGGGTACGGCCACCAAACGGATCGGCCCGAGGCCCAGCCCAACCATCAAGCAATTTGGTCCCATCACCCCTGTGTCTTAGACATACAGACCCCTCAGTCATCCCCGCCTGTTGCTGCTTCGTGACCGCCTGACAGGGAGTCTCCATTGAGCTCGCTCCGGGCCCTCTCTCCCCCAAGCCTGGGGCTACGAATTTTGTTTTCGGCCTGCCAGGCGCCAACCATCCAGCCATTCCCATGCCTCCTCAAGGGTGGCGAAAAACCAGGCCCTCCCCTCGGACTCCACCCTTAACTTGGCCGGGAAGAGCATTGCATACTTAAGGTTCTTCTCACGAAGCGCCCGTTTAACATCCAGGAAACTACGTCGTTGTCGTTGCACCCTGAGGGTGAAGTCCGGGAAAAAGGTCACTGTACTGTTTTGAAATTCAAGTGGGGGCGCCCGAGCGCAGCCTGCAGGATTATGTCTCTGTCCCTGTAATTAAAAATTCTAGCAACTATGGGTCTGGGGGGGGGCCTCCGGGCCTCGGTCGCCCCCAGGCACCCTGTGGGCCCTTTCAACTGAAAAGAAATTAGAGAGCTTTGTTGGCTTTAGATAGGTAGTGACTAACTCTTCAACAAACAGGTCCGCTGCCGGTTCTTCTGCTTTTTCTGGGACCCCCAGTATGCGGACATTGTTTCGCCTGGAGCGCCCTTCATATTCGTCCAGTTGCGCCTCCAATTTAGTAGTATGGGTTTGAAGATCGTCCACCCGGCGCTGCAGTTCGGAGGTGTCGGTGACGAGCGAGCTTGCTTTTATTTCGACCTCTTTCAGTCTAGTGTTCATGGAACGCATATCCGCTCTGATGAGGGAGACCTCAGTAGATACAGAGTCAATCCGTGTCTCCAGTGATGTACGGACCGTAGTAATAGCTGTGAGGATATCTTGCAGCGTCAATTCCTTTGCCCCGTCTTCCCATTGTTGCTTTTCCAGCTGCGCGTCGCCCCCTTTTTTAGCTGCTCCAGGGCCCTTATCCCATGCAAATTTCTCCAGTTTATACTGAACTGCGGCCTTAGTGTTGCGTCCCCCTGCCATGGCTGGACCACCCCAGGCAAGAAGGGAGCAGCAAAAGAAGAGCAGGCAGGTAGTGCGTGGGAAACCCACTTCACAGCACAGCTCGGTGGGGCCTTTGACGTGGGTCTGCGTGCAGCGGAGGCAAGCCCTGCGCGGTGGGAATATGGCAGAGTCAGGGGACCAGGGCATGTGGTGACAGGGGACAGGAATCACAGCGAGGCACTGGCTTGCAGACTAGTGGGAGTCCTTCCAGAGGGCCGCAGGGCGTTACTACGCGCTGGCACCCACCCCCACTCACTTCAGGACGATCGACCTAGGGGCTGTCCCAATCTTTTGGCCCCGACTGGACGATGGTGGCTGATAGGAGCTGCACAGGCAGTTAGTAAAAGCAGAAATTCTGTGGCGAATGCACTCAGGAGTTTCAGCAGCCCCTCTATTCTCACCTCCACTCTGTATTGGGCTGCTGAACAGGCTTCGCAGGTAGCTCAGCAACCCCACCCCAAGCGCCGGGGGGACGACGACACAACACTCGATGCCTTTACAGTTGCGCCCGCCCCAGCAGGCCCAGTTCGCTGCAGGTAGAAGAAAAGTATGGCGCTCCCGCAGGCTTCAACGCTGTACAACGCCAGGGGTCCAGAGTCAGGGAGACTCAGCAGTCACGCCTCTCCCACTGTACTTGCTGCTGCAGGGTAAGTGTGAGTGCCGCCACCACCGGGCTAAAATCGGGGGCCTCCCCAGCACCAGGCCGTTGACTGATGGAGCCCATAGGCCGCCCCGCACACAGCGCCTCCGAGCACGCCGAGGCCAGACGTCCTCTTCCCCCCCCTCACCTGGAGGGCCTCAGGCGCGACGGTGCTAGGGGGTGCGATCGGGCCCTGCGCTGGGGTGAAGCTCGGCGGTAAGTGTTTTACTCGAGCACTGGTCGCGGCGGGCTCACCTCTCCGATGCAGGCCACAGCGCCCGCCGGCTTCGCCGAAGGTCATGCCCCGCCCGAGCAGACGGGAAGCTCCGCCTGTGACTTACGGGAGCTCCCGGTTCTTCTGTCTCGACCCCCCCGAGCAGCGGGCGGGTGCCAGCACAGCGATCCGCACCTGTGGCCACAATCCAGGACAGAGCCGCAAGCGGCTCCCGGGGCCAGCGCGCCCCCCCTTCAGCGCTGGTACCGCTGCAATCTGCGAAGTGCGTCACTGAGTCGACCTCCGGTCCGGCCAGCTGGAATCGGCCGCAACCCGGGTCAATCGACTCGCGCTTCGGTCAGGGACTCAGTTCTGCAGGTTTTGCCCGCCTTCAGTGCGGATATGTGAGCGGATTTACTCCGGAGCGGGTGCTCTCGGTCGGAGCCGCCTCAGCAAGCGGCCATGTTGCTCAGCGGCTGGCCACGCCCCCCCTGCTAAGCACATCAGCACACAGACTTCCATTTTGTTACTTGACTTTCTCTGGTTTTCCTTTGTCCTGACAAACTACTCTATTGTGGTCTGCATCCAGTCTGGTGGCAATTTCCATTTAAATGTACTGTGTGTTTGGACTCATCTTTCAAATTTCATTTTTGGCCTTGCTGTGTTGCTACTTCTTATGGAAATGACTATGTCAGAAACTTTTATTAAGACATTCCTAACTCTAAGCGCACCTCTTGCCAATGCTCCAGTGTGTGATACAATCTTACAGTTAAATACATAGTACTGGCTATGTAGTTTGTGTGTATTTCTGCGGGTGAAAAGCATCCTAGCACTGCAAGAAAATATAATGTAAATATTATGCCTTGAGTCTGCTCAGCCAAGGCGGACAAAAGATCACAAGTTGTGCAAGAAGCCTAAACCTCGTTTACAAAACAAAATCTTTGACACCAAAGAAATTTTAGATAAAGATGGTGGCTATGATTCAGGAAGAGGTTACTATGACTTACTCATGCTTACTGCTGAATTCCAAGAGTAAACTATGAGTACTCCTGGCTTACTCCTGAAATGAATGTCTAAGCCAGGAGAGCTACAAGAGTAAGTCTTACACACACAATAAACAATCTTTGTGAATCGAGCCCAATGCTCTTTCACTTTTGAGTTTTTTTCTCCCTTTAATTTAATAGGCACAGGCTCAGGCAATGTGTGTGTGTGTGTGTGTGTGGTGAGACTAGCAGGGACCTGTGAAGCCATTTGTGCATGGGAAGGCTAGGTTATGGGGGCACAAAAGGAGGCTTCACCGGGCATTTGATGTTACAATTCAGTTTTATGAGGCTGCAATGTGGCTGTGCCAACATATTTAAAAATGTAGATGCATGCAGGAGGCTGCAGGAGGCATGTGGAACCACATTAAGCATACAAGGCTATACCTCTTCATGTTTTAGTTGTTCCTGGGCATATGCTGGTGAGCAGTTTGTATTTTGAGCTGTGTCTGGGCATTTTGGGTCTGTGCTGGCTTGCAGGTGGAAAGGGGGGGCAGATCATTTACTTCGGCATTGAAAGGTGGAGGGATTGCAGAGATTTCCCATGGATATGCAGCCGGGGTAGCAGAGATAGCAGGTTCTTGGAGAACTAATGTGGGTGTGTGTGGAAGTCCATAAATGACTGAGGGTAGGAGGAGTGGGGAGAAAAAGACTGGGGTGTCTCATTCTGAGTGCTCTGGTTCAGTACCTGGTAACTCCCTCCTTCAACACCATTACCAACACCCGCTTTAGCAGTACTTCCAAGGGCAGGGCCAGACAATCAGCCATTGACTGAGGGGCCTGTGGCAAAGGTCATCTGGTGGGCCATTTTCTTTCAGCTACACATAAACTCCCAACATTTACCTTGGCCGATGGAGCCCAAAAGGCTGCTGCAGGTGAAGAGCAGAGGTCAGACCTCAATACGACTAAGTACAGACCTTGGGTGCTCACTGTCATGGGCACTAGGACAATGGGCCAAACTGAGCAGGCACTGCATGTGGTGGGTCTGCTCCCATCCTGAGTCACTGAGCATGACAATGAAGCCTTGAGGTGTTATATTTCATATAGGTACCCCGATATAGGTCCAGGTAACATCATAACCCTTCACCTACATTCTCTCCTATACTACATACATAACGGATTTGAGGGACTGACCTTTTGCCTAGTTACATTACTATACACAGTACATAGGGTTTTCCCTGAACACTGGCCTCATAAATTATGCATGAGGATTCTTAGTTTCTTGGAACACAGCAGGACCACCATCTCCTGCATAGTAACTGTGTATAAACTTCATTCCCGACGTCATCCTAAGTCCAACACTGGCACAGCAAGGTAGAACCCCTGGGGATACCTTAGGGTATATAAACATCACATCTTGCCGAGATAGAGAGAGGAGATCAGGACTTCCCGGCCGACACACTGACTCAAGACGCTGAGGTTCCTGCATGCAGATACTCCAACTCGCAGTGGTCTGACATCCCTTGCGGGGTGTTCAGCTCAAGACCAGAATGGGGTTCCGCAGTCTCACATCAGGTAATGGGGTTGGCTTTATCCTAGAGACATTCTTGGCTTTACACCTACTCACATGCTAGGTACATTTAGGTACATCTAGTTAGGGTGCATCGTAGGAGTATGCATTTTATTGCCATGTATTTTATATACTTGCCTGTAGTTATGATTTTAGCAAAATGGTAGAAACCTACCATCTGTTTACTTTCTTAGCGCTGCTACTCATTTATATATGCTACTGTCTACTGGTGATTTCAGTACACTTATTTTACGCAAGAATAACGACTGTTCAATAAATGCTTATTGAAAAACGTCCCAACCGTTTATTCTGTGTATCTCTCTGAGAACAAGTGAGCACAAGTGACTGAGCGATAAGTAAGTTACTGTTTCCACGGTCCTGAGGGATCAGGGTTGTCATGTTTGATAGTTGCCAAGAACTATTCTCTCCTTGGTAAGAGGAGGTTATAGTGGCATTGCGAGCTAGCTGGTACACAGGCTAACATACCCGGTGGAGGTGTCTGGAATCAGTCTGGACATCAGTCCCGCAGTGTATGTTGTCTAAACGCGCAGATCCTATATAGGTCTTATAGGAACTACACGACAGAGGAGTAGTGATGATGTTTTTGAGCATCACAGCTAGCACTAATGTTACGTGGGGGGAGTGAAAAGGGGGTTATGTGTGCAAGGAGACAGATCACAAATGATGGCCACATAAATGGCTCTACTTTTGTCTCCAGCAGCAGACAGATGAGCCTTAGGGGTCTGCTGCCACCTTGTCATCTTCAAAACTTCAAGGGGTTCCCATTTTCCATCGAGAGAAAATAAAAAAGTAAGGCAAACGAACAAAATGAGCAAAAGAAAACTTTTTTGACAACTCAAAACAACTGTTTTTTGACAACATTCATCCTAGGACAAAATGACAAAAGGAAGAGAGTAACAAAATAGAATCAGAGCAGTGCGGAGATAAATGGAAAAGTGAGACTGCAGAGTGGAGAAAAATAACAGAAAGAAGGGAAGAGAAAAGGAAATTGGGAGAGAGGAAAATATCTCGCCTGATACTAACTAAGCAACGTGTTATGAAAAGTCATTATCCACAAGTGTGGGCCACTTTTTCGTTTGGTGCCTGGACCTAATTTTGATCCCAGTCCGACCCTGTCCAAGGGGGTAGAGTTAACAGGTTTTACAAGTGAGACCCGGAGGGGCCCATGTGGAATGAGCAACTCCCAAGGAATTTGTAGATTCCCCAAGTTAATCCTCATTTCAAATCCAGTTTTTCACCAGGTGAGCTGCTCTCTCAAAGAGACACTCAGTCTGGGGTGTTCCCACAGACCTTGTAATTCCGGCAGGGGCGTATATCCTGTTACTGGCCCTATCGGAATTACAATGGAACTCATTATGGAGGCCCTAGAAGGAGAGTTTCTTTAGCAAGTAGAGCAAGGTAGTGTGTCCTTTGCCCTTTACAGTGCCAGGACAGTACGTGGGCTCTCATATCTCCGACGAGGAGGGTAGTGCAAGAGCGAAGGCAAGGGCTGGAGTGGCTGAAGTTGTGAAGACAGTAGAATGTTTTCAGGGGAGAGGATGTGGCGTAACGACAGGAGCCGCCGACTTTGGAGCTGGGGAACCAGGTTCCAGCCTCGGCGTCGGCTCAGCATCCTGTGAGTCTGGGCAAATCACTTACTCTCCCTGTGCCTACCAAAAATGAATGTGTCCTTGTGTTATGTAAGTGGTGCTCATGTAAAGCGCTCCATTACCTCCGGGTCGAGTTCGCGCTATATAAAACTGCAACAAAAAAAAAGTATTAGTGCTATGTGCACAGGATTTCAGAGTGGCAGAAGAGGGGCATGGAGCAAGGTATGAATCATTACACATGTATGTTGCTGAGGTGGTGGGTAGCTGTGTCGAACAGGAGACAGAGATGGTCAAGCTAACGATTGGGTGATATATTTCTAGGGGTCCATCAGTGAGAAGAACTTGAAGGTCTTTCTAAATGCTGTATTCAGTCACGGCCTGCATGACTCAAGGGTGGGGGGCCAGGGGGGGGGTCGTGCGGAGGGGGGGTAATTAAAAAAAAAGTAAACACCTTTGCCTCCGGTCCCGCGTCACGTCTCCTCTCTCTGCGTTGCCGCCTTACAGGAAGCAGGCAGCCTCCCTCTCCTCCCCTAAGCCAATCACAATGCTGCAATGGCAGCGTTGTGATTGGCTAGGACGCCGACCCCACAGGCGTCTATGGGGAGGCCATTTTCTCTATGTAGGCTGCATGCAGGCTACATAGAGAAAATGCAGAGTGTGTATGACTGGTTTGGTCAGCCCTGGGGCCGACCAAACAGTCAGCGCACTCAGAGTGGGCAAGCCACTCCTCCCCTGGACTCATACGGGACCGCCCACCCGCCCGCCCCCAACCAGGCATACCCTTCTGCTTTCTCGCAGTGAGAGAAGCAGAAACATAAAATGGTATTTAAAATACCATTTTATGTTTCTACTTCTCGCCCGCGAGAAAGCAGTGGGGCAACTCTTCTCCGCCCACGTGGAGGAGCCGCCCCTAGCTGTATTCATCTCAACGGTCACAATCTAGAAATGAAACAAATAGAGCTTAGAAGCTAGACGAGGTATGAACTATGTCAGCAAAGTGGTTCACCATTTGGGGTATAAAAAAGATTGTTATCTATATCACCCCAACATTAGCACCTTATAGTGCATATTGTAATGGAGCAACCGGAAGAGGCATTTGGTGCAGAAAAGCCTTAAATGTGATAGACATTGTACAGAAACAGTCTTAGTTTACATTTCCGTAATAACGTTTCAAACTCAAGAAGAGCCACGGAGACATTTTCCTATAAAATATACTTTTAATATGTGCAATCACAAAATAACATCGAATAAAAATCCTCTTTGAGAAGAAGAAATAGCTGCACCCTGCCCCTAAGATTTCATCGTACCTTATTTGTCCCATAAAAATGGAAATGCATGCATTGAAACATTTTATGGAGGCATATCGATCACATTACTTTCAAAAACAATTTGTTTCTCCCACATAAATGAACGTGCGGCCATTTAAATAAATCTAAGCACATTAAATGGGAATATGGTGCACGCAAGCACATTTAAGAACCTTGTATCCATTGAAGTAAATGACATTATTGCTATCGTATTTTGACATTGAAAAATAGATGGAGACACATGGACGAAGAGGCAGGCATGTCTCAAAAACGCATACAGGACACTTTCAAGTGAAAGGAAAAATAGCGAGAAGGCTAGGGTGTGTAATGTGCTGTGTTTAGGCAACATTTGTGAAACAAACAAGCATAATACACTTATCAATAATTTATTACACGATCTTACGTTCAGTTAAAACATTCAAATACAAACATTTTGTTGAAATAGGACTGGGAATGGTGATGGGGCCTTCCTATAAGGGATTGCGTTGCTTCTTTAATGGTGAGATTGACTCATGAGAACATCTGTTGCTGGTTTGTCAACCACGATTCCAACTACATTCTACTTTTATCAGCCACTTTTAGTAGTTTCTCGAATGTTAATACACGATTTAAAAAGTCCAATTGTGATTTTGTTTATTTGATGAATTCTATGAAAATTGTTTTCAATCGAATGCCTGCTACACTATTCTGACAAGATTATTGCTTAATTAGAATATAATTGGCATTTATATATGTTCATATCGTTTTTACCAACCGCAACTCAACACAAATAAAATATAAACAAGCATTTGCAATGCAATAGGTCTCGCATTTGTGAGAGTTTGAGCTATTGGTGTTGTAAATCACAATGCCCTTTAGTTATGTGTTTTGAAAACCTGCCAGCGTGCGTAAACACGTAAATTGTACTTATAGTCTTTGCTTAAGAGAGGCAAGGCTGGGAGTAAAAGAGACGCAGTTACTGCCAACCTTGCTTCTCGTAAGAAACAACTATAAGTACAAAGTGCATGTTTATGCATGCTTGCAGGTTTTCAAAACACATAAATAAAAGGCAATGTCATTTACAATGCCAATAGCTCAAACTCCCGCAAATGTGAGACCTATTGCATTGCAAATGCTTGTTTTTATTACGCGAGTAGATGTGACTAAGTGACCGAGCTACTAACATGGGTTCTAATTCCTTAGTGAAATCTGATTAAATCACTTAATCTTCCTGAGCCTAACGTTGTAAACATTGCATGATATGTGAATGTGTAATTCACATATATTAAATCATCACTAGATGTACAGGATTGTCTCTGCTCTCTAGCTTGCCAGGTAGGTTTATGCTATGTGAAAATCCTTACCTGTACACATCTGTACATCAGCACAGTACTTGTGAATCACATTCAAGTCTCCAAGATGTTAAGAAAAAATCCATGTTCAAGTCTATTTGAAGACAGCAGAGAGATCAAACAGGGTGTAACCCATCCTGTCCGCAGAAGATATTGCTCCGCGTCACCTCTGTTAATGCGCCTACACCCGTTGCGCCTCCTGCCCAGCCCCCTGCTGTGCTGGAACACCTACCGAACCCCTAGTGTTCAGTTACACTTTGTTGTGAAACCCTCCAGCACAGCCCCTCAGACTTACCATGCACAGCAATCTTTATCATTGATGCCTGTTTCCTAGTTGCACGACAACAGGCCACGCACTCTCTTCTCCTTTGATTTTTTTTACAATTTGCCTTTCTCCTCAGTGTTTTCCGTCTCTCCACTTCCGTAATCACCGAGATTTCGATATCTGATCTACTAGAAACCCATCTTCTAAGAGCACCTGAACATTTCACAGAGAACATTTTTATTGTAGCAGGTGTTTCTCATAGACCCAGATAGAGTGCATATGGGCCGACGGACACCAAACTTGAGAATTCATGACGTATGGACAGCAAGGTTACTAAAACCTAAATTAAGTATCCCAAAACTAATTTTCCCAAAACTGGGCGATTTTTTTTTTGCTTCATGGCCAACTACTGATTAGTCCCACATAACCTAAACTTATCCCTATCAATAAAATGGTGGAACCAGATCGATTACTTAAGAAATTAATGTAGTCTTCATCACAAAAATAAGGTACTGTATCTATGAAAAAAGTATGCAATAATTATTGATTTGACAGAAAATAAAGACTTGTCATTCAAAATTTAAATCTGGTGCCTTAATAGCCCTTGTTTGCTATGTAGTAGTCGGCATTTGTGGAGATGTTTAATCTAGTTTGCTCTTCATGGATAAACAATAGAAATATTTATCTAGCAGCAGTAGAAATATATAAATGTAATAACACTAGCGCTCACACTTTCAATCGTTTTTTACATGTTTACATTGTACAATTTAATGCACACGGATGTATAGCGGTTCCCCAACAATCGCACAGCATTGTGAAACCTGACTCCCAGGAGCAGCGCCTGCCCTCTGGTGTGCATCCTGGTACCAAACTGTCAAGGGAGTAGAGAGAATACGATGACATTTCTAAGAGTCAACGCTACCAGGCACTGTGCACTCAACCAGCTATAGCGTGTGCTTACTTCAAACACTGGCAACACAAAAAGAGGAGTATTTAAAACATCCGAATGGCAGCCAAGGTGGAGACCGTGAACCCAGGGGACTTACTTGGTTCTTCTCTATTTTACAAGTTGGTCAAATTCCTCACTCCCGTGTATCTTGGCTACCAAGCCTGACGACACTACCCAGGTATTAAAAGAATAAAAACAGGCTATCCCACAGAAATTAACTGCAGAAATATAAAACCCGGATACTGTAGGTACCTCGTGCAATCTGATCACAGCTTCCAATGTGGATACGACTGAACCGGTCTTTCATCCTCTCGATGTCGATAAAAGGAGAACTGCGACGTCGAGAACGATACCGAAAGTGTTAAAGTGCAACTCCAAACGGAGGTGTTGCCTGCAGAAAGAGCCAGCAATAGCCTTCACAAATGCAGTCCAAGTCCTGGTTTAAGTAGTGGAGGGTCTTTGGGACAGTCTGATCACTCGGACATTATTTGTTTTTCTGCTTGTTTAAGATGCCCAGAAGCTGTTTTTCGACAGCGGGGGATGGTGGCTCATCAAAGGCAGCAGCCGTGCCATCAGGGCTTTGGAGGGCAACCCGGCCCAGGGGTGGGTCATTTGGCTCCTCGAAGTCAGAAGACTAATTACTGAACACTTCAAACAAACAACTAGCAGACCCTCCCAGTTTTTTTTCTCCCAAAAAGCGATTTGGGCAATCTCAGCCCCGCCAGCAGCCAGACTCAGATACAACCATTTTTCCTAACGGTGGATAAAAACATGCAGTGCCCTCAATAGAAGCAGGCATTTGAGAAACACACTTTATAAAAAAAAATTAAAAAGGGGGAGGTTCTGCCACTTTACCTAGAAAACCAAAACGCGCGAAATGACATACAATTTGCCCCGCTCTTCCACGTCTAGCTCTGGCTATAAATAACGGCACCACGTTCTTGAATTGTGCAGTGTCCTTTGTGCTCTCTTCCTGCCCAAACCGGAAGCACGGTGCGCCACGCACTATAAACACAACCTTCGCATCAATGTGCAGGATTCCTAAGGACGGGGATGGCACAAAGACCGCCTCACCCAGGAACCGAGTAAAAATACAGCGTTTCCTGTGAGTTACTGCGCACATCCCACACGCGGGCCCTGCAGCCAAGCTCAGCCCTCCAGCTGCCGGAATGCACAGCCCGGGGGAGGGAGGGGCGGGCGCCCTAGGCTGCGGGTATAGAAAGGCACTCTGGAAGAACACTCAAAGTGTCATTTATGTAGCACCCAAAGCCAACATGCATCTGCTAATTTCAGAAGAAGCTCCTCTCGAGGAAAGGTGGGTGCACCCGTCACCCCTCGCTCCAGAAAACGGCAATGAAAATGACTCTCCATAGTACCCACGTCATTGTTAAAAGGGCTGTGTGTTATTAGCCATTTGACAAACCGCGAAGAATGTCCGATACTTAATGTCAGTAGAATATAAGAAGGAGTAATTCCAAATAAACAGTGGTGCGCGCGCACCACAGAGGAGCGGGGGAGGGAGCGCGGCAGCGGCAGCGAGGGCGAACGCGCGCTGCTGCGCGTTCTGGCCACCGTCGGGAATGGGAGGAGCAAAGGCGGGACATGCGCCCGCCTTTGCCCAATCGCGTGCCGTTTTTTTAAAAACGCACGCTCCAGCTAATGTGGGCTTCTGAAAACAAAACCACACGCACGAGCGTGTGGGTCGTTTTCAGAAGCCCTTTCTAAAGGTCTCGCGCTGCGCGAGCAGTGCTGCGCACTGCAACGCTAGGCGCGAGACCTAAAAAATATGGGGCATATTAGCAAGGGCACTATCGCCGATTTAGCGGCACTTTTTGCCGCTAAAGCGGCGATATTCATATCGCCCTATCAGCAAACTGTCTCTAACAGCAGTTAGCGACAGTTTGCGGGCATTAGCGCCCGTTGTTTTACCGCTTTGCATGTCAGCGATATTTATCGCTAATGACATGCAAAGTGGGCGTTCCCGACGAACAAACCTGGGAAACACCCGCTAACAGGCCTATCGCCTATTAGCAAGGTGGCCATGGCCCCAGTTAGCGACGTGAAAAGTCGCGCTAACCGGGGTCATCGCCATTTATTTAACACCTGCAATTAGCAGGTGTTAGCCATACCTAACATGGGGGGGTGGATTATGCTGATACGACCACAGGGTCGTATCAGCAAGGTGTTCTCCCTTCTCCATGCAACATCGCTGGTTTTTCAGCGATGTTGGCCCATTTCCCCCGCTATCGCTGGAATATTCATCGCCATAGCGCTAATCGTTGCTAATACAGCATTAGCGTGGCGATATATTCCAGCGATAGCCGGCGATAAAAAAAATCACGCTAAGCAGGGTTAGCGATGATTATCGCCTCTTCTTGCTAATATGCCCCTATATATATAACTACATCGATTAATTTGACAAATTACTTGCATCTGGACAAGAAACGATGTAAGAGGTTGAGTAGTTAAATGTAGATAGGAAAATAATGTTATGATGCTAAAGACGCCGACGAACACGAGAGTGATAGGTACATTCAGTCATCGGGGATAGGAACCACTATCATTCCAACCAGACCACTAAAGGGAATCCTTCCTATTTATACAAGGACTCTCCCCCACTAGAGCTAACTACTGGCATTCTTCATCATCGAGTCCTCTTCCAGAACAGCTGTTGTATCTGGTTGGGCTCGAGCTTCAAAAGAAGGGAGCTCTTACTAGAGTTGCTTTTAGGGGTGGGATCTGTGCTAAATATTGACATTGTCTTAAGTCCCCTTTACACAATTTATTCTGCTTAAGGTTGCTCAGAAAAGATTCAAAGTATATATGATGCTAATGGGGACAATTAGTGATCCTCTGCATCAAAGAGGGGTCGACATGTTTCAATCACCATTGTTCTACCCAAAAAGGTCTTGTGGCTTTCCCTCAGGAACTTTTAGTAGCAGATCCCTGCATTTTATATGATAGGGGCTTTCCCCTACGCTACCACGTTTAATCGACTAATTATAGTAAAATTTGCTATTGTGTGTGGGACAAACACTTACAGTCACGCAAGTCATTCTTACACATACTTAAGGTTCATTGGCCCTTCTGTTACCATATCAAAGGGCATTCTGCGCCGCCTAGGGAATTTAGAGATGGGCGGACCCTATAGTCACACATTGGTCAAAGGATATGTGAGACACCCACTCCCGCCTCCAAATCCCTGCATGTTGGCACAGTCATTTGGGTGTGAACCTTCCATTTCAAGAGAGTCATTAGTAAAAGTACAGGCTTTTAACCAACATTTTGATCAGTTATAGCCTCATGTGTTGACTATCAAGTCTCTGTTGTCAGGAAGGAGTTGGACTAAAGATCATCCTGGCGAAAGAGGTGCAGCTTGAATGCTCTGGCGAACAAAGGAAGTGATGACATGGACTATGCCAAAGAAGGGAATTACATTGTTGTTGTGTTCTAAAACTAACTGCGTGTTCCCAGAACATGGACTCATTTTCCCCAAAATATATTTTTTAATATTGTGCCTGCTATCATAGTTTTTGAAGTTTGCTGTTTCATTATAGTGACAGGTGTTTTTATTACCCAATTCAGTGGCACTAAGTTTGGCTTGTTTGACTATAAGACAGGTAGGGACAGCCTTGTGGTATTCAAACTTGTAACCTCAGGTGACACAAAAATGGCAGAAGCCATTTCTTCACTCTCTGAGCTATCTTACTGTGACATGAAGTAACAAGTGCGGCAATGAAGAGAGAGGGCTTCCTACCACCTAAGACCTAGTGCTGACTTGTAGTTCCTGACAACTTGCATCAGAGTTAAGGCCCTAATGAAATGAACCAAGTTAATTTGAAGGGGAGGATCTAAAAGAGCTGGCAGTAGCACTAGTCTTAGAATCCACATTAAGGACCTCATTTAGGGGTCATTAGGATGGCGGGCGGACTTTAGTCCGCCCGCCACCCTAGCGGTAACGGGACCGCCCGCCTGCCATGCGGCGGTCCCGCCACCCTAATTATGATGCGACCGCCACCGCGGCGGTCGCAGCTGGCGGTTTAACATTGCGGCAGGTGCTGCTGGCTGCAGCACCCGCCGCAATGGCAAAATGCCATGTTGTGCATTTCCATGCACAACGTGGCATGCACCGCGCGGTGCCTGCCACCTTGTGCATGGACATGCAGGGGGGTACCATGGGTACCCCCCAAGTGCACCCCTCCACCCCCCACCCGCCCGGGGGCCCACAACGGGCCCCCAAAGCAAATCCCCGCCAGCCTTTCCATGGCGGCATCGCCGCCATGGAAAGGCCGTGAAATGCAATCATCATAATATGGATGGCGGTGCCTGCTAGGCACCGCCACCATATTATGCCTCTGCTCCGCCCGGCAATCGTAACGATTGCCGACCGGCGGAAAGCGGCGGACGGACTTTCCGTCCGCCGCGATACCACCGCCATCGTAATATGGCGGTGGGTAAATCACGTTAGGATGGCGTAACGGTTACGCCATCATAATCACCCCTTAGTCTACCTTTTGTCTTTGAGGCACAGAAGATTAGTTGTTATGGAGCAGTAACCAGTATAGTTTATCTCGACTCCATTAACGAACCCATGAAACAACAGAGCACTATAAAAACATCCTATGTCTCCAAAATACCTTTATTCCAATGAGAAAAACAAAGTGACACTCATGCATCACCTGCGAATCATGACAGATTTACAGTAAATACCCTTAACAAAGAATTCATCCAAATTCAAAAACGTAATCAAATTGGAAAACAACCTAACTTCATAATCTAAATGAGGGATTATTCCCTAGAAATACAGACAATTTGTTCCTTCTCTTTACCGCCACTGTCAGAACGCATCCAACTGCGTGACAAATAATGGGCACGGTAAAGAGAGGGGGGCAGATTTACATGCCCCTTGAGCCACTTTTGCGTCACTTTTCCCATGTTAAAAACGACGCAGAAGTGGCGCAAGGGGCTTGTAAATCTGCCCCAGGATATATAAAAATGCTGGATGGCATCACCTAAAATCAGGGCCACTGGAATTATGTGATTCTGCGGCTTTGATGTTTTCAGCATAATTATTGATTTGCTGCATTTGCCACATTATCTATAATCTCCTGCATAATCTGGAGATTGAAACAAAAAATATTGTTTCTAGCTCAAACGGATCAAAAGTTAATGAAATTGCAGTAACCCGTGCTGCCCCGCAGTGGAAGGCCCTATGCAAAGCTTGACTGGTCATCTTCCATTTGCATGTTAAACTGATACTAATGAGGGGAAACCTTTGCCCAGACAGTGTCAACATGTGAAAACATGACAATTTTATGAAGTAATACTTTCACAAAATGTGTCGCATTAGGTCGCATAATTAGCTTTTTCTTGCCCCTTAATGTAATCCAACCTGCCGCATAATTTGGCCTACCCTTGCCACATAATTGCAGTGGCCCTGCCTAAGAAGACTCGTCTTAATTATAAGAAATATAGGGGCATATTAGCAAGGGCACTATCGCCGCTTTAGCGGCACTTTTGCCGCTAAAGCGGCGATATTTATATCGCCCTATCAGCAAACTGTCTCTAACAGCAGTTAGCGACAGTTTGCGGGCATTAGCGCCCGTTTTTACCGCTTTGCATGTCAGCGATATTTATCGCTAATGACATGCAAAGTGGGCGTTCCCGACGAACAAACCTGGGAAACACCCGCTAACAGGCCTATCGCCTATTAGCAAGGTGGCCATGGCCCCAGTTAGCGACGTGAAAAGTCGCGCTAACCGAGGTCATCGCCATTTATTTAACACCTGCAATTAGCAGGTGTTAGCCATACCTAACATGGGGGTGGATTATGCTGATACGACCACAGGGTCGTATCAGCAAGGTGTTCTCCCTTCTCCATGCAACATCGCTGGTTTTTCAGCGATGTTGGCCCATTTCCTCGCTATCGCTGGAATATTCATCGCCATAGCGCTAATCGTTGCTAATACAGCATTAGCGTGGCGATATATTCCAGCGATAGCCGGCGATAAAAAAATCACGCTAAGCAGGGTTAGCGATGATTATCGCCTCTTCTTGCTAATATGCCCCTATATATATAACTACATCGATTAATTTGACAAATTACTTGCATCTGGACAAGAAACGATGTAAGAGGTTGAGTAGTTAAATGTAGATAGGAAAATAATGTTATGATGCTAAAGACGCCGACGAACACGAGAGTGATAGGTACATTCAGTCATCGGGGATAGGAACCACTATCATTCCAACCAGACCACTAAAGGGAATCCTTCCTATTTATACAAGGACTCTCCCCCACTAGAGCTAACTACTGGCATTCTTCATCATCGAGTCCTCTTCCAGAACAGCTGTTGTATCTGGTTGGGCTCGAGCTTCAAAAGAAGGAGCTCTTACTAGAGTTGCTTTTAGGGGTGGGATCTGTGCTAAATATTGACATTGTCTTAAGTCCCCTTTACACAATTTATTCTGCTTAAGGTTGCTCAGAAAAGATTCAAAGTATATATGATGCTAATGGGGACAATTAGTGATCCTCTGCATCAAAGAGGGGTCGACATGTTTCAATCACCATTGTTCTACCCAAAAAGGTCTTGTGGCTTTCCCTCAGGAACTTTTAGTAGCAGATCCCTGCATTTTATATGATAGGGGCTTTCCCCTACGCTACCACGTTTAATCGACTAATTATAGTAAAATTTGCTATTGTGTGTGGGACAAACACTTACAGTCACGCAAGTCATTCTTACACATACTTAAGGTTCATTGGCCCTTCTGTTACCATATCAAAGGGCATTCTGCGCCGCCTAGGGAATTTAGAGATGGGCGGACCCTATAGTCACACATTGGTCAAAGGATATGTGAGACACCCACTCCCGCCTCCAAATCCCTGCATGTTGGCACAGTCATTTGGGTGTGAACCTTCCATTTCAAGAGAGTCATTAGTAAAAGTACAGGCTTTTAACCAACATTTTGATCAGTTATAGCCTCATGTGTTGACTATCAAGTCTCTGTTGTCAGGAAGGAGTTGGACTAAAGATCATCCTGGCGAAAGAGGTGCAGCTTGAATGCTCTGGCGAACAAAGGAAGTGATGACATGGACTATGCCAAAGAAGGGAATTACATTGTTGTTGTGTTCTAAAACTAACTGCGTGTTCCCAGAACATGGACTCATTTTCCCCAAAATATATTTTTTAATATTGTGCCTGCTATCATAGTTTTTGAAGTTTGCTGTTTCATTATAGTGACAGGTGTTTTTATTACCCAATTCAGTGGCACTAAGTTTGGCTTGTTTGACTATAAGACAGGTAGGGACAGCCTTGTGGTATTCAAACTTGTAACCTCAGGTGACACAAAAATGGCAGAAGCCATTTCTTCACTCTCTGAGCTATCTTACTGTGACATGAAGTAACAAGTGCGGCAATGAAGAGAGAGGGCTTCCTACCACCTAAGACCTAGTGCTGACTTGTAGTTCCTGACAACTTGCATCAGAGTTAAGGCCCTAATGAAATGAACCAAGTTAATTTGAAGGGGAGGATCTAAAAGAGCTGGCAGTAGCACTAGTCTTAGAATCCACATTAAGGACCTCATTTAGGGGTCATTAGGATGGCGGGCGGACTTTAGTCCGCCCGCCACCCTAGCGGTAACGGGACCGCCCGCCTGCCATGCGGCGGTCCCGCCACCCTAATTATGATGCGACCGCCACCGCGGCGGTCGCAGCTGGCGGTTTAACATTGCGGCAGGTGCTGCTGGCTGCAGCACCCGCCGCAATGGCAAATGCCATGTTGTGCATTTCCATGCACAACGTGGCATGCACCGCGCGGTGCCTGCCACCTTGTGCATGGACATGCAGGGGGTACCATGGGTACCCCCAAGTGCACCCCTCCACCCCCACCCGCCCGGGGGCCCACAACGGGCCCCCAAAGCAAATCCTCGCCAGCCTTTCCATGGCGGCATCGCCGCCATGGAAAGGCCGTGAAATGCAATCATCATAATATGGATGGCGGTGCCTGCTAGGCACCGCCACCATATTATGCCCCTGCTCCGCCCGGCAATCGTAACGATTGCCGACCGGCGGAAAAGCGGCGGACGGACTTTCCGTCCGCCGCGATACCACCGCCATCGTAATATGGCGGTGGGTAAATCACGTTAGGATGGCGTAACGGTTACGCCATCATAATCACCCCCTTAGTCTACCTTTTGTCTTTGAGGCACAGAAGATTAGTTGTTATGGAGCAGTAACCAGTATAGTTTATCTCGACTCCATTAACGAACCCATGAAACAACAGAGCACTATAAAAACATCCTATGTCTCCAAAATACCTTTATTCCAATGAGAAAAACAAAGTGACACTCATGCATCACCTGCGAATCATGACAGATTTACAGTAAATACCCTTAACAAAGAATTCATCCAAATTCAAAAACGTAATCAAATTGGAAAACAACCTAACTTCATAATCTAAATGAGGGATTATTCCCTTGAAATACAGACAATTTGTTCCTTCTCTTTACCGCCACTGTCAGAACGCATCCAACTGCGTGACAAATAATGGGCACGGTAAAGAGAGGGGGGCAGATTTACATGCCCCTTGAGCCACTTTTGCGTCACTTTTCCCATGTTAAAAACGACGCAGAAGTGGCGCAAGGGGCTTGTAAATCTGCCCCAGGATATATAAAAATGCTGGATGGCATCACCTAAAATCAGGGCCACTGGAATTATGTGATTCTGCGGCTTTGATGTTTTCAGCATAATTATTGATTTGCTGCATTTGCCACATTATCTATAATCTCCTGCATAATCTGGAGATTGAAACAAAAAATATTGTTTCTAGCTCAAACGGATCAAAAGTTAATGAAATTGCAGTAACCCGTGCTGCCCCGCAGTGGAAGGCCCTATGCAAAGCTTGACTGGTCATCTTCCATTTGCATGTTAAACTGATACTAATGAGGGGAAACCTTTGCCCAGACAGTGTCAACATGTGAAAACATGACAATTTTATGAAGTAATACTTTCACAAAATGTGTCGCATTAGGTCGCATAATTAGCTTTTTCTTGCCCCTTAATGTAATCCAACCTGCCGCATAATTTGGCCTACCCTTGCCACATAATTGCAGTGGCCCTGCCTAAGAAGACTCGTCTTAATTATAAGAAATATAGGGGCATATTAGCAAGGGCACTATCGCCGCTTTAGCGGCACTTTTTGCCGCTAAAGCGGCGATATTTATATCGCCCTATCAGCAAACTGTCTCTAACAGCAGTTAGCGACAGTTTGCGGGCATTAGCGCCCGTTTTTTTACCGCTTTGCATGTCAGCGATATTTATCGCTAATGACATGCAAAGTGGGCGTTCCCGACGAACAAACCTGGGAAACACCCGCTAACAGGCCTATCGCCTATTAGCAAGGTGGCCATGGCCCCAGTTAGCGACGTGAAAAGTCGCGCTAACCGGGGTCATCGCCATTTATTTAACACCTGCAATTAGCAGGTGTTAGCCATACCTAACATGGGGGGTGGATTATGCTGATACGACCACAGGGTCGTATCAGCAAGGTGTTCTCCCTTCTCCATGCAACATCGCTGGTTTTTCAGCGATGTTGGCCCATTTCCTCGCTATCGCTGGAATATTCATCGCCATAGCGCTAATCGTTGCTAATACAGCGTTAGCGTGGCGATATATTCCAGCGATAGCCGGCGATAAAAAATCACGCTAAGCAGGGTTAGCGATGATTATTGCCTCTTCTTGCTAATATGCCCCATACATTTCTTGTGAGAGACAGAATAAAATTTACAAAAAAGAGGTAATGCAAACTACTTTTTTCGTAGAATTACAGCACTTCCGTTAATCTTTGAGATCTCCATCAAAACATTCATAATTAAGGGAGGCAGCAACAGAGCCGAATCTCAATCTAGTCAGAAGTCATAGCAACTATGAACTCACCTTGAATAAGGATCAATCCCCAAGACAGTTTTCACGATGAAATGGGTTCTGACACTGCTCTTATTTACTTCTAGCTTGTCGCTCTCCATACGTCTCTCTACTAAAAAATACTCCCTAGGCTTTTACTATGTGCCTTCGTAATCCCTTCAGGTTTCGAAAAAAAGTTCGATATTCAGACTCACATTTCTAATGTATGTCAGCCAAGGTATCTTAGTCCAGTTGTCCATTTGCTAACAGTCAGACAGGATCTCCCAATTAAGGGGTGCAGCAGGATTACTCCACGTGGAAATCTGAAGCTGGAGGTGGGCCCTTCTATCCTCTAAATTTTCTAGGCTCAGCTCCCCTGGCAGGGGAAAAGAGGGAGTAGACTGTAGAAGCCCCAACAAGAGCCTCAAAAGTGTGTTTTCTTTCACTGAACGAGTATGGATGTTAGGGTGCTCCCAGGTCCAAGCTCCACAAATCACATACATTATAAAGTTTGCAGTGTAGCTGAAGAATTATACCCGACGTTTCTAACAAATCGATTTCTTCTGTCCTCTGCTCAGGGATTCCAATTCAGCTGGATATTAAACAAATTTAAGATATTGGAACTCTTTCACAGATGTGAGCAATGTGAACCTTAGAAACGTGGGGACTTATTTATAAGCCCCTTACGCCACCGGTGCGTCACTTTTTGTGATGCTCCTGTGGCGCAGGAGCCTGCTCTATATTTACGAGGCAGCACTAAGCCACTTTTTTGGCTTACTGCTGCCTCGTAAATATCGTTCCCTTTAACGCAGTTTTCTACGTTAAAGGGGTGTGCAATGGGTGTTGCTGGGGGCTTTCCTAGCAACATCCATGGTTTTTTGACACTGCCCCAGATTTACGAGAAATCATAACTCTGAGATAGCACCAAAAACGTACGCCTCCCAGGGGAGGCGTAAGGGAGGCACAACGGGGAGAAATATATTTATTTCTCCTCGTTTTTCCTTTTTTTAAAGAGGAAAAAGCCTCTTGTGATTGTTTTTGTGCAGGAAGGTTTCCCTTCCTGCACAAAAATAATCATCCCTGCAACGCAGTCTCCCTTTCACCATGGTGCAAAGGTGCCTGCGTTGGCGCACGGCAGCCCATTGTGCGCCAGCTCATGAAAAAGGACTGGAATGTGCCTTATCTGATAGATACGGCGCATTCCTGCTCTTTTCTTTTGCCCTAAGGCAGCGCAGCAGGAAGACCAACGGCGCTGCCCTATGGCACCGACTCATAAATGAGGCCAGTTGACTTTATTTTGAACAAACCTCTTTGTAGTTAGTTCCATTGAACCAAAATGATCATTTTTTTAGGAGAGCTCATGGTCTTAATGGACATTTTATCCTGTTGCACATGATAGACTGCAAAATCAAGTGGCGAGAGGAGTCTAGGTCTGCACCTCACATCACTTAATATTAAACTTTATGGTGAGGAGCTCCACACGAGACAGAGACATGTCTAAACTGCTGTGACCAACTAAATCATGCTGTAATATTGTAAAGCATTCCGTTCTACTAATCGTAAAGCAAGGTTCCTGCAGAACCACTCAACCAAGAGGTATGCTACTGTCAGCGTGTGAGTGGGGAAGGGTTAACTGCTGTTGGCTTTGAGTAGAAATCTGAAAAGCTGACATTTGGTTACTGCTTTCCCTTACCTTGGGTGTGTGTGTTACTGTTCTTCCTTTGTCATCTAAACTACAGGATTTGGAAAAAATGCGAAAAACTGACCACAGATACTGCCTAGGGATATGGCTTTCAATTCGCTCTCAAGAAATGAGGAATTGTACCAACAATGCATGAATGAACAGAATGGAACACTGTAAAAGTAAATCAACTGCTCCTTGAGGAGACCTTGATAGGAGATGTAAAGTGACTCATTCAGATATCAAGGGCCCACAATCATGCTGGCTGCTGTGGAAGTCCTTAACTGAGATATAACTAAGCGGGCTTGAGGAGATTGAGGAGGAGCACGTGGCCAGGAGAACCTGTCACACCCAGTTGTGTGCCTTTCTGTCTTGTCCCAAAAATCGGGCATAAAAAAGCCAACTGTCAAGATAAAGGTTATGAAAGCCTGACACCTAAGGTGTCAGCATCTTTCTGGAGACTAGGGGAGACACGCGAACCCCCTGATGCAAAAGCTGGGGAAGCGGTAATGTGACCAGTGGACCGGGATGTGCATGTACACGTGCTGAGAGTCTGTTACCATATTGCCATGCGCAATTCTCCATGCTAGTTATTTGACAATATTTGTTGCAAGGTCTCTTCCTTGAAATGAATATTTTTAATGAAGAAATTGAGAATCTGGAGTGTGAGTAGCTGCTAAAAGTTGCTCAATGGTTTTGGCACAAGAAACATCCTAGATTACACCCTTACCCCCTTCTCAGCGGAAGGAAGGGCTAGGCTTTTCTAACTGAAGTCAAAGACTTTTTGAATACAGGGCTTCCTACCTAAGGGGCAGGTGTGCCCATCCACACATTGCTGCTCCAGTTGCACGCAGGATCAGGAGACAATATGCACACTCTGTGGAAGCAGCAGAATTAGCCAGCTACTGCATGCTGCACCAGAGGTGTGCATGCAAGAGTGGAGCCGGCAGGGGAGAGTGAGCTGCCTGTGCTGCCTCAACCCCCTACATACTTCCAGGTGCTGAGTGGGCACAAAAACACAGGATTCGAGAAAGAACAAAAAGGAAAAATAATGAGGGGTGCAAAGCTGCCTTAAAACAATAGCTGGAAAAGCCCACTAATAAAGTATTCAAGCCCCAAAGTGAGGAGAACCCATAATGCCCCATGAAGGGGATGAAAATTAGCATATTTTCTCTGTGGTACCCCAAGGAAGGGCAAGGACACCACAAACACATTTTCTGGGAGTTGAGGGGGCCTGCAGGGCATGCAGCAGCCTCCCAAAAGTGGTTTTGAAAATCACACCCTACCTCTCCCAGGCAATTGAGTCACTGTCCATGGTAGAGGTTTTTTTTTTTTTTTTTTTAGCACTTCTGGTGTATGATATTTTGTTCTTGGGTTTCAGAGTACGGGGGCCCATTGTGCGTGGGCTTATGGCTGTGATTTGTGGTTTGTTGCAAATTAATAAAAGACTAAGAGGCTCAATATGATGGCGTGGAGACCGCCGCTGTCGGTGGTGGTCTCCCCGCTATTGTAACCAACTTTACTGCCCGCCATATTATGATGGTGGGCAGATGTGTGGCAGTCATATAGACCGACCACCATGCATCTGAGGAGCCCATCAGTGCAGTGGAGGGGCTTGTAGTCCCTACAATGGTGGTGGTGCCTACCAGGCACCGCCGTAGAAATTACGATGTCCCTTTCCGCCTGCCTGCTCATGGCAGTTAACCCGCCATGAACAGGCAGGCGGAAAGGGACTTTGGGGGCCCGTAGCCGGCCCTCTTTCCCCTGGCCCCCAGACACAGGTCCTGGGGGGCACCTATGGTGCCCCCCTACATATCCCTGCACCATGTGGCAGACACCGTATGGTGCCTGCCACATAGTGCAGAAATATGTAAATTGTCCCTTTTTTTGCATTGTGGCGGTTGCTGCAGCCAGCAGCACCCGCCACAATGCAAAACATAGGCAATGCGACCGCCTCGGTGGCGGTCGCATCGTAATTCGTACTGTGGGACTGCCGCCTTGTCGGTGGCCGGTCCCAAATACAATGTCGTAATCAGCCCCTAAATAACTTATGTTTGTTTTCAGAATGCATTGCTTCATTTCCAATATAATGATCAACAATGGAATGGTTATCAATATAACAAATACTTTTCAATATTGCAACTGTCTTCAGATATTTTAATGGTGAGGTATGGCTAGTATAACATTATTGCTTTTCATTAATATGGTGACAGCCTGGCAAAGCCAATAGGCTTGCCTTATATAAAATTACTGCCCATATCATGTGATGTTGCTTCTAGTTTAGGTGGGGGTAGTGTTGGTATAGGGTGCAAGACACATTAGGGGTAAAATGTGATATGAGAGTGTCACCAACAGCATTTCCATCTACCTGATTTATATATTTATAATGTACTGCATATTATTTATTGGTGTGTGTTTAACCAAAGTACTTTTCCTTATTAAAAGACAAGGCACTGACTGAACCATAATTTATTGATGGTTGTTGTGTGCCAGCGAATTGCGATTACTAACTCACACCACCTCCCCTGAGTAGGCCTTGGACTGCTCTGCTTCACTATCTTGAGAGAGTCAAGTGCTACAATTGGGTACTTGGGTCCCAGTAAAAAAGACAATTGCAGACATATTACTTGTGAAGGACTCACATCCTTCACAACTAATAACCCACTTTCTTACAAACACCTTGCACAAAAGATCCTCTATTTATTCACAAGAAAAGGGATTTTAAAGTGAGTGACCTTCTTACACTTGGCAGCTTTCTAATCACTGACATCAATGTTATATTGTGCAGCCACAATAGAAGCAGAACCCAATACAGGGCTTGGAATAAATAAAAGGTGACATCAGATAATCATCACAGTTGCCAGGGGCCTTAAACTAGTTCTGTAATGTAAACCTGATTACCTGTCCCTATTTTGCCAGTTATGACATTGCCAACGTACTGGCCCACAGTGTTCTCCAAAGCAATCTGAAATGTAATTTGATATTTCCCTAAATCATTTAGCTGGTTCACCTTACCAACTGATTGAGCATTGTCTGTTTTTAAAGAGTTACCCGGTGTTCCTTCAAAAAAACAAAACTGTTAGGGTAGATGCACTCATTACAAGAACCAGCTAAGGAGGGGCTGTAAAGCTGGAAGCTTGTAAGGGGCAAAGTTAAAAGGCGTGCAGCAGAAAAGTTGGAAGGGATGGAGTTGCTGGGCCTCCAGCATACACCTGAAAGATCTTATGCCATCTACCTCTGATGCTGCTTCAGGGAAGATGTCATGAACCGACTCCTTCAATATTGGCGCAATCACAAACAGGGTAGCCCATAAGGACAGATCCTCTAGTATAAGGTAATATCTAGGATTCGGAGGGATATCCTTGCTATTCGGTCCTGATCTGCCATAGGATCCAGCATCTGCAGGTGCCCCTTGTATCCACCATCATAACTTCCAGTTTATCGCATGGTCAGGATATCATGTATTCTGCCCACTTCTGCCTGGTGGTTTTGTGATGTTATAGTACAGTCACAATGGACAATAGAGACAACCTATTGCAACATGGCTCCCCGCGTTGACAGAGCTGAAGCAGCAAACTTGTTCTTCTGTATGTCAAGAGCTTGTAAATGCCTGTACGCCCAAAGCTCAGGAGACAGTAAATTGGATTGCATGTCCTGGAAACACTAATGGCAGCTCATTGGGGAAAGGCAATGATGAGAGGAGATCTGTTAACAAGAACATGGCATGATGTGTTTCACTATGCGTTTCCTCTCGCTTAAGTGGTTAGTAAAATGAAGGAAAATACATTAATCTGATAGGAATGTTATGCTGACTCGGGAGTTCTGGTGCCGCAATTTTGGTTTTCAAACACATCAGTGAGGCAGCATCAATAAAATCACTCAGAAAAACGCCAGGTAGCCATTTTTGCTTCAAATTAATGTCGTCGGGAAAACATTTATAACATCCTCCATAACTTATGCAGACCACTTACGCGCTCAATTCTGTTCAGAATTCAAGGCTCGCGGAGTCCTCGGGGTACGCTCGCTATGCTTCGATGTGCAAATGGGTCCCTAGAAGACCACGTGATTAAGGCATCGGGTGCATCTGAAACTAATTCCGGTCCATCACCCACTCTCACCCTTCATGGGACAACTCAGTGTTTTCAACTAAGAGAAAATTCGGATTCTGAGGGGTAAAGGTCCTTTCCCATAACTCACTGCGGGCTCTTGCAGGCAGGGGTGCATGTACTTTTTCCTGTTTTGTAGAATTTAAAATCACGGGGAGACTGGCCCACTTTCACACTGACTTTAGAATCTGATAGACAGCTGCTCCTGAGTACAAAAGAGACTGATGCGAGTAGTATTTCTAAATGTGTGCTCACCTCCATCCTTCACATGCAACTCACATACCATTATGATGATGATATGCCACGGCTGGCACACTGGTAGAGAAAAGGTGCCTGTTCGAAATGTGCCAGACAGAGCAATGATAGTACACCTTATCAGAATATTTACATTCCCCGCATTTGGGTGAGTAGGCAGGCGCTTGAAAGGTGCCTCAGGAAAGGTCCTTATAGAACCCCAGAAAAGAGGTTCAATATAAGACCAGAGTAAAAGATAAAAAACCCAAACATATGTTATGATAAGGTTAGGTGGAGCGGAGGAATGAAGAATAAAAAAAATCAATTCATGGAAATGGCAACTAAAGTGCAACTGATAGAGCGAAATGTTCTTGTGAATTGTAGGGGTGCATCATAATCACTGATAGGCCGCACCCACATGTATTCAGACATATATTCGTTATATTTAGTTGTATACTCATGCATGTTTAGTAAAGAATGAATAGTTCGCTGAGACAAAGTGAACTCAGCAGCATAATGGTGTTAGGATAATGATGTAATGTAATGCTTATTGAATTGTGTGAACATAATGCATAGAGGAATTAGTTCGTGTGTAATGTAATTGCAGTAGTTTAAACTTGCACCATAGTAAAGTTGCACATGTAATTCATGTTTGCATATGTATTGTAATGAAAATGCTTAGGGGAAAAGTAAGGTGTGTGTTTAAAAGTTATATGTAAAGGTCTGACTACATATATGCTTAGGGAAGGCCTGGTTTATTCTTATGTTAGCTTATGTTGTAGGCCGAGAAAAGTTTCTCTTGGTAAGGCTCTCTGGGCACAAAGGGTAGATTTAATTTGCACAGTAGAAGGTTTCTGTTGAACGTATCTTTTGTTGCAGGTGCAAGGACACATGTCTCGTTAGTAAGACTAACTCTTTGTTTTCAAAAGCTAGAGAGATGGGAGGCATGGTACGGGGAGTGAAATGGAATTTAGGGATGATACTTTCAGCGGAGAAGGTGCCTGGGACTCAAGGTCATCGCAACCGTCCAGGATGAAGTAACCGATTCGATGGAAAAGCACAAGAAAGAAGACCTGGCCAAGGAGGCGTGACAAAGGCGTGTACAATTGTATTGTGGTTTTGTATTAGGGATAGTGCCCTGAAGGAGGAGGCCAGAGAAGAGGTAGGGGAGACCTGAGAGAAGGACAGAGCTGAGCTTAGGTATTATGTGATTGCACTTCTTAGGAAGTCTTCACAGCTGACACCTTTTATTCACTCTTGCCTGGGAAAATCGTTATGCAGGGATGTCACTTAGCGTTAGGGTAGGGACAGCTATTGATTTTAAGCTTGTTTAGTCCAATGAAGAGCAACTTAGAAATTGGAGCAATCATAGTCTGGTTAATCCTTCTAGAACTTTCTATTCTCCTTATCCTGAGTCAGATGAGATTCCTGCGTAGATTATTATTTGTATTAGTGCCCATCTATTTCTTTAACCTCGTGTTGAGGTGCTTGCACGTTCAGTTATTTTTGGCGATAATAAATTCTCAAACTTGAATTCGGAGTCAGTGGTCCTTTCAGACAAAATGAATACTGATATATAACCTGATGAGATTCTCTCCTTTACACTGTTCAACAGGTAAAAAGATCTTGGCGACCAGAAGGTTCTTATAGATAATTAGATAAGAATCGGCGTCATCAGTTGGTAGCAGAGGATGGTTACCTTTGATGGTAAGGGGAGATCTAGAGCAAGATAGGAGATTAAGTTGCCCCATAGAGCCCGAGTGACGCAGATCCAGAGGACCGCGGGAGAAGGATGTCGGAGGTCGTGGAAAACTGACGGAGAGTGCCGGTGCGGCGGAAGTAGCAGTTCGTAGTAGAGTGAGTATGAAAAGAGTGATGTTTGGTAGATTGCGGTGTTTTATTGTTGTGTGAAGTCTTGCGGAGTTGGAAAGAGAGTTGTGTGATTGAGAAACGGACCGTGAGCGCGCGCGGGACCGGGAGATTTATTGTGGTGTAGAATACACCCAGAGTTGAGAACGTTGACCAGAGGTTGTGGGGGTCACGAGACGTCATTGACAGACCCACTGAAGATAGGGAACATATGTGTGAGTGTGTGAATAACCGACGCAGGTCGTAGGTTATTGTGTGCAGAACATCGAGTGATTGAATCCTATCGAGTGCGTTAAAGGCGATTGTCCGGTCGTTTCGCGGACAGACGATTGCCAGATTGAGGTCAACAGGCTCAAGAGGCTGATCGGTCATTGGTAAGACTGACGGTCAGAGAGGTAATTGTTCGGTAGGACGGACATTATTTCAGAGTATGATTGGGACAGATGCGAGCGAGAACGAGTGAATTAGAAAGGAGGGGAACTGCTGCGAGCGGAGGAGAAGTGACGTCAGACAAGTGCCGTGCTGCGATAGGCCGGTTGGTGTGAGCCGCGCTGGGATTGGTGGAGTGAAATCGAGAAGCAAGAGCTGACATTTTGAGTGCAAATACGAAGTTGATTCATCATGAAATGTTTTAAAGCTTTACGGGAACTTTGTAGAGGTGATAGACATGTGGTTGTTCGGGAAGGAGAGGAAGCTCCTCCCGAGGATACACCAGCACATTATATGGCAAAGAATGTAGGATTGCATACTATAATTTGGCTTGAGAATTGGCATAAAATGACAGAAGCAGAAGGAGAATTGTCGTTCCCTCGATATGGTACTTTCAGGATGGAGGTATTGTACCAGCTAAAAAGTGTAATGGCTTCGTTACGACCACTACCTAGACCGACACAGTTTGAGGCATTGCATGCGTGGATTAGAGCAGCACACGAAAGGAATAGAGACAAGAGTCAGGAAAGGGTGAAGAAATCGATCAGGGCATTTCAGGATGCAAAGTGGGATGCACTGGAGAAACGGTGGAGGGTGGCAACGGTTGAAGTGGACAAGTTGTACCCATTGTTAGTACAAAATGGGAAGATTATAAGAATCGATGAGGACGACAGTGATCTAGATGACAGCTTGTTAGATAGGTTGTTGGCAGAGAGGCCACCACCATTTAATCCAGATTCAGAAGAGGGAAAGACGAACCCAGCAGTAGCAATAGTTGATGAGAGCCAGAACCAGACTAGCATGAGAGTGGTGGGAAGGATTTCCACAGGAACGGAGGGGGCAACGGCGTCTATGATAACACAGCCTCCTGCGGGGAACACAAGATTACCGGACTCCTTGACAGTACCGGTTACCATAGGCCCTATAGTACCGGTATATGACCCAGACCGAGTGAGAGAAGGGGGCTCCGTACCGACGGGAAGGGAGGAAGGAAACAGTGAGAGTGGGAATGGGTTTGGAGTAAGGGTGGTTCATTTCCCAAGACCAATGGAGACAAGTACGCCGTTACCGGCTACTGCGGACTCTTCCTTTAGGAGAGAAGAGGAGAGACCAGAAAGACCGAGGTCTTTGCGGGAATCTAAGTCAGCTTTGAGGGAGTGGACACCAACAGTAACGAACCAAGAGGATAGGATGCAAGGAGATAGGGCACAGAACATCTCGGAAGACAGACCAAGTTCCAGGAATATGATGGAAGGGAATAGGTCACAAGGACAGAATAGTAACTGTGATGAGCAGGATGGCTCGGGTTGTCGAGATGTACTGAGGAGTGCAGTACAGGCAAGGTTGCTAGATGTGGTGAGGCTGAAAGCAGAGGTAGACGAAATGATCAGTGGGGGTCTGCCTTTGGAAAGGATAGAAATTTATGGATCAGATGAGCTGCTGTTTGTAGCAAAGGATGTGACTCGAAAAGCTAGAATGGCACATGATAGATTGAAGGAATTGGCCAAGAGATATGAGGTAGACCTGAACAAAACTAAAGCGTTGCAGGGACCACATAGATTGCATTACAGTGATCAGGAGCTGGAGGAGAAAAGAATCACAGGATTAAGGACACACACCAGAGACCTGATTATAGGAATGAGAATATGGATTTTGTTGGACAAATGGGAAGAAAGGTGGTCCAAGAAGAAACCAGTAAAGAGAGCAGAAGGAGAAACGCCGCCGCCAGGAGGGGGGCGACGGGTGTTGGAAATTTTCCTTTACGGGAAGTACAGAATGGAGGGTACGTGCATGTGCCGTGGAATAGAGGTGATTTGGCTGCATTTACAAATGATTTTCCTCGGCTGAGGGAAAAACCAGTAGAGTGGTACAAACAGGTTGAGCGGTTTGTGAAAATTTCAAAAGTATTGTGGATTGACTTGAACACTTTGTTTGACATAGTGGTACCAGGAGATTTGTGGACAGCTTGTAAAGTCGCTATTGAGTGGCCGACTTCGGAACCGGATAGAGAGGCGGTTACAAATGGTCCATCACCCCTAGTTATGAAAAAGTATGAGCAGGTGATTACATGGTTGAAACTGAAGATTTCACCTCAGGATATAGATTGGGTTAAGATAGATCGGACTGTACAGGAACCCAAAGAAACGGTGCATGAATATTATGAAAGACTTTTGCAAGCCTTTAAACAGTATAGTGGGTTAGATATCTTGGACCCCAAGGATATGGGACAGTTTGTTTCAAAGTTCGTACTGGGTCTGAGAATGGAAATCAGCCTCATGATACAGCACCATTTGATCTGCTGGCAGAACAAGCCACTAGATGAAATTTTGCGGTATGCGAGATACTGTAGTGATGAAGTGGAATCGAAACATCGAAAGCTAAAAGACAAATTGATGCTTGTCCAGATGCAGACAGCACAGAGTCAGCCTAGTGGAGGGACCTTAGGAAGAAAGCAAGGAAATTTCCAGGGAAACCAGAATGGGCAAGCCATGGGAAAGGGAAAACCAGTAGACCCCAAGACAGGAGTGGACGTGGCCACACTGAAGAAGACCACTGCGTGTCATCTTTGTCGCCAGGTCGGACATTGGAAACGCGAGTGTCCTTTGAACCCAGCTAATCAGTTGCAGGAAGAGGAAGAGGGGGCTCAGGCACCCGCGCAAGAGGTAGTTAACACAATAACGAGACCGAGGACGATGAAAGGGGGGGTTTACAATTCTCACGCCCAGGTTCCCCAAGCTCCAAGGATTTCACAAGGAACACGAACGTACCAACAGATGCCCCTGTTCGAAGATTACGACGAGAATAGCTTAGACCCTTTATCCTGACGGTGCCTGAGGGGGGAGGAAGACTGCACACTTGGAGCGGTCTTGGAGGTAGACCAGAGAGGACCTTTTGTGGAGGCAGATATTGAGGGTCATCCTGCCACACTGGTGCTACCCGGTCTACTGTAAGATCAGCAGTAGTCCCTAACCTACCCCTCTCGGGACAATCAATCCAGGTTGTTGGAGTAGCGAACAAGAGAATAAGCAGCCCATTGACAGAACCGATTCTAGTAAAGATAGGTTCCTTCCAAACTAGACATCAGTTTGTAGTGTGTGATACGAGTCCAGTTTGCCTTTTGGGAAGAGATCTGTTGTGCAAGTTGAACTGCACGATTTATTGTACACCACGGGGAGTGGAGGTCCAGACGACAGATGACGATGCTGACTTTAAGGTTACCAATCAGCATCTGTGTATAGATCTGTACCCAATGGTGACTGTGGAAGAACTTCCACCTGATCTGAGAGACGCAGTGTCGTCTGTGGTGTGGGATTTCGCAGGCGATGAAATAGGTCTAATCAGAGGGGTTGAACCAGTGCGGATTGAGGTGAAACAGAATGTTGATTTCCCCAGAACACCTCAATATAACCTGTCGACAGAAACGATTGCAGGAATAAAACCTGTGATCGAGACTTTCATTGAGAAGGGTATTTTGAAAGAGATCAGAGGTAGCCCCTGTAATTCACCCATTATGGGACTACAGAAACCGAGCGGGAAATACAGGATCGTGCAAGACCTGCGAAAGGTCAACACGATAGTTGTCCCTTGTTGTCCAGTGGTACCGAATCCTTCAGTAATACTGTTCCAGATCCCATGTGAAGCCGAGTGGTTTACGGTTATCGATTTGTGTCAAGCCTTCTTTTCGATACCGCTTCCACGAGGAAAGCCAATTTCTTTTTGCGTTCAGGCTAGAAAATCGCGTGTTAACATGGTGTCGTATCCCTCAAGGGTATACGGAAAGTCCATCGATCTTTAACCAGATCCTGAAGAAGAACCTTGAGAGTCTTGTGTTGCCGCAGAACTCAGTTCTCGTGCAATACATAGATGACTTGCTCATTGCCTCAGAAACAGAAGATGCTTGCAGAATTGACACTGTAGCTCTGTTGAACCATTTAGCAGAGAACGGACATAAGGTGTCCTCGAACAAGCTGCAGTACTGTTTGAAAGAGGTACAGTACTTGGGACACAGATTGGAAAAAGGCAAGAGGAAGGTGTCACCAGATCGAATTGAGGCAATAATGAGCATGGCAGTACCCACGACACAGAGAGAAGTTAGGATGTTTCTAGGAATGGTTGGCTATTGTCGACAGTGGATTCCTAGTTTCTCCTTGAGAGCAAAGCCTCTGCAGAGGCTTACGCACAAGGATGTGAGTGATCCGGTACCATGGGACGAGGAGTGCTTGATATCATTCCTGAAACTGAGAGAGGATTTGTGCAGGGCTCCGGCACTGGGAATGCCTGATTACAACAAAGCCTTTTCATTGTTTTGTTACGAGAGGGAAGGATGTGCATTAGCAGTGTTAGCTCAGAACCATGGAGGTGTCCGAAGACCAGTGGCATACTTTTCAGCTACTTTAGATCCAGTAGCTTCTGCGTTGCCCGGATGTCTAAGATCCGTTGCTGCAACAGGTGTCAGCATTGAAAGATGTGAAAGCATTGTAATGGGACATCCATTGACTGTACATGTGCCACATTCGGTTGAGTTATTGATGACCAGGACCAAGACCCAGCACCTAACGAACAATAGGTTAACGAGGTACGAGCAAGTCATACTTGCCGCAGAGAATGTGACTCTGAAAAGGTGCTCTATCTTGAACCCTGCGACATTGATGCCTACACCGAACACGGATGATGAAGATTGTGCGGACCATGATTGTCTCGATGTGACCGAACTTTGCACCAAACCGAGACCTGACATTGTCGATGAACCATTGGCTGACCCAGATGAAATTTTCTTTGTCGATGGTTCATGCTTAAGAGACAGTGTGGGGCAATTGAGAGCAGCGTTTGCTGTATGTACCATTTCAGGAGTGGTCGAGGCTGCTTGCCTAGAAGGAGTACGCTCCGCGCAGGTAGCTGAGATCATTGCCTTGACCCGTGCCTGTTTGGCCGCTGATCGAATTCGAATCACGATTTACACAGACAGCCAATATGGGTTTGGCGTGGTGCACGACTTCGGGCAGTTATGGTCTCAGAGGGGATTTTTG
Source organism: Calotriton arnoldi (assembly GCA_963921515.1). Lineage (NCBI taxonomy): Eukaryota > Metazoa > Chordata > Amphibia > Caudata > Salamandridae > Calotriton > Calotriton arnoldi. The sequence continues at coordinate 491,561 of CAWUFW010012304.1, read as the reverse complement.
ACATCATCTGGCTCACCCATTCGTAATGGTGAATATGTAAGACAATTGTTGGATGCATTACAGCATCCAAAGGAAATTGCTGTTGTAAAGTGCTCAGCCCATGGGAAGGGGGAGGACTTTGTATCCTTGGGAAACAATTATGCGGACGAAGTTGCCCGCTTCTGTGCAGAACAGGGATGCATATTCACAGAAAGAGAGATAGGGGAGAGCCAAGAAGGAACCGAGCTCAGCATAATGTTGACCATGGCAGACACTTGGGAAGAGCTTAAGCGATTGCAGGATGAAGTTTCAAACCAGGAGAGAGAGGGATGGATCAAAGCTGGGTGTGAGAAAGGAGATGTGGATGTGTGGGTATCCAACGATGGGAGAGCCGTGTTGCCTGAAGAATTGCTGAGTCCGATGGCAAGACTGATACATGGACAGGCACACCTGGGTAGAGATGCAATGATGAGAGTGTTTAGACAGACGTGGTATAACCCACGGTTCCGAGCAATGGCTGAGACGGTATGTCAGAGGTGTGTTACGTGTCAGCAGATGAATGCTGGAAAGAGGACTGTAGTTACGTTGAGTCACATTGGAAGGTCAGGAGGGCCCTTCAATAGAATACAGTTGGACTTTGTGGAGATGCCTAAGTGCAATGGATTGAGGTACATTTTAGTGCTAGTATGTGTATTCTCACGGTGGGTGGAGGCTTACCCCACACGCAGGTGTGACACTCTCACAGTGGCTAAATTACTGTTGAGGGAGCTCATCCCTAGATTCAGGATCCCGACCTCTTTGGAATCAGATAGAGGAGGGCACTTCCATAGCGAAATCATGAAGTTGCTTTGCGCTGCATTGAACATTGACCAGAGACTCTACTGTAGTTACAGACCAGAGGCTTCTGGGATGGTGGAACAAGTTAATGGAACTTTAAAAGCCCGGATGGCAAAAATGTGTTCCTCAACATCCCTGAAATGGCCCGACGCCTTGCCACTCGTGCTAATGAGCATGCGAAGTGTCCCAGACAGAAAGACCGGGTTGTCCCCCATGAGATATTAATGGGGAGGGCAATGAGATTGCCAGCAGTACCAGCTACAGCCTTGATAAGCATCACTGATGATTTGATTCTCGATTATTGTAAAGGACTCTCTGATGTGGTCCGTTCTGTATCCCAGCAGGTGCAAGCAGCAGTGGTCCCAGCCTCGAGTGATCTGTGCCACGACTTGTGTCCCGGTGACTGGGTGCTCGTTCGGAAGCACGTGAGGAAGAGTTGCTTGGATGCCCGTTGGCGTGGCCCGTATCAGGTGATACTTATCACGAACACAGCAGTGAAGTGTGGAGGATTGCCGAACTGGGTGCATGCTTCCCATACCCGCAGAGTTCCACCACCCTTGGAAGAAACAGCTCCTCTCGTAAATGAAAATCCAGCTGATGTGGCAGGGCCACATGGGAGGACAAGTCAAGCTGTAAGGGTCGCTGACACAGCTGGTGGTGCACTAGAGCAAGCTGAAGGGGGTTTCCACAGTTCGAACCCTGACTCAGACACCGAAGACAGAAACGGTGCAGTGGGCGGAGAAGAGTCAGATTCAGCCGAAAGAGGAAGTAGTGCACTGGGTATAGAAGGGGAAGGCAGACGAACGAACAGAAGTGCAGAAAGTTGGCCTGAAAGACAGAGGCGACTGAACCTGAGGTTAGCACCTGAAAGAGACCTTGCTCCAGTGTCCGAAGCATCTGAAACGGAAGCAAGTGACGAAGACCAAGCACAAGACAGTCGGCGAAGGTCAAAGAGAACAAGAGTGCCTTGTCGCAGATACTCTACCCCTGAGTGGACTTACACTGTGTTTGATGCAGGGGGTGGTGAGCACGGGAAGGTTGAGGTCAGTGCAAGTGTTCCGTCGGAGCCCGAATGTGGTGGTGAAGGTGGTGCTGCTGATGCCAGGGCTCGAAATAGAAGGAACACTGACCCTCACGGTTCCGAATCCCCCGCTTCTGAGTGAAGTCCGAAACTTGGTTTTGCATCGACTAGAATTCCCGCCTTTTGGAGTTGAGCCGTTTTCACATGAAATGCTGATTTTGCGTCTTGAACTTTTGTATCACGTTCTGGTATTGCTCAATGAGGATCTTATAGTGGATCAACTATAAACTGTAAATAAAAGTCCAAAAGAAGATAACCTAGGTCCGAGTGGAAGAAGAATAAACTTAGGGACTTTCCACAGAAGAGGAACGAAAGCTAGGGAAGTCTTTTTCTGGACTGTGTAAATAAGATTGTGATCGGAAAGGGAAAGTCCGGAGATTTCATGGTTGCTCGAGCTGGTTAAGCAAGTCACAATTAAAGGACAGAGACTTTTTCAGGGTTCTTTGCGATAACCAAGACTTTTGAGAACTTTCGAAACCATGGAGCCGGGAGATCCCAATCGTAGATCAAAGTGGATTGTAGGCATTCTTATAAGTAGTGTAATAATTTCTATAATCATAGTAGTTGTAGTCTCATACACTGGTTCGTACGAGCAAGAAGTAGAGGAGGTGACAGGGACACCTACACCTATCACACCTAGTCGGAAGGGGGTAGACAGGGCAGCTGATAGAGCTTTGCTATTAGAAGAAAGTCGTAGGCTACATGTAGATTTATCTAAAGGGGATTTTAAGTTGAATGCATATGCTAAGTTGTTGTATGAGTATGTTTATGTGATGGATGCGAAAGATTGTTATGTGTGTATGCAGCTGCCTACTTCGGTGGATGAGGGTATTAGGTATCACCATCTTCCACTGACTTATGGTATTTCATGTAGTCTTTTGCTTAGTTTGTTTTATGAGAGAGATCAGTTCGAGTATTTCTTTTCCAATTTCGACGCAGTGCTTCCTGAAGTCCCAGCTTACAAGCATTTGAATAAGTATGACTATTATAAGACCGAAGACAGGCTGAGGAAGTACTTCATACCGAGTTTGGAATTGGATACAGCATTCGCACACAGACACAATCTGACTTGTTTGATGTCGGATGTAGAGAGAAAGTTTGTAGATCAGGTCGAGGATAGGTATAGAAAGCTGACTCACTCCCGAGACTTGGGGCATCACAGGACGGATTGGACAGAGGAAGAACGGTTGCATAAGACCAAGGGAAGCTATGGTCCTATAGCGTTAGATAAGGAGCAGAGGGGTAAGTTGTGTATAAGGCGTTATCAGACTTACTACGAGAAGGTAGCTGTGGGACAAAGTACTTGTGATCACGTTTTCACCATGGCAGATGTGGCAAAAGATTTTCTCCAAGGTCCTGTACAAGTGATACCAACGGTGTATTACGTATGTGGGAAGAATGCTTATGTGAGGTTGCCTGCAAATTGGTATGGAACATGTTATTTGTCAATAATATTTCCAAAGATTTACCATACAGAAGATTTAGATCTTTTAGAAGGTGGAGAGCATTCAAGAACGAAAAGAGCTGCAAGTGCAGGAATCGTTGTGGGGGATATCTTTGGAGCTATGATACCTAGTCTGGGAGTAGTCTTGAATGATGTGAAGATCCGAAGGTTAGCGACGGTGGTGGATGAATTTTCGATGAACACAGCAAAGTCGTTGGTGTTGGTGGAAGGAGAGATGTTGTCGATAAGGGGAATGGTTTTGCAGAATCGCCTTGCTTTGGATGTCCTATTGGCAAAAGAGGGCGGAGTCTGTAAAATGTTGAAGGTTCAAGAGTGCTGCACTTATATACCAGACCGTAGCAAGGATCTGGAGAAATATATAAGTAACATCACTACGATCCACACAAAGATAGCGGATTTGACCGAAGAAGGGGCCTGGGAAAAGGTCGGAAAGGGCTTTGGTCAAGTGGGAGGCTGGTTTGCGAACCTAGGAAAGGGATTCCTTGGGTACTTTCTGAGACCCCTCCTTATCTTGGTGGGTTGTGTGGTTGGCTTGTGGATTGCGATCAAGGCCTACAAGTGGTATCGAGCAGGCCGAGTCAAGAGAGCTTTGAGGGAAAATGACATGAGGTTGGCAAGACTGCAGGACAGTCAGTATCAAAGGCTCAAGAGCATGGAGAAATTTAGATCAGGGAAGATGGCAACAAGTTCTGTTTAGGTCGGTTCCTTCTCCGAGGGAGTAGAATGAAATGTGATGACAGGAGTCATCAAAGGGGGAACTGATAGAGCGAAATGTTCTTGTGAATTGTAGGGGTGCATCATAATCACTGATAGGCCGCACCCACATGTATTCAGACATATATTCGTTATATTTAGTTGTATACTCATGCATGTTTAGTAAAGAATGAATAGTTCGCTGAGACAAAGTGAACTCAGCAGCATAATGGTGTTAGGATAATGATGTAATGTAATGCTTATTGAATTGTGTGAACATAATGCATAGAGGAATTAGTTCGTGTGTAATGTAATTGCAGTAGTTTAAACGTGCACCATAGTAAAGTTGCACATGTAATTCATGTTTGCATATGTATTGTAATGAAAATGCTTAGGGGAAAAGTAAGGTGTGTGTTTAAAAGTTATATGTAAAGGTCTGACTACATATTTGCTTAGGGAAGGCCTGGTTTATTCTTATGTTAGCTTATGTTGTAGGCCGAGAAAAGTTTCTCTTGGTAAGGCTCTCTGGGCACAAACGGTAGATTTAATTTGCACAGTAGAAGGTTTCTGTTGAACGTATCTTTTGTTGCAGGTGCAAGGACACATGTCTCGTTAGTAAGACTAACTCTTTGTTTTCAAAAGCTAGAGAGATGGGAGGCATGGTACGGGGAGTGAAATGGAATTTAGGGATGATACTTTCAGCGGAGAAGGTGCCTGGGACTCAAGGTCATCGCAACCGTCCAGGATGAAGTAACCGTTTCGATGGAAAAGCACAAGAAAGAAGACCTGGCCAAGGAGGCGTGACAAAGGCGTGTACAATTGTATTGTGGTTTTGTATTAGGGATAGTGCCCTGAGGGAGGAGGCCAGAGAAGAGGTAGGGGAGACCTGAGAGAAGGACAGAGCTGAGCTTAGGTATTATGTGATTGCACTTCTTAGGAAGTCTTCACAGCTGACACCTTTTGTTCACTCTTGCCTGGGAAAATCGTTATGCAGGGATGTCACTTAGTGTTAGGGTAGGCACAGCTATTGATTTTAAGCTTGTTTAGTCCAATGAAGAGCAACTTAGAAATTGGAGCAATCATAGTCTGGTTAATCCTTCTAGAACTTTCTATTCTCCTTATCCTGAGTCGGATGAGATTCCTGCGTAGATTATTATTTGTATTAGTGCCCATCTATTTCTTTAACCTCGTGTTGAGGTGCTTGCACGTTCAGTTATTTTTGGCGATAATAAATTCTCAAACTTGAATTCGGAGTCAGTGGTCCTTTCAGACAAAATGAATACTGATATATAACCTGATGAGATTCTCTCCTTTACACTGTTCAACAGGTAAAAAGATCTTGGCGACCAGAAGGTTCTTATAGATAATTAGATAAGAATCGGCGTCATCACATCCTGTACAGAATCGAGAGCCAACAACACCAAATTAATGTACCTGGTACACAATCTTAAATTGTACAAAGTAACCTATTATCAATGTAGTGCTGGAACTGGAGGTGGTACAGGTATTACAGCATCCCGCGAGCTGACAGAACTTCAGAGTGATAATGAAAAATGGAAAACAATGAGGCCTTTCAAAAGTTTTCTTTTTATGCAGCAATCCCTGCGTGATCAAATACACTAAAAGATCAAATATAATTAAGCAGTGCCAAGGGAACAACTTTTGAAAAATGTTTCGCCTTTTATGTAGATATATTTTTACTTTTGTCTGGCTTCAAAGAGGAGGAGCCTTTGTTTACCGACCAATTAGAGATTAATTCTACATTCTTTAACTACTACAAGGAATTATATTACGAAAAGTTTGCCTCGACATGAAATCCGTCAAGGATTTACTGGGGGATGCTTACTGCCCCGGTTGTCTGGTGAGAAAAGGCCTATTCTGAATAGACCGAACACGTTGAAGAAATAGGACGGGTAATTTTCAATTTGGGCAGAGGGAAAACCCTTCAGACCAATGGCCTCCCCTTTTACTTCTACATGGAATATGCCACCATGCAGGTTGCCTTACTGGACCGAGACTTAGTGTGGCCTGTGACAAAGTATTAGAAGTTAGAACACTACTCCGTTCAGTATTGCAGTAGCTTTTTTAGTGCTTCGGTGTAAACCAGAAAAAATGGTAGAGAATGCACACCATAATTTCAACATAGACGGATATGGGCGTCAAAATCCTAACTATGGTCTTGACAAGAAGGCCCAGGCCATTGATTGGCGACCTGGTGCACCATGAGCAAACTAGGCTTTTTTAGGAAGTAGCCCTATGATTATTCTCAAGAGACTGTGGTTTTGGAACCAAACAAGTATGCAAAAGTGTTTGGGGCTATAGCACCTGCTAGTACACAGAGGGGCATATTCTCAAGGACTTATCGCCGAGTTAGCGGCACTTTATCGCAGCCAAAGTGGCGATAGAGTTATCGCCCCATTCACAAGCTGGTGTTAACAGCCGATACCGCCAGTTTACCTGCAATAGCAGCCGCAAAAAACATCGCCACGGATGACACCGGCAACTAACGCTAATGAGATGCAGAGTAGGCGTTCCTGTGCAAAAAGCCACGAAAACACCACCTCGCAATATTCTCAACGACCAGCCAGATCGGCGATAAGAACACAAAACAGGCGATAAGGCGCGTCAGCAGCAGGGATTTAACACCTGCTCTTACCTGGTGTTAAGTCGGATGACAACCTGCACCACAAAAGGGAGCCCAGACCAGAGCCACACCTGAAGAACAACAGATGCCATGGAGCTACTGATCATGCAGTTCGAAGCCCCAAGAGGGCCACAACACCCACCGCCACCACACCCAGGCCCGCCACTCCCCCCGGACCCCCTCCGCCACCCCCCGGACTACCACAGAGGCAGCGCAGACAAAGACAGCGGACCTATAGAAAACGCACCAGCCTCACAGACTTAAAGCCAGAGGAAGTCATTGCCCACTACAGGCTCAAAAGGACAACCATCCTCTGCATCCTGACCCACATTGCCCACAGGCTGACGGTACCAACACAGCGGACAACCAACATCCCTCCGCAGACAAAGCTGCTGGCTGTGCTGCACCTGTTGGCCTCTGGTACATTCCAACCAACAACTGCCAGAGTCGGAGGAGTCTCACAGCCAGCCCTATCCAAGTTCCTCACACCTGTCTTGGGTGCCATCATCAGCTTGGTACCCCAGTACCTTCACTTCCCCCACACTGCGCAGGAACAGCTGGAGACCAAGCAAGGCTTCTACGCCATAGCTGGCTTCCCGCACGTGTTGGGGGCAATCGACTGCACACATGTACTCCTCGTGCCCCCTGCCGACACTGCACACAATTACCGCAACAGGAAGCACACGCATTCCATCAATGTGCAGACAATAGTGGACCACCGGGGACTCTTCACCAATGTCGTCGCCAACTACCCAGGCAGTGTGCACGATTCTTTCATCTTCCGACAGTCCATCATCAACCAGCGCTTTGAGGCTGGCACCTATGGGAATGCATTGCTCATTGGTAAGTACCAAATGAACACACCACACACCTCAACTCCACAGTCATGCAACTCACGACTCTGGGAATGCCCACGTTACAAACTCACATACAACATGCCAAACAACATGCCCACCTACCAGACACGACAGCACAACTTACTGTGGTAACCTGGGCTAGCGATGTACACAAGCCATGCGGTCAAGTAGGTCACACATTTGGAACTGAGTCTTGATTTATTTATGGCAGAGTTTATACCATTGTACATGCCTCATCGCAGACTGCATCCCCTTTCAGCTCTGGTGCCACTAACTCTGTGCCCCGAAATTCATGGACACTCTCTGGATGAACTTTGGTGGCGTCTGAGTCTATGGCCTGGGGGTTGTCTTCATCATCATGTAGCTGATACTGACTTGGTGTTAAAAATGAGTCTGTAGCATTCATCTCCTCCATATTGCCTGTTTCTGCTTGGTTCTGCCCTCTGCATCATGCCCTGCAAGAACACCTTGCACTGTCCCCCGAAACACTGCGCGACATTCACCTTCGACACCGACGAGGACCCGCTCAGCTCCCGTGGCCCTACCTCAGTGCACCGCAAGTAACCGTCCCGTGGCGGTGTGCCTGTGCTGGCCGCAGTGCATCCGGGGCCACTAACTCTGTGCAGCTCAAGTCATGGACCCTTGCTGTTTGAACTTTGGAGTTCTGATTGTCTGATCACTGTTGTAGTTGTTGCCAGCACCAACCACTCCCTGAGGGCTGGCTTACACTAGCCCCACACCCATCCAGCACAGGCGTCACTGGACATGTGGCCCTGACAATAAAAGGGGCCAGGCGCACGTGCCCGTAGCCAGTCCCACAAACTATCTAAGTGTGTCCGTGTGGTCATTATGTATGCATGAGGGCCCCGGGCCCCACCACATGACATTGTGCTGTGTACAGCGGACGCAACCATGTCACCTCAGGCAGTGGGGAACACCTGGGACATGTAGCTGTGTCGTACCCCCCTGTAAGTGTAAGCGTAGTGGGCTGGCGTATGACAGTCCAGCGTAGGGGTGTGGATAATCAGCCCTGGGCTCTGGGCGTTGCTAAGTGTTGGCCTTGCCAAGGAAGTGACTAATGCGTGTGTCTCTGTTGAAGTGTCGGCGCCACCCGTCCCGCAATGGACAATGTTGCGATGTAGCATGCCCCCACAGTGCGGGCTCGGCCGAAGGGATAAATGAAGGAGCGCAAGCCCGCTCACGGTCAGGGATCATACATGCCAACTGTTGTGTGTGTCGCTATTACCGCAGCATAGGCCACAGGTCTACCCTCAAGCGCAACGCGAGTTCAGCCAGCCATGAGCCCTACATCTGTGTCTGCCCTAACCTTACCATAGGCCTACACACACGTGGCCGCCCACCTTCAACGCACAACATCACAGTGTCGTTGTCAGGCTTGTGGACATGCGCAGAGAGGCGTGACAATGGTGTGCCGTAGAAGTGCAAGTGAGGCAACCGCGCTGCGCACACTAGTAAATAGGCTTGGGGGAGGGAGGAGCAGCAGTGAGGCTACGTAATACACATTGATGCCGCTCATTTCCTACAAGCAGTAACTGTGAAACAGGAATCACTAAGTCACACATATCACACACCAATGAACTAGTGAGACTGCCAACACATCATGCAGAACCAACTTTTGACTCATGTCTCTCTGCACTGTCACAGGTGATCAAGGATATGCACTCTGCCCTTGGATGATGACACCCCTCCGAGCCACGAACACACAGGCCCAGAGGCAGTACAATGCGGCCCACAAATGCACCAGGGGCATCGTGGAACTCACATTTGGCGTGTTGAAGTCACGTTTCAGGTGCCTGGACATCACAGGTGGAAGGCTCCTGTACAGCCCAGGCATCGTGTGCAAGATGATCGTTGCATGTTGTGTGTTGCACAACATATGTGTGCGCACCAATGCCCCATGGCTACAAGTGCCAGATGCACCGGATGATGATGAGGAAGATGAGGCAGGTGGACCACACCCCACTGCAGCAGCAGCAGGACTAGCCCGTAGGAACACCATCATTGACAGTTCTTCACATGAGCACGTCACATTGTCACAGTCCTTAGCAATCATGGGACAGTACAAAATGACCACAGGCACAGCATGTGCAAATAAACTCATTACAACACACATTCCCTGTGTGCAGGTTACTCATCTGTACAAGCACATCACTCTGACAAGTGTAAGTGCAACATGTAGTGCTAACAATCTCACTAATTGGAAATATATGGTGGGTGTGTCACCTCTGTACAGAGAGGCTGTTTGGGTGTCACGTATTCGAAATGCCATTTCTGTGTGTCAAAGATAGTACGGAATCCCACTCATCAGCGTTTTACATGTGTCCCAAATCATTACATATAGGCTGTCATTTGTGACCAACAATTGACAACAGGGCTTCTTTTGGGGTCAAATATGTACCAGCATGATGCAGGGATGCACCCTGTGACTCAAGTCCCACAACATGAGCTACATGGACGTAAGGGGGAATCACTGCCCCTACATTCGTCCATGCTTTCATACTTGATTAATCATAGACATGACACATCTGTGTGTATCAGAATGTATTATTCACGTTCAGTGGAGTGTTGAGGCTGTCTCAGTACTGGGCCATGCAGACAACACTTTAAAATGTTGCCCCGTGGAGGGCCAGCCTGAGTCCTTTAGGGATTGACAAGTTACTCGGAAGGGGAAGAGTCCAGTCCGCAGGCTGATTGCTGTGTCATTGTTGAGCATAGAAGATATGGCAGTCCATGTCGTGGTCCAAGGTTAGTGTCGCAGAGTGTGTCGGGGGACAGTTGAAGGTGTTATTCCAGGGCATGATGCAGAGGGCAGACCCAGCAGTAACCAGCCATATGGCGGAGATGAATGCTACTGCTTCCTCCTTACCACTAAGGCAGATTCATCCTCCTCTTTGTCCTCTGACGTTTCATGTGCCTCACATGTGGGTGGTTGTGTTTGGTTTGCAGCACTGTGTGACACTGACACATCAGGGGCCGGAGATGTGGATGTAGGAGTAGCAGCAGCATTCATCTGCGCCATGTCTTGTGGCATCACTCCCATGATGAGGATCTGCAGGGCATGGAAAATCCCATCTGCAGCTTTCTCATGTGCATCCGTGGTAGCCATCCTTTGCGCCTGCATCCGCTCCATGTTCTCCATGACCCTCCTTTTGTTTCCCAAATCACGGATGACATTGCTGTAGCCACTCTGACTAGACAGTTGTTGTTGTCTCCGAGTCATGACTCCAGCGACGCCAGCCATGGATTGTTGGAGGGCATGGGGTGGACTGTGGGTGTCCGTTAGGGACTGTAAGTGGTCCCTGATGGGACTTAGACACCCACGTATGGCATCTAGTTTGGCTGCCATGAGGTCGAACCCCACCCGCACCTGTTCAGCCAGCTCCTTCTGGCAGTCTAACACACGGCGTTGGAACGCCATGTGTTCTTCGGTGAGGTGCTGGGAGCCAGACGTGGTGGTGGGTGCTTCCTGCTGTGTGGTCTGTGCAGGGGGTGGGATCACCTCGATGGTGATGGGCTGCCCTGCTACTGGAGGTGGGGTGTGGCGGTTGTCCATGAACCGTTGGAGTTCGTCGTAGTCGATGTCCTGGGGGTCGTCTCCATCATCACTGACGTGATGTAGGGTCTGCTCTGCAGGAGGTGTTGATTGTCCCTCTGCAATGTAAAGGGGAGATGCAGTTTCACAGTGTGTTCCATGTATGTTGACGCATTGGCGGAGTTTACATACAGATTGCATGACAATGTACAGTGTGACTGTTTGTGAGGAGATGCCTATTTGATGCGGGACAGTGGACATTTGTACTACATCACGGATGTGAGGTTGTACTCGTACATTGTCATCTCACAGTTTCCTGCTATGCCAGGTGTGATTGGCCATTTTGTACACACATGCGGCACCAGTTGTGTCCTGTGTTCTGTTGTGAAAGTGTTGCAGTTTGTACCACATTGTTATCAATGTTGAGGTGCTCTCATTCTTATGTGTGTGTGCTGCATTGTGGGTGAGTCGCACCTGTAGCTCTGATTTGGCTGCCCCTTCTTCCTTTCAGGCAGTGTGCCTTTGACTTCTGTGCTTCTACAGTGCTGAGATGTTGCAGGCTTGGGTAAATTGGGCTCTTGGTCGAGTTGTGACTCTTGGGCATGGTTTGTCCGCAGATGTGTTGTTGACGTCAGGGGTTGTTTGTGCACGTGGTTGTGTCAGAGTGTGACCTGCTCCTTTCCAGATGTGGTCCACACTCAGTCACCTCAGTGTCGTAGCGTGCACCATGTCATGGTAATTGGACTGCAGCCATGCTAATCGTCATGCAGTGTTACTTGCATTGTCAGTGTGGCTCACGGACCCGCAGCTTTGCTGGGTTCAGCACATGTGTATGGGTTTGTTGTGAGATTAGTGATGTGTGGGGAGGGCCCCCTCCGGGCACATTGTCGACGGGGGCCTACTTGCTGTTTCTATGTGTACTGCAGCATGCCAAGGAGATCAGGGACATGATCCAGAGTCATTGTGGGTGTGCAGTGTGCTCTACTTAATTGTGCATGTGTGCCATTGTGCCCATCTCCCCCGTCCCCCCAGTCCCTGGTCGGTACACACCCTGTTGATGTTGTGTCAGGTCATGTTGAGCAGTGTCCGGATCCACTACTCCTGGCACCGTATCCCGACTGATGACTGTGGCCACCATTTTCTCCATGTCACCCAGCTCCTGGTGTGCCACTGGACCCCCACCTCCAATATGCGTTGCTGCTTTCATGTTGGCATCGAGTTTCTTCTTGGTTTTGCCCTTCACATCATTCCAGCACCTCTTGACCTCTTACATTGTCCTCCTCAACTCTGCAACTGCATTCACATGGTCCAAGATAGTCTGCCATGTTTGCGTCTTTGTTGCCAATGACACGTTGGAGGTGACGAACAGTTGTTGGTAGTGTTCTGTCACCTCCGTAACGATGTTCCTGTTTTCCTGCGGACTGAACCGTGTCTTCCTCTTCCTCTTCTCCTTGGCCTTCCCCGACCCCGAGGTTCCTTGCTGGTCGTCTGTGGGGCTTGTGGGGTTCGCGTTGTCCCCTGAACTCGGTCCGGGTGCATCCATGGTGCTACGCATTTTGAATTGTTTTGTTTGGTTTTTTTGGTGCTTTTATAGTGCATTTTCCCGCATGACACGTGGGAATTGCAGGCCTGTCGCTGGTTATCACTGATTTTTGTATTGCGATTGGGGGCATCGCACCTTTTTTTGCGTTCGTGTTTCGCATTGTTTCGGCGTCGCGTTCATTTTAACGCGGTCATTTGGCGTGTTATCATGAGACTATCGCATGTTACCGCCGTGTTGTGAATACGACGTTGACACAGAGTTATTTTCCCGCGATAGACGGCGATATGAAAACGTGCGTTAGCCTTTTTTGGCGATGTTTATCGCACGTTCTTGTGAATATCCCCCAGAATGTGTTTACAAATGTTAATGGCAGTATCTTGATTTCTAGGCTCGGCATTGGCAGTGGAGTGACTGTACTCTTAAACAGCTCAGATATGAACTCACTTATAATCTCCGATGCCTTATCAATAAAGAGATGAACGAGCAATGTATGACCCCCCACCTCACTAATCTTTGCATTGGAAGTGGAAACACTTGAGCAAACGGTCACTAACATAATTCAGCCTTGTGGTCTGCAGTACTATATGAGTTGCCACATCATATCCCAATACACAAATGATGTATTACTGTATCTTTTGAATCCTGGACAGGTGCCCCCCTCTGTGTTACAATTTCTAGAGGTATTTGGCTTAGAGTAGGGACTGGTGGTCAACTGATTGAAGTCAGCTGTACTACAACAAACGGGGGTGCGCAGCTTAAGCAGTCCAAATAGACCAGTGTAGGTAGAAAAATAACTTCTTTATTCGAAACTTCTTTTAAAATTCATTGAGTAAAACATTCCAGCCAACGTGTTTCATTCCCATATAGGGAACTTCCTCAGGGCAAACAATATGTCACGTATAGCAGTACACTACGAAATGGGTATCAGCAAATAGTTGTCAGAAATAGTTGTTCTAGAATCGATGGCGTGGGTCCCTTGCTCACTTTGCCACTGGATTCAAGCTAGCCTGGCTGATGACGGCTGAATGGCCAGAAACCGGTCCCAAGATGCTTGTTTCCGGTCCAGGGAAGACATGGCTTGGCAGTTCGGGCTGGACTGTCCCCATGAGGCACAGGGTCAGACTGATTTGCATATGGCCATGTCTGAACTGGGGTGGTGGAGTGAGCTAAAGAATGATGATGGATTAAACCCAGATCAGTTGACTGGGGGTGAGTGTTTGATTAGCTCAAACGCTCCGTCCATCATCCCCTTTGGTATCGCCTTGGTCCGTTGGAGGACATGGAGCGGACTGTGGGCGTCCGTTAGGGACTGTGAGTGGTCCCTGATGGGACTTAGACACCCATGTATGGCGTCTAGTTTGGCTGCCATGTGGTCGAACCCCACCTGCACCTGTTCAGCCAGCTTCTCCTGGCACCCCAACACACGGCGTTGGAAGGCCATGTGTTCGTCGTGGGGGTCCTGGGAGGCAGCCGTGGTGGTGGGTGCTGCCTGCTGTGTGTACTGTGCAGGGGGGGCTCCTCGTGGCAGCTGGGTTGCCCTGATCCTGGAAGTGGGCTGCGGAGGCTCTCCACGAGCTGTTCGAGGGCATCTGAGTCGAAGGTGTGGTGGTCCTCTTCGTCATCAGAGAAGAGAGGTTCGGACTGCTCTGCAGGAGGTGTTGGATTTCCCCCTGCAATGTGAAGGGGAGATGCAGTTTGACATCGTGTACACATGTATGTTGACGCATTGTACATGTCTGCATTCAGACTGCATGACAGTGTACATTGTGACTGTTTGGGGGGAGCTGCCTATTTGATGCGGGACAGTGGACATTCCGACTGCATCACGGATGTGGGTTTGTACTTGTACATTGTCAACTCACATTTCCCTGCAGTGCCATATGTGATTGGCCAGTTTCTACGCACATGTGGCACCTGTTGTGTCCTCTGTTCTGTTGTGGACGTGTTGCGGTTTGTACCACCTATTTGTCAATGTTGATGTGCTCTGCATGTTATGTGTGTGTGCCGCATTTTGGGGGAGTCGCCCCTGCAGCTCTGATTTAGCTGCCATCCTCCTTTCCATGCGGTGTGCCTCTGGGTTCTGTGCTTCTGCAGTGCTGCGATGTTGCATACCTGTGTGCATTGGTCTCTTGGTGGGAGTTGTGGGTCTGGGGCATGTTTTGTCTGCAGATGTGCTATGCTTAATTGTGCATGTGTGCCATTGTGCCCATCTCCCCCCGTCCCTGGTGGTTACTCACCCTGTTGCTGTTGTGTCCGGCCATGTTGAGCAGTGTCTGGTCCCCTGACTCCTGCCACCGTCTCCCAACTGATGACTGTGGACACCATTTCCTCCATCTCGTCCAGCTCCTCCTGTGGCGCAGGACTGCATTGCTGACTGCATTGCTGCCTTCCGGTTGTTTGCGAGTTTCAGCTTGGTTTTGCGCTTCACATCATTCCAGCGCCTCTTGACCTCGTCCATTGTCCTCTTCAGCACTCCGACTGCATTCACCTTGTCCACAATGGTCTGCTATATTCCATTTTTAGTTGCCAGTGACACGGTGGAGGTGACGAACAGTGATTGATGGTGTTCTATCACCTCTGTTAAAGGATCCTGTTTTCCTGCGGACTGAACTTCGTCTTCCTCTTCTTCTTGTCCTTGCCCTTCCCTGACCCCGAGGTCCCAGGCTGGTCCTCCGTGGGGCTTGTGGGGTTCTGGTTGTCCTCTGTACTTGCCCCGGCTGCCTCCATTGTGCTTCGCTGTTGTTTGGATTTTGTTGGTATGTTTTTTTCTTTTATGGTGCATTTTCCCGCATGACGCGTGGGAATTGCAGGCCTGTGGCTGGTTTTCGTAGATTTTTGTATCGCGATTGGCGTCATCGCTACTATTTTCGCATTGGGGTTTCGCGCTTTTGCGGCGTCGCGTTGTTTTTAACGCGTTCATTTGACACGTTGTACTGTGACTATCGCATGGTACCGCCGTGTTGTGAATACCACGTTAACACGGAGTTGTTTTCCCGCGATGGACTGCGATGTGTAGGGTTGCGTTAAGCTACACTTGCGGTAGTTATCACACGTTCTTGAGAATATGCCCCATTGTGTGAGCGATTTCTTCCATACCAGTATCAGTCATGAAAAAAGAAGCACGCGCCGCTGGATGTCAGTGAAAAGAAGGCTTTTGGATATCCGCACCTTAGTCACATGAAGCCAACCAAACGTCACATACAGGCATTGGCGGCTCACCTCATTTTCAGTTGTGATGCTTTGACAATGTACTAGCCCATTCCATGATTTAAACACGATCTTGACACAGTCTGCCTTAATATTTAAATATGAACCCTGACGTCATCCACCTAAATCTTCCACAGGGAACAGCAGCGAGCCGGTGTCAAGATGGAGGACGTGTTGATGCTCTATGAGAAGGAGCTAGAAGGTATCTTGCATCTCTGTTCCTGAACAGGGAAAAATAGCAGCTACTGTGATTGCCTGCCTCCCAGATAGTATCCTGATGGAGGTGTTTGGCTTCCTGTCGGTCCCAGACTTGGACCGCAGTAGCAGATGTGGATTACCTTTTTAACTTGTTGTGGACGCAAGTTATATGTGTGCATTGAAGTAAAAGGAACTTTTTTTATGTAGCTCCTCTTGCCACGTTTTTGCCGAGTCCAAGTGACATGCAGTCGATGTGCATGCCTTCTTTGTCCAAGCACCCCCAGTGTGTATCCTGCATGTTGTGGGGGCATGCTGCGTGTTTGCATACCACGCTCAGCATATTATGTTCAGTATTAGCTTTTAGAGGATGTTTTCCAGACTACACATTATGACAATTCTGTTTGTGTTCCGAATAGTATACACATATCTTAACAGTATGCACACATGCATGCACACTCTTTGTGCACAGTATATTTTATGTGTGATCTGTGTATGAGTAAAGTAGAATGTGTTGATACTATTCATGTACAGGTATTTTGATGCCATGGCTCTATATTATATCGGACGTGTGCAGACTGTGTGTGGTATACTGTGAGTGCACGTTGTCTGCTGAGTTAATGTTGTGTGCACTGTCTGTGCAGTATAGTGTAAGTGCATGTCAGTTTTGCTCAGTTTATTAAGTGTATATTGTATTTGTGGATAGTATATACCGTAAAATAATATACTTGCATGTATCATATGATGTGCATTAAGCATATTCCCACATTAAAACTTGAGCGTGCTGTTTCTACAGTGTCTCCTGTATGCATAGTAAATGTACAGAATAACTTGCTTGCATTTTATGCACATATATAAAGTGTCTATGATGTGTGTGAGCATTACACTGGGTCTGCGCCATCTCAACATGTACACCAAATACATTTAATACATGGTATACAGATCATAGTTTCTAGTGTACAGTGTATTTCGAGAGTATGCTTTCCATGCATGCGATATCGTGAATACATGCCACTTGGTGGACAGTAGGTTGTGTTTCTGTAGTTTATTTATTTTGTTTGTATATTCTATTAATTTACAAAGTGATGTGGGTGGATGTCGCTTATGTAAGGCATAGATTATATGCATTCAAAATCTGATGGTTACATTACGTGTGCCTGCTGTATGTTTAGAGTATATTGTGTGTGCATGCCTTGTGTGTTTAGAACGTGTCAGCACGCTGTTTTTAAACAGTATAGTCTGCTTGAGTGATATGTGCATGCTATATGTTTACAGTATAGAGCATGAAATAGGATCAGTTCTAGTGGTAGTACTTAATGATTTGTGATTGTTTGCAGATTGAGGGGATAGTTGTGCTGATTCTCCTTGATCTCACACAATGTATTGTTAGATCGCCTACATGAAATTGTTGTAAGAGAAGTTGCATTAAACTGATCTAGAGATTAATAAATAGATCTCTTTCCACCCTTCATGTCATCAATGCATGCGTTTACATCAGAAGTACAACAGGGCTCATCTTTGAGCCCAACATTGTTCAACATCTATATGATTCCCTTGGCAAGATTGATTTGGTCTTTTGGTTTCAATTTTTAAATGTATGCAGATGAGACGCTGATCACGGTAAATCTGGAGGTCTCCATCAGCATGGGATTTTTCCATGCCTGTCTCACTTCAATTATGTCATGGATGTCAACAAACACCCTGAAAGAAAACACAGAAAAACAGAAATCCTGATGGTGGGTAAACCAATTCCCTCCAGCAATAAATGAGTACTGGCCAGCTAAACTTGGTGCGGTTTCTAAACCAGTTGAAGAAGAAGTAAATGTAGGCTTCCAGTTCAATGACCAACACACACCGTCTCCACAAATGAGTAGAATTTTGTCATCTTGCCTTTTTCACCTTAGTGGTGAAAAAGATCGCCCCCTGTCTAGATAAAGAAAATCTCACCAGCTCATGATCCATCAAGTAATCTTATCCTTGTTGAATTACTGCAATGCTCTTTACCTTGATCTTCACAAATTTCGGCTAAAAAAACTAACCCACATTCAAACTGCTGCTATTGAATTACAATCCCATGTTTCTCCTGGATGAAAAATTTACATTGGCTGCCTGTGACAGAGCGAACCACTTCTAAAATAGTGTGCATACTACATAGAGCCTATTACAAACAAGTTTCCAAATTAATTCAATTAATTCATGAAAAGTTTAAATATTACTCCTCCACTCGACAACTTCGATTTGCAGGAAACAACTTGCTTCTTTATTGTTCTGTCAAAAAAAGATAGAATCGGTGAAAGGAGTTTTTCCTTTCTGGCAGAAAAAATGTGGCGTGCCCTTCCTCTTTCATTAAGATCAATGGACAATCATGTATCGTTTAGAAAAAAAGCTGAATACTCTAATATTCCCTCAGCATTTTAGGAGCTAGTGGATAAGAGTAGTTTTTAAACTCCTTTATTACAAATTTGTCTTGATACTTTTAGGTTCTGTTTTATACTTTTCTACATGCCTTTCATTATCTATATGCGCAATAGAAACCTGAAGGTGCCATGGTTACCAAACTGGGTGATAGTTTGTGTCCTACATATTTTTAAATGACATTGTTTGAATCAAATATCTTATGGTATACATTTAGAAATGTTTGGACACACAGACTTTGGCTTTTGAAGATTTACTGGACTGGCAGTAGTTGCCTGCGGAACCCAAAATGGTTCCTTCGTACGTATCCTTAAAATATTTAATGGGCATTCTAGCTGTCAGTAAGTGGGGTAAAGCTCAATTGTGCTGCCTGGTGCTGGGGCTAGTGTTGGCCAAGACACTTCTGATCACTGCGGACAGTAAACGAAACTTGAGGCCCCCCCTTGCAAGGTACATGGGGGGGAGGGCCCCCCTCAGGCCTCAATCAGGAGCTCTCTAGTCATGGTACTGTGCTGAGGGGGCCCCTAGAACTTGGGCCCCACCACACCACGGGGGCTGCGGGAGCCTATGTTACAACAATGCAGTGAACAAAAAAGCCTGCCAAGATTTAGCAGTAGCAATAGATATATTTCTTTTCAGCAGGAAAACGGGAAGGTGCTGGTAGAGCTGTTTTTAGCTGACAGAGCAGCTATTGCCTATTGGGAAAACCCACTTATTTTTTGCTTTGTCTTCAGTTCTAATCATTAATAGAATTATCTAGCATATTCTCTATCGTTAATTTTATTAATAGCAAATATTTATTTTAATACGTCATATCTTTACATTAATCATTCCTCTACTTTGAAACCCACTAGGAATTCAAAAGAGCATTTACTCTGGTTTAGGATACAGTTAAAGTGGTTTAGAACGTGACATGTAACATATGCTTATGCTTTTGAAAATTGTAATTAGAAGTGATTTTCAATTTGTAATTGGTATGTCTGCATTAAGGCAGAGTAGATGATACAACATGATTCAAACTGATGTTCTCCATAAATTAATGGTTTTGTTCTGTGGGACTGAGTGATAGAATAACGGAATTTGAGGAGCCAGTTAATATTCTCGGGAAAATCAATAAAGATGAAAGGTTAATTGATAACACAAGTACAGTTTGAAATTCAGAAGAGTTGACAGCAAAGGAGGAAGTAAATAAAATGAATGAAGGCAGAAAACAAGTATGATACTGAAGGGGAGTACGTATGCCCTATCTATCAGTGCTTAATTTGTGCTGGTGGTGGGAACCGGCACTCAAGGAAGCCAGTTTTTTTTTTTTTAAATCGTCGGATTTTGACCAACGGAAAAAGAGAGAGAGGCAGAAAATGGGGAAGAAAATGAGACAAATATAAGAAAATAGTGGCAAAAGTAGAAAACAGGTATGGTAATGAACCTGCAAGAGTACCATCAAAAGCCGGAAGCGTAGCGAGGGTAAAGAAAGAAGCATGAGGTGAAATCAAGGAAAGGCAACCTTGGCATTCAACAACTCCGGCACCCAGCAGCTGTGAAGCAGGATCCTTAGAAAAATGTTGGGCCCCTGCACTTATTTTTATTCATCTATTTATTTTACCAATTAGGCACTGCCAGGCATACAGGCTGCTCTTATGGGATATCATACATGAATTAAGCCACTGGTGCTGAATGTTTTGCGTTGAGCAAGTGTGTGCCAAATCACTCTTGCATTTGAACAATTGTTGGTCTCACAAACCCTCGTTTGGAAAGGGATCTGAATTAAACGTTTGATGTTAATCTAAGACATTTGGATATTGCTCTTTATCAATTTCAGCATGTCAAACCTTCTGAAATGTACTGTTTCAGGCTCCCAACTTACCTGCACTGGCCCTCCGACCAGTTAAGCCCCTTTCGGACCAAGCTATACACTCTGCTGCAGACCGCAGCCGCTCTCCATCTGCACCCTCTCGCTTATGTCTCATTTTAACATCTCTGCTCCTTGCTCTCTTCTTGCCCCTCTCTCACTCTTTTTTCACTCACATTTTTTACTTTTGCTTTTCTGCTATTTGGCCCCTTTGCCTCTTTTTCATGCTTTTTCCGCTCATAATCATTCACTCTTTTTGACTTTTTGCTTGTCTGATCTTTTGCCACTCTCACCCCTTTTTCTACTCATATCAATTTGCTCTTTTATCTCGTGCTTTTTTTTGGCAGCCTTGTGTCTCATTGATCCTTCTCTGCTCCTTTGCCTTTTTTGCCTCTCTCTTACCCTTTTTTTCACTCATATTCCATCGCTCTCTTTGACTTTTGCTTCTCTGCTTTTTGGCTCCTTTTGCCTCTCTCTCACCCTTTTTCCACTCATATTCATTCACTCTTTTTTACTTTTTCTTTTCTGCTCTTCTGCCTCTCTCGCACCCTTTTTCCACTCATATCCATTCACTCTTTTTACT
This sequence comes from Calotriton arnoldi, assembly GCA_963921515.1. Lineage (NCBI taxonomy): Eukaryota > Metazoa > Chordata > Amphibia > Caudata > Salamandridae > Calotriton > Calotriton arnoldi. Next base: position 470,660 of record CAWUFW010012304.1, on the reverse strand, counting down.
TTTGCTTTTCTACTCTTTCTCTCGCTTACCCTTTTCCACTCATATCCATTCATGCTTTTGCCTCTTGATTTTGTTTTTCCACTCTTTGGCTTCTTTCGGGGCTCCTGTGCCCCCCTTCACCTCTTCTGCTGATCCCACCGCCATTCACATTCTACCCCCTCCCACCTCTCCTGTTTCTTACCAGCTCTCCTGCGTGTCTTTCCTGTCTCTCCTTCCTGCTAGCCCTGCCCACCACCCTCATACCCTCATGCCACCATGCCCCCACGACCCTCCCCCCTCCCAGGACCTACATTATGGCAGCTGCAGAGTGGCCGCATGCAGCAGGTGTGCACAGAGAGCCAAAGGTGTGCCAACGGCAAGCACGTCTGCACCTTGACCGCGCCTTTCGTCTGTACAGTGAAGAAGGGTATGGAACCTCCTACTGATACTTGTGAGTCCAAGAACAGTCTAAAGTCTTCTGGAATGTCCTTGTACTGAGCCCAGTCAAAATAATCTGCAGTTCTTGTTTCATGAGCAGCAAAGTTGTCTTTTTCCTTAGCGGGTGCTGGGACAAGTCCAATAGTTCTTCTCCAGGAATGATCAGGGTAGGGGTGTGTATGGCGATGAGAGAGCAAATTCCATGTCATCTGGGGACGAGCTGACTCTAGGCAAACTCATCGCACTGCCAGTACATATCTATCAGCGTGGAAGTGTCCCATTGCATATCCGGAATGTGCAGGATTGTGTCACAGTTTAAATTCGTGCCCAGTGGAAGCTTCCTTTGCCTGTGAAACATAAGGAATACAGTGGGTCCCAAGAGTGCGGCCGGGGCTACCAAGGCTAGGGCGGTCAGACAGATGCCGGGCGGGACGACGGTGTCGGGAGATGCGGCCACGGACGTTCCGGCCACGACCTTGGGGGAATCTCCGGCTCAAACTCCGCGGCGAGGACGCCGGGGGGTAGTGGTTGACCCGGATCCGGAAAAAAAAGGAAGAGGCGGGACAACGCAGAGGGGACGCCCGGCCGGCCCTACAGTGGTCGATCTGTTGAGAGGTCCTGCCCGGAGATCAGTTCCGGGTTGCGAGGTGAAGCTCCGGGGCAAGGCTCCTCCCGACACCGTGGAAAGCATAGAACATGTCGGAGATCCACCCATGCTGGAATTAGGAGACCTAGCTCAGGAAGAGCAGACCGAGCTGAGCGAGGTGGAGAATGGACATAATAACGGGTCGGTTAACATGGAAGGTAGGCCCGGGGTTTTCTTACCTCAGCAGTTGATTCCGAATCCCACGGGGGGCACTCAAAACCCACTTACGACTATTTCAACTGTGCAAGCAGCTGGGGGGGTCCAAACGGACCCAGCAAAGGCAGGAAATGCAGCTGCAGGCAGAAGGGATTCTGGGGCACAAGCAGACAATCATGGTATTACGAGTATCCAACTCTAGGCGCAACCAGTTAATGTTGATCCTGACTATCTAATTCGCCCACATGAAACTAACCCCAGCAGGGCCCTTGACAGTGGCAGTCAAATAGAGCCCGACAAGGAACCTAGTGACTTTTTCTTCTCTGTATCAGATGGGGATGAGTGGTCTGAGGATTCATCTGCTGATAGTACGGATCTAAGTTATAGTGATTTGGAGGAGGCAGGTGGCTCTAAATGCAAAACTGTGCAGAGGAAAAAGAAAAAAAGGCAGGGCGGAAAGGATCTGGCTTGGGATTATACCCCTACGAACCAACTGTCTAACCCTATGCCTACCTCCCAATCCGCTTCTGATCCATCCGAGGCAACTTCTCCAACCTTAGAGGCTATCTTTCAGGCCATCTCTATGCACCGCGAGGAAACTCGCCAAGATAGCCGCAAGACCCAGCATGCCATGCGCAAGATGCAAGGGGTTGTGCGAAAATTGACAAAAACTTGCAGTGTATTTGGGGAACGTTTAACTGACCTTGAGTCCAGGATAGTCACTACAGAATCTGACCTAGCCTCAAATCATGCGCTCGTGGGTTCCCATGAAGCACAGCTGGTGGATGTTAGATGGAAGCTGGAGGAGTTCGAGAACCGCCAGCGGAGGAATAACCTGCGGGTCCTTGGGGTGCCCGAGGGGGTTGAGGGGGCCAACATACGTTCATTTGTGGTGGATTTGTTACGAGACTCCTTGCCGGAACTAACTGAATGGAATTGGGCACTTGAGATTCAGCGTGCCCATCGGGTTCCCTTTGTTCAGAGACAGCCTGTAAGGGCGGGGGGTTTCCCCCGAGACATCCTGGTATATTTTGGCAACTTTTTGCTGCACCAAGCCGTCTCTGAGAAAGCAAGGCCCGATGCAAAAAGATCCAGAAACGAGATTTTTTATTTTGTTCGCCCAGACTTCTGCCATTCCACTGTTGAAAGGCGGTGGCGACTACGGCAGCTCATCAAACCATTCCAGGACAAAAAGGCGCAAGCCTTTTTAAACAATCCAGCTCGTCTCAAGGTGATCTTTGAGGGGCAAACAAAGTTCTTTATGTCAGAAATAAAAGCTAAGGAATTCCTGGACGGGCTCTCCAGCTAGGTTCAGGCTAGCTATTACGTATGTTAGGAATGACATAGTTTGGGATGCTGCAGGGTGGCACGTAGGGAGAAGTAAAAGGGGGAACGTGGGATGGGGCAAAAAAAAAATATATATTAAAAATATATATATATATATATATATATATATATATATATATATATAAAAAAATAATTAATTCTCTATTTCTTTTGAAGTATTATGGCGGAGGTACTAATGAATATGGGAACTTCAGCTGTAGGATGCAGCATCTAATTTAGGTCCTACAATTAGGGCTCTCACGCTCAGCTTGTGTAGCACATCCATCGCAATCAGACTCATGATTGAGTCTGCACGCCTCACGCGGGGAGGTGGGGATGTTGGGGAGGTGGGTGGGCAGCGAAGCGGGGGGGAAGGGAGGGGAAGGGGGAGGGAAAGGTGGTGGGTTAAATGTGGGGGGAAAAAAAGCATATCTAGAAACTGTAATAAAATAAGGAGACAATCAAAAGAGATAAATAGATGGCAGAACGAGAGGCGAGAACTCATTGGGGGAAAAAGCTTGAGAAGGTCCCTTGGAGGAATTCGTAAATCTGAGCCCAATTTAAGATGGGGAAGATAACTATCTGTTCATGGAACATTGCGGGGTTGAATGACAGGGCAAAGAGGGTAAGATATGCCGAACTTATCAGACTCAATCACACTGATGTAATATGCTTACAGGAGACACATATTCCCTGGGGGAAAAGAGAAGTATTGAGAATTACAGGGTATAACCTGTTGGCATGTACCACTCAGACATCTAATATACGTGGTGTGGCTATCTTAGCAAGGACTTCTTTGGGTATGGCCAAACGTAAATTAGTGGATGCCTTGGGTAGATGGGTGATCATTGAACTAGCTATGGGCGGCACTATATGTGCAATTTATGGATCTAATCAGGATGATCCTCAGATATTCGAGGCTTTGGAAGTTGAACTGGCCACCTGGTTGACCCCTCTGATTCTCTGCGGGGACTTTAACATCTCTTTGGACGGTAGACCTGGGAACCAAGGGCCAGGGGGGTATTCGGGTCGGAAGCCTCGGGTGTACAGGGCATTCAATTCTTTAAAAATTAGCCATGGCCTGGTCGACATATGGGCTACAAAGAATCCGGCCAACTCCGGCTACACGTATTTTTCCTGTCCGCACAAAAAATATGTCAGGATTGACTATTTTTTTTGTACAAAGGATCTTGTAGGGCAAGCCGGGATTATAAAACTCCCTAAAATAATTTCTGACCATAACCCTCTGATGCTAGAACTTGAAATTGCTGGCTTTAAAAGATTACCTAGTAAATGGACCTTTGATAGGAAACTTCTTGTAAATAGTGAATATGTTGAATATATGAGAAAGTGGGCGCAAGAATTTTTTGATACAATTAGGTTTAGTGCTAGCAGGGGGTTGTGTGGGATTCTTTTAAGGCTGCTTTCCGAGGTGAAACCATCTCTTTTGTTATTAGGGCAAGGAAGCAGCAAGAAAAAAAGAACCAACAATTGATGTAGGATCTAGCTAGGGCTAAAGAAGAGCTTATTTCGCTGATAGCACAGGGACAGGAGGGAGATCAAATTCAGTATCAAATAATCGCACTGAAAGCAGAGCTAACTAACTGGCTAACGCAGAAATCTGCTGAGGAGTATCAATCTCATCGAAACAGTGCCTATGAAACTGGAGAACAAGTTGGCAGGAGGTTAGCGCTCTGTACTAGGCAGAAGATATCCTCTAGTGCTATATCTTTGATGAGGATAGGTGGGCAAGTCTATATCCAACCTGAGGACATAATCAGAGGTTTCCAAAATTACTACCAGGCCCTGTACCAAGATGATATTAACAAAAGCCGAGAAGAGGTTTCTCATGGTATGGCAGAGATGCTTGCCGATATTAATATTGGAGAGGGGCTGGATAGGCTTACTAGAGAGGAGCTAGAGGCAGAAATTACACTCGAAGAAGTTCAACTAGCACTGTCAGGAATGGCTACAGGGAAGGTGGCAGGTCCGGACCGGATACCTCTTGAGGTTTACAAAATTCTGGGACCAGTTATAATACCTTTGCTCTTAGATCTGTTTAGGGGTGTACAGTATAATGGGACTTTCCCCGAGTCTTGGAAAGAGACCGCCATTATAATCTTTCCCAAAAAAGGGAAGCCGGTGGATAACCCATCTTCCTATCGGCCGATCTCCCTAATCAACTCCGACACCAAAATTTACTCTAAAATTCTGGCTAATCGGCTAGGAGGGGTCATAGAGCATCTGGTTTCCCCATGGCAACACGGGTTTATCCCCGGTAAAGGAACAACAGATCATACCCGTAGGGTTATTTCTCTTTTTGATATTATAACCGGGGGGAACCAGATGGCTATGATCCTCCTGGATGCCGAAAAGCCTTTGATCGGGTGTCTTGGGAGTTTTTATGGCAGATATTGGAACTGAATGGCTTTGGCCCTCGGCTCATAAAGGCTATTAAGGCAATGTACTGTCAGCCAAAAGCCCGACTTCAACTAATGGGGAGGGAATCCGGTAACATTAACATATCAAGGGGGACCAGACAGGGCTGTCCCTGCTCCCCCATTTTATTTGCTTTATATATCGACCCCTAGTATCTAAGTTGCTACAGACCCGGAAGATTAAACCAATAATTACTGGTGGGTTTGAGACAAAAGTATTGGCTTACGCCGATGATATCGCGGTTTTAACTTCCAACCCTGCCGAGGCAATTGAAGAGATTAGTAGGATTGCTGAGGGCTATGGTCTTCTATCTGGTTATGCTTTGAATGCTGGGAAAACTATAGTACTATGCACTGATAATATAGTTTTTAATGACCCCAAGAGAGTAACCTCCGCAGTGTACCTCGGGGTTCGAATAAGTACCAAGGTGGATGAGATTAGTAGGATTAATTTTGAACCCTTGATAAAAAATATAGGGGATGAATTAAGGAGGGTCAACGGGTTACACTTGTCTATTATTGGGAGGGGGAATTTCCTAAAAATGACCATGTTACCAAAAATATTGTATTTGTTTCGGGCAATTCCGCTGGCTTTAGAAGACAATGTATTGAGGGCACTGGAATCAACCTTCTCCAATTTTATATGGCAATATGGGAAGGTCAGAAGAGCATTGCGGTATTTAGCATTGCCCCAAGACAGGGGAGGACTTGCAGTCCCTAATATCACTTTATATTACTGGGCAGCACTTCTACATCAGATGACCACCCTTTTATCGGTGAATAATACTAGGGAACCAGCACAGGGCTCAAAAATACCCACAATTTATGAACTATCGATAGGGAAGGAAGCCTCTGGGCTGTTACTGAGACAACTGGAACCTAATTACTATAAGAAGGTGCGGTTTAAAGTGATATATAGTTCATGGAGAATCTGGAAGCAGGTCTCTAAATTTATGGCAATTCCTAAAATTTCTAGATACACCCCCCTATGGCGCTCGCCACTATTGCCATACCTGGCCAATGATGATATGGGGAAAAAGTGGGAAAAATATGGGGTAGGAACAATAGGGGATTTCTGTGGGGGAGAACAAGATTTTCAATTTTCTAGGCTACAACGGGTGTTTGGCGTTTTAGATAACCATTACTTTAAATTTGTCCAGATTAAGAATATTCTCACTTTATGGAGCCCTAAGATTAAGTTAGATAAGATTCCACTTTTGGAAGCTGTAACCAGGGAATCGAGCAGAATTAGAGATTTTTATAAAATACTTCTTGACAAAAGCCCCGACGACCTGGAAAAACTGAAGCATCCTGGGCGATAAAATTGGGAAACCCCGATGTGGATATCTATATGAGCCTCTCCTTAACCGCCAAAATCTTATTATCTTCAAATTTAAAAGCTCAACTCTATAAAACTATATTTAATCTTTACTTCACTCCTGCTAAACTTTACCTTTGGGGGAAAAGGGCTGACGACAAATGTCCTAGATGTGGGTCAGGACCTGCCACCTTGATACACATGCTATATGATTGTGATAAATTGGCTCCATTGAAAGAAGGGCTGCTGGGCTTTTGGGAGGTATTGTTTGGTCTTAGATTAGAATTAACCCCCACTTTGCTGGTTCTTGGATATGATAGTGCTTTGGGTCTTAATACCAAACAAGAATATGGTTTGTTTTTGGGGCAGCAGTATTTAGGATACTATTAGCTGCTAGGTGGAAAGATGCTGAGCCACCAAGCTTTCATATGTGGCTTGCTAGGCTCCTCGGAATTTACAAACAAGAGCTGTCCATATATGCTTGTAGTGGCAGACAGGCCAGAGCTCGCGGGAGGAAGATCTGGGCACATATGGCTGAATGGAGTAGAGATGCAAGGAGGGAGTAGGGGGCTAAAATCCAGCAGTATTGCATTGTGCATGTCTGGTCAATGTGGTCGTGGTTCTTTTTGTTTGTTAAATTGCATAATTCTGGGTAAGCTGTATCGAAGTCTTTGCTGTTCTATTTGATTTTCCCAATGTAATATTTACAGGCATTATTTTTTTTATTTTTTTTATTTTCCCTTTTTGTCTCCTTTTTCTATGAATCTTATGTATTTGTATTTATACTTCTGGATATGTTTAATAAAAAAAAAAAAAAGGAAGCTTCCTTTGCCTGTGAAACATAAGGAATACAGTGTAAGTTTCCATATAATTAGGGGTTCCCCTTCCCTTCTAGCCAAGTGTATCCACCCACCTCAGTATCCCCGATTTCCTGACATGGGGTGTCTAAGCTTTCATTCAACCCTCCCCTATGAGACACGTTTCCCTTTGTATCATTGAGGTGGATGGCCCTACATAGAAACTCCATGTTGGGGGTCAACTTGTTATTAAAGAAGACTGCCCCTGATACGCTAAGGGCCACCCTCGGACCGCAAATGGACGCAGGAGTGGATGTGTTTGTGCAATGAGTTGGGGGTTTGCTACCTCCAAGGATCTCATCTCTGTGAAGTATCCAGGCCAAACAGTACCCTCCCTTATGGTGCCCTTCCTGCGCATCCTGTCTAGTTCAGTTTGAATGTCGCTAGGCTTGGTGAAAAGGTATAGAGTCATCAGGTTGGTCTTGTAACGGGTCAGATTTACTACTTCTCTGTAGGGTTCTACCTTGTTGGGCTGGATTTTGGCCCTGATTATGCATAAGTATAAGTGGAGAAGGTATTTTGCTTTTTCAGGGGCTACCTCTTGGGACAGGTAAAGTCTATCTGTGCATACTTCATACGGTATCAGTGAACAGACGTAATAGCAACAAATAGGTGCAGTAGTACTCAAACCAGAGAGAGGGTACATATAAGTGCAAAAATACATAACTTGAGATTGAACATTGCAGGTGTCACATATGGATCCAGGGGAGATGTCTGTGGTCCACTGGTTAGCAGGTGTTTTCAGTTAACAGTTCGAACAAATAGTTCACAGTATAGTTTGTACGTTTGATTCACACTCTTTAGATCGGCATTGAGGTGATGACGTGGTAGCTAAAAGGTGGTGCACTTGGTGGTTGGATTGCAGACCTGTTGGGTAAGACCTTGGTTTGTTTGTTAATTTAGAAAAACATTACATGTGGACTGTGCTTAATAATCGTTTTCTTCAAGGTTCCAGCATTTCCTTCAGGGGTGTGTTCTCCACACTCCATTTATGCTATTTTTTAGTGAAGTACCGGAGGTGGCCCCGGTCATGGTATCTTCTTGATGGTTAAAAGCTAAAAGGTGGCTTATGGGTAGTCAGGTGGATTAATCTACTTTATGAGTCCTGGTACTTAAGTGGGTGTTTGGATGAGTGTTTTATGGAGTGTTCTGGTGATTATGGGGATGGATCTATTAGTTTTATCTAGGGCTTTATGGGCTTCACCAGTTTCTTGAGACTCTGTCTCTTTGGATGCGTGCCTTGGGGCACCATTGGTGTGGGTTGTTTTCAACCTACACATGCGCGGGACTGAACAAAGAGGGGGCGTGTGGTTGTTGAGTATTGTGTGGTGGCGCAACATGCCCCGAGATCATGTGTCTCTCGGCATGCGGCGTGCAACATGCCCCTCCCTTGTGGCGCAAGATATCTTGGTTCCACAGTTTCTCTAAAGGCTTCTATTTTTGGGCTAACTTTGGGCTATTTACGTTGGGTTTTGGTCTCTTCCCTAGATCTCGTGCAATCTGCTATTTCACTTATCATAAGGCGAAGGGGGTCAGAAAGTTGTTCCGTGGCTCCCATGTACCTTTGATCACCGTCTTGTCGTGTCTGAGGTTCTGGTTTACTGATTTTTCCGGATGGCGTATGTGAGGCCAGGTGCATTGGACAACTGCTAGGCCTGATTCAGGGGTGACCAAAGTTTGTGTTTTATTCTCACCTGGAGCTGTAATGGACTATGCAGTCTCGTCTCTCCCAGGCACCCCCTCTTCCTCGTACCATGTCTTCTCAGCTGTGGTTCCTGGCTTGTGGCTAGGGTACCTCCAACTAGTGGGAATGCTAGAGAAATGGCATGGTGACCGAACTTCGGATATTTGAAAAACCTGCAAGAAATAACAGAAAACATCGCCGAGATCATAAGAATGTGGGGGGCCCGCAGCTAAGGCCAATATTCCTCGCCGAACTTTGCCTATGGATGATGACTGGACCGGGACTACCTCTGAACTCCGGGATGTCTGGCTAACCTGATGAACCTTTCACCGGCTTGGCGCCATGTGGGTGCCTCGCTACTTATTGACTCTTGTGAGTGTGCTGTGGAGGTTGTAGGATCCTCACTATCCCAGGCGTACGGAGATCCTGGATCCCGCCACTTGAGGACAGCTTTGTTTTAGGACTGAAAGTGGGCCTCCATCTTGCCGGAGGCTTGTAGTTTTTGGGGGCACTGTTGTAACCACATGGCATGAAGGAATCATGGTTCCCAGGCTGAATACCTGAGAATGGGGACCTTTAAGCCTGGTTATTGGAACTTGTCTCATTTGACTTGGGATGTGGGAACCCGGGTGCCTGCTTTTGGAAGTACTTGGTCTGAGAGCTGCCCCGCCCCCTCGCCAGACTGTCTTCCCCCTGGGGCATGGCCAGCCTACTCTGCCCTGGGGGATCAGCAGCAGCGTGGGGCATTGGCTCTCGCAGGTGCACTTAAATGTAGAACTTTAGTGAGAATACCCGATCAGCAGAGCACAAGTAACAGCCCTGAATCCCCAGATGCAAGTAAAACTTTGCATTCCCAATGTTATGTCCTTCCAGTGGCATAGCTAGAGGGGGCCGTGGGGGCCCACCACCCCAGGTGGCACTCTTTTTGGGGGTGGTGGAGGTGAGCAAGTCACCTGGCTGCTACCACCCCCCCAAGAACAAGTTGTCTGTTGACCACCACCCCGCTCTTACCTGCACTGGGCGGAAAACTCGGGGACCGCCCTGGATGGCAATAGGTCTGGCTTTTGGCACAGTTAATTCTTGGGATGTGGGCAAATAGGGGGTATTTTACTCTGGCGTTTTATCTTATTGCGCATTTGGATTCTGTGTTTGTGTGAAGGCATTACCTCCCCAGACAGTTACCCCTCCCTGTCGAGGCTGTGGACCCGGTCACTGTTGGGCTGAGTTCCCTATCTGCGATTGCTGTTGCCATGTGTTTGTCCAACTACCTGATCCCTTTTGTAACTGTGTGGCAGCTGACTGGCCTCCCTGAGACTCAATGCAGGGCGTATTCGGGTTTCCCTGGGCTTGATTCTGGGGATTAAGATTTTGTGGTGGCTGACCCTGGCCCATCGATCTCTGGTATGCTTTTAACCCACATCAGTCTGCCAGGTGACCCATCCAGTGACAACAGTAACATTCCCGAGGTCTGGTTGCTATCAACCTCCATGGCCTCTGCCGATATAGCTAGGTTGAAACCCTCTCGGGATTTGTGGTGGAGCCCCCTTTAATACTGGTGCCATTTGCACATTCGCGGCCAACACGGCCCCTCAAGGGCGGTCTTTTTCAATTTGTGTTGGACCAATTTAGCAGTGTCTCTCTGGGCTTGCTCCTGTTTTTCCCTATTCTTCTCTTGTTTCTTTTTGTGGTAATGCAATATATGGGCTTGCATCCCCTGCCAGGGCTTGGAGTCTAACCTACCCACACAGTCTAATCTGCTTTGTATCTCGGTATGCAGCCCCTTTTTGAGAATATTGTTAAAGAATGCGACTTGTGGGCCCGTGTCAGACCATGTCTGTCCTGTCTCTTGTCCCCATCGTTCCCTCATCCTGTCCAAAAAATCAGTTATTGTCTCCCCTGGCTTTAAAGTCTCAGCCATTAGCCCTCCTATGTCAGGGCAGTAAGGGAACATCTCTCTCAGGGACGTTCATATTCAGTGCCTGTATGAATTGAATGCAGCCCGTCATGCTCGTGTTTGTTAGCATAATTGCTGGGATGTGAGTTTGGGCGAACACCCTGTTGGTCTGCTCTTCAATAAGACTACCTAGCAGACTTTTGATATCCTACCACTAGGTTTATTCTCACAGTGTTCTTCTCAAAGCATGAGATCCATTTTCCCACTCCATCCAGCAATGGCGGTAACTTTGTCCTTAGCCCCTCTTTATCCCTTTGAGCCCATGGCACATAGATGGTCCCTGATGTGCCCTTCTCTAGTAGTGAGTACATCTTTGCTTTGGGAAGCTCTACTGGTTTCTCCTTAACATGGTGTTCCCATCTTGAGAGGTATTCTTGAATGTAGGGGAAGTTCAACCTGGGATCTCCTCCTTCCACTATGGCTATGTCCTCTGGTTCAAAGGATCCCTCCTTCAGCCAGGGCCTATCGTACTAGTCTTTTCCCTTGGTCCAGCGGGCTAGCAGGTGGCAGAATGGCCGCGCAAAGGTCTCGCCTTCCTCTTTCGCCACTATCTCCTTTTGGGTCAGTCTGTCGATATGGTGCGTTCGGGTGGAGCAGCGAACATCTTTTAAAAAAAACTTTTTAAACTAGGTACCATCCTGTTTTTTCTATGTCTTGGTTGGGTCAGCACCAGGCTACCATAGACCTTGATTTCACGGTCAGCCCCTCTCCTCCATTGAAAAGTGGGTGAGGCTTGGATCCCAGCCAAAAGTCTCTCATCAAATTCTACCTCTGACTCTTCCTTGATCGGTGCCCTGTGCCTTCCCTTGCTCTCCTCATGTAGGGGGCAAGCTGCTCTGTGTTCTCTCTGTGATTTCCGGGTGCGAGTTCTTTCTCTTTACCTCCTTAGCCCCCGCCTTTCTTCTACATCCTGTCTCGGTTGCCTCCTTCGCTCTGAGCTATGCGCTTTTCTTTTCGGTCAGGCTTTGCCCTCAAATGTACTCTCTGTTGTTTCTTTGGCTACCTGGGCAAGTCCTAAAGCTCCACCCTCGTCATCGGATCCTGGAGGACTGGGGCACCCTTCCTCACTCCTGCTAGCAGTATCACTGTCTAGAACCACTACAACTTCCCTGCCAGTCATGTGTGGTTGCCTAGATCAGTGAGGGTGCATGCTCTCCGCACCACTAGGGTTCCATATGTCCATGTGTAGGCCGCAACGGACAGGGGGTCGAACCTCTGGGAGTCCTTGCACCGGACTGGGGTTGCTCTGTGACTGCTTGGGCTGTTAGTCTTTCAGGCTTGGCCCTAACCGCTCATTGCTCAGTCGAGGCCCACCAAATTCTTCGACTGATGGATTAAAGTATCCTAATGTGAGGAGAGCGGGCAAGAGCACCTCCATACCTACATATCGTGGGGTAGGTGCTGTTGCCTTGTTTGCTATCTGTAGTGCAGGACTGTTGATCTTGGCCTCCTCAAAGATGGCCCATAGTTCTAAGAATGCCTGTCTCTTATCTTTCTTTTGACTTGTGTATTTGGTTTGTATGTATGTTCTCATGTGTTCAAGTATGTTAGTGTCAAAAGTTCCCTCCTTTGGCCAGTGAAATGTATGTGCCTTCGTGTGTGTGTGCCATTCTTGGCAAACCTTATTATGTTTTTTAGCCTGTGTGGGTAACCAGGTTTGCATATGTTTTAATGGTGACTCTATGATAAGTTTGGTAGTTTTAGACGACAAAATAACTTAGCTTCTATGTTTTAGGGTGTCGATCTGAACCATGGGGAAAATACACACTGGGTTTAATGTTTCTAATTATGTATCTATGAACTCATTGCTTCAGGTGGTTCACCTGAGCGTTATTATTATGGGGATTTACTGGTGGTTGCCGCATGCCGGCACGTCACATGGTCTGCCACTGAAGAGGGCATTGGCCCGAAACGCGTCTGGCAGGTTAACCAGAAAAGGACTTTGTTCATGGCGTGTGCCCTTGCTTTGGCGTAATTTCCACCTGGGAGTGCATCCCACCTAGAGGCAACTCTTTTTTTGTATTATGAACTCAGGGCTATGTACAAATGCAGCAACTAATGAGCATGAATATTTCATAAACTCAAATAACAATGCATATGAAGTGTTGCGACATAAAAAGTGCAATTTGTCAATAAAAACAAAAACAGTATCAATAAAAACAGTATCCGAAATGATGTTGACTCCCGGCATCAATTTAGCTTGGTCAAAAATAGCAGCATCTTCCTATGAAACATTGAGTTATGGATGAAAAACTCAATATTTGCAGTAATTTAACAGCACCACAACATCACACATCAACGTCATATCAACAATTGCACCCTGTATTACACCCCGGGCTAAGTGTACCATCTCTATCACGCCCAGCGGTCCAAGCGACCAACACCTAAAAAACTGACAGAAAAAAAATACTTTGTAAAAAAAAATCTGTGTTGTGCCCAGTGGTCTAAAGGATTAACACCTCTCACTTCTTTCAGATATCAACGGTGCTGGAAAACCGGTGGCACTGAGAAACACTTTTAGACTAAAAAATAAGATTGAGGTGTTGACTCTGACAATGAATACAATACATATTCACCTTTCCTAGTGTGCTGACTATCGAAAAACGCTAACTTCCACGGGATCTCCTCCAAGGCCACCCTGTGACTACTCAGCAAGGACACATAAAATTGGTAATATGCGATTCTGTCAGTGGCAGGTCGCTCATGTTATCTTTTTACGCTTTTCCCTAGTTTGCCATTCGCCACATGCTTTACTAAGGTTCTGTTGTAGTCTCTTACTCTCTGTGATGGCTGCTTCAGGACGGACCTCTGCGGATTTAGCAGAACTTCCAACCAATTATGGTGTCTGCTCACCTTCCTTGTTGAACAAATGTGAATCCATCCGGGGGGGGAGTCCCCTTCCTTTGGCTGAAGTCAGGTTCCAGGTACCAATCAGCTCCATGGTGGCTTGCCAAAATGTTGCTTGAACATGAAATACCTTGAAAAAACAAGAGACAAGACGTGTTTGGCAAAACAGGAACAGTTTTTTTAATTAAACAAAGCGTCCAGGAACACAGTCACAGGCATACGGTCTGAGGACTGTCTCAATTTACAATCGGTCTAACACAGACTTTTATCCAGCTCATTGGATGTAATAAAATGTTCCAGGCGATCCTTTTTTGGTAAGGAATGTGCACCTCTGTCTTTGGAGCCATAAATTAAGGAATTGGATGAGGAATCCAGAAGGGCCTCGACCTTGCGTGGACACAATGCGGCTAGTGGGTAACGTGTCCAGATGTCCAGCATGGGGAGCGCATGTTCACTGTGTGTACTGTGTGTGCTGTCTCTTCAGTGGCTAAGTGTTCCTAACTTCATGTGGCATGAACGCGCGCACCACTCCGCCATGTGTGTTTTATTGGGACCAATCTCCCTGGGCCATTGTAGTGTCGATGTGCCTATCTGTGGGATCGATTTGTGATTTCCTGTTCGCACGTTTGTATGCTGGCTACATGCTACCCTACCTGTGATCTGTCAATCAGTAACCTCGGGCCTGCCTAACCACGTATTTCTGAATCAGGGTTGATGTGGAGTTCACAACGGGCAAATTCATCAATAAAGATGCAATTCCGTTTTTATACATGAATGTATTGTTATTCATATTGACATCGACTTTCTCAATATTAACACCCCAAATATTCCCTATAAGCCTTCATTTTGATCATGTTGATAATGGCAAAAAAAACCTGAAAATTTGAGATTAGAGTATGGTGTTTTACATCTGTACACGTGCAGAAGTGAGATAATGGAAAACTAAGGGGCCCATTACGATACCCGGCGTAAACAAATCCGCCAGGCATGGAAGCGGCAAAAATCCGCGCGCACACACCGCCTGAACACCGACCACGCCATTATGAGTACACAAACTGAAAACCGCCATCGGCGGAAAAATCATACAAAATACCGCCCGCCATCGTCCGAGTCGGAGTCAAACCGCCCGCCACGGACGGAAACACGCACGACAACACAAAACCGCCCGCCCACACGGCCGACACACCGCACGTGAAATTACGATCGCACCGCCATGAGCGCGGAAAAACAACAAATATACCGCCCGCCAGCGCAAACAACGCCGATGAGAATCGACACGGCAGAAGCCATGGCGCCCACGTACCTGCACAGAAACCATCCGCACACAAAACCAATAGCACACAACATGGCCAACAAGTCCACACAGCAAGGCACGCACAAATACACAAGCACAGTACACATCCCGAAAACACCCCCCGGACAAACAAAAAATACAAAGGCCAGAACCCCAGACACAACACACCTGAAAACAACAGACCATGAGGACACACCCACATAGGTGAGTACAAAAGCAGCACTCCCACAGACCACAACCCCTTGCTACATTGCAAACCAGAGAGGAGAGGAGAGGACACAGTGACACAGCAAGGACAGCAGCACACCACAGAAACGCACACATCACAACCACCACCACCACCACCACCAAACACCGGCACCACAAACCCCCTGCACATTACACAACACACACCGCACCAGCACCACAAACACCATGGCACCACAAAGGATGCCCAAGTTCACGCCCATGGAGCTGACGGTCATGGTCGACGAGATCATCAAGGTGTACCCACAAATCTATGGGAACATGGTCCAGCACACACCACTAGCCACCAGAAACAGAATGTGGACCCGGATCGTAGACCAGGTCAATGCAGTCGGGACCCTGCCCAGGAACAGAACCGAGATAAACAAACGTTGGAATGACGTAAAGAGCCTGGTCAAGAAGAAGGAGGGCAAAAACAGAGAGCTGGCTGCCGTCACTGGCGGAGGGAATCCCGCGCTCTTTAAGACCTTCAAAGCGTGGGAGGAGAAGGTGCGAGTCGTAATCCATCCGGAGATCCTCGCCGGATTAGCAGGGGGAGTGGAGGCTGGTAAGTACAAACTAATGTATACCAGCACACCGCTATGTACACACATGCGCAACCACCATGCCACAGCTCCCAGGGACAAACACCCCCATGTCCAGCACACAATACACAACACATCACACGCACATGCAACAGACACTACCACACACAGGCCAAACCGAACAACTGTAAGATGCGTGGGGACATGTGTACACTAAGCCAGCCACGTAACCACCAACAGGTCCCCAAATATGCCAGAAGCGCCACTAACGAGCACCCACCACACCCATGTGTCCGCCACAGCTGCACTAACCGACAAGTAACAGGTAAGTGGCAGGAACACAAAGTGCAGTGGGTCGGAGGGGGACAGCTGAAGTACAACACCCACCAGGCCCCCACTCCCACAGACCAGCAAGGTGGAGCACTCCCACACCCATGTGTCAGGCACAGCTGCACCAACCGACAAGTAACAGGTAAGTGGCAGGAACACAAAGTGCAGTGGGTCGGAGGGGGGACAGCTGAAGTACAACACCCACCAGGCCCCCACTCCCACAGACCAGCAAGGTGGAGCACTCCCCACACCCATGTGTCAGGCACAGCTGCACCAACCGACAAGTAACAGGTAAGTGGCAGGAACACAAAGTGCAGTGGGTGGGACGGTGGACAGCCCAAGTACAACACACACCAGTCCCCAGTCCCACAGCACAGCAAGGAGGAGCATCCCCCACACCCCACACCCACGTGTCAGCCACCGCAGTGCACAACGACAGCCGAAAGGCAGACATCACGGTCCACAGCAATCGGTGTCAGTGGGTGTACAGCCACCCCCACGACCCACTACACCCCCACCCCCACAGACCTGCAACATGGAGCACCCCCGCTAAGAGCCATGTGGCATCCAGTACAGTGCACGCACGAACAACTTGCAGGTGGGAAACTGGACAGGGCTGGATTACTGGAGGCATGAGGACCATAACACCACCAACACATGGGACATGTCACGTAGCAGACGAACACGCAGCACCGCCCACCGTCACGAACAAGTGAACAATGTGCACACGGACATGAACAGCAGACTCACACCCCACATGACCCATCACAGACATAGCAACACCCAAGGAGCCACGTCTGCATGCACAAGCCACACTGAATATAGTCCCACACGGCAGCCACTGTGCAACTCATCACACACAACCGAAACACCATTGAAGTCCTGTCCATGTAGCCCCTACTGCCTGTCAACCACACACCCCACAACTACGCCTATGTAAGACAAACAACACTAGACGCAACAGAGCGGAACAACAGAAATGCACACGAACACCACTGAACCCATCAAACACACAGACACACCATGCACATACAACATACCATCCATCCCATCCGTCAGCCCCAGTCTCATGAAAGGCATGTCATCCGCACAGCTGCCACACATACAGCAGTCACGCTAAGACACATGCCCATGACCAACCATGTGCCAGAAGTCAATTAAGCGCACGACACACTGTGAGCAACAACACACAACATGGGCCACCCCCCCCGAGCACTGCAGTGATGCACATGGCACAGGGCAGCACGCACACCAAGGAGATGGGACAACTGCAATACGTTGGCTGGCACACAACTATCACTCACTCATAACGATGCGTCCAATGCCATGTCCAGTAACCACAACAGACAGCAAATATGCAGGGCATGTCAGGCATGCACACACCTCAGACCATGCACTGTCATGCTGCCACAACACATGTCACGTTCGGCACCCATGGCTCACAGCATGTACCCCAAAAGCATATACCCTCCCAAATGCGAATCTGGGGCATGGCCCCCATGTTGCCATATGCGTTCCTAAGCGTTCCATTTGAACCCCAAAAGCATATTCCCTCCCAAATGCGAATCTGGGGCATGGCCCCCATGTTGCCATATGCGTTCCTAAGCGTTCCATTTGAACCCCAAAAGCATATTCCCTCCCAAATGCGAATCTGGGGCATGGCCCCCATGTTGCCATATGCGTTCCTAAGCGTTCCATTTGAACCCCAAAAGCATATTCCCTCCCAAATGCGAATCTGGGGCATGGCCCCCATGTTGCCATATGCGTTCCTAAGCTGTTCCATTTGAACCCCAAAAGCATATTCCCTCCCAAATGCGAATCTGGGGCATGGCCCCCATGTTGCCATATGCGTTCCTAAGCGTTCCATTTGAACCCCAAAAGCATATTCCCTCCCAAATGCGAATCTGGGGCATGGCCCCCATGTTGCCATATGCGTTCCTAAGCGTTCCATTTGAACCCCAAAAGCATATTCCCTCCCAAATGCGAATCTGGGGCATGGCCCCCATGTTGCCATATGCGTTCCTAAGCGTTCCATTTGAACCCCAAAAGCATATTCCCTCCCAAATGCGAATCTGGGGCATGGCCCCCATGTTGCCATATGCGTTCCTAAGCGTTCCATTTGAACCCCAAAAGCATATTCCCTCCCAAATGCGAATCTGGGGCATGGCCCCCATGTTGCCATATGCGTTCCTAAGCGTTCCATTTGAACTCCAAAAGCAAAGTACAAACCAGACCCAGGATGGGCCAGGAGCCCGCATACACCAGAGTCACAATGAGTAGGGGCAAAGCAACACACCCATCGGCATGGCCAATCCGTCCCATGCCACATGTGCACAGCACACAGTCCCATTGCCTAGCACACACACCTACAGATGCCACAGCCACACACTCGCCTCCGGGAAACCCATGTACGAGATTGCACGAACTGCCAATGTCAGACGACTAATACATACTTCGCCAGGTGCAACACAGTAACAAATCTCATTCTCTCCACAGGTGACGAACTGCTGGACGCTGGGGATGGAGACAGCAGCCAGCACAGCCAGCCTACAAGCCCCCAACGAGGACACACGGATCTGGAGGATCTGTCCACCTCTTCGGACACGGACCACCAAGCTGGCCCATCTGGCGTGGCAGGGCCCAGCCGCTCCCCAGGACCCCTCCTACCCACCAACCCATCATCCAGGGATGCTGAACAGTCCCAGTCCCCTGCTGCCACTTTCGTTGCGGCCACACCCACGGTCATTGCGGCCACTACCACTGCCGCAACCGCCACCATCGCCGCACCGACCACCACCGCCTCCACCACCACCACGTCTTCGCTGGCACCAGCCCCAGCGCAGGTGGTGGCCCGGCCGACTGGATCCACCCTGGGAGCCACAGCGAGGACCGTGGTGTGCAATGTGGCTAGTGGGCAGGCCGGTGGCAGCAGGACTGGTAGGAGGAGCAGGGTCAGGGAAACGCCAGCCTCCCCTGGGAGCCATGCCCTGCCTCAAATGGCCAGAGTCCTTGGGGCCTATGAAGAGGCCCAAGGACAATGGGCCAGGTCTGCTACTGACACGCGGGAGGTGCTGGGGGTGCTGAGGTCCATGGACGCCCATATGGGCCAATTCGTGTCCCGTATGGACCAACTCGTGGACCTCATGGGCCAGCTGGTGGTGGCGGTGGGGTCACAGGCAAGGCCAGCAACACCACCTCCGCCACCACCTGCTAGGGCGCAGGCTCGGGCAGCAGTGTCCACTTCCCTGCGTCCACAGCCAGTGAGCACACCTCACCCACCACCAGCAGGTCGCCACCACACACCCCCTCCCAAACGTGGAAGGGGCCGTCCGAAGAGGAAACAGATCTCCCGGGAGGACTTCGCACGCTCCAGTCGCAAGTGAGGCAGCCAGCCAGCCTTCCGCCAGCCTTCCTTGACCAGCCACTGCATTGACTTGCTCTACGATCCCACTCCACACAGCCATCTGGATGGCATGTGTGTGTTGGACTATGGACATAGAACCAGTGGGTACACCCTGATCATCACGCAGCCATGACCGACAGCTCATTGTCACTGCACGCACCACTTTTGTCATCACCTTACACACAATCACATGTCACAGTTTGTAATAAATGCACCTTTTTCACTAACTGCTGTTTGTGCCCTGTGTTTTATTCGTACGGAATACATCGGCCACCTTGGGCGGAGGGCACCTGATGCGTGGCATGGAAATGGAATCCGGAGGGCCTGTAGGGACCTAGGGGTGGGAGACAGAACAGGAGCACATTCAATGAGTGTGTCACACACCCATCACACAGTACATGTCAACAACTACAAGCAATGTACACACATCGCACAGAGCAATAGGGCACAATGCCACAGTCACCAACAGTGGCATACTACCCTGGCCATGGAGCGTTGACACACTGCACGCAGTGAACATACGGCCACCCTGACACAGCACACACACACCTGCATAGATACAGACACATCATCCGTCGTACATGGACACTCACCGTCAAGTGAAGTAGCGGGCGATGAGCTGCTGGCGCACATTCCCAGCTTCCTCCTCTCCGCTGTCCACCTCACTCGAGCTGTCCTGGTCTGCGGGCTGGGGCCCTGGTTGATCTCCGTCATCCACAATGAGGGGGATCTGCTTCCGAATGGCCAGATTGTGCAGCATGCAGCACGCCACCACTATCTGGCACACCTTCTGTGGGGAGTACGCCAGTGCACCCTCGGTGCGGTCCAGGCACCTGAACCTGGACTTGAGGAGGCCAAAGGTACGCTCGACCACACGTCTGGTCCTCCCATGTGCCTCATTGTATCGATCGTCTGCTGGGGTGCGAGGATTCCTCAATGGACTGAGCAGCCATGCCCCATTCGGATACGCAGAGTCACCTGGGTGTGAGGGACACAGAGAACCGTTGCTATTCCAACTGGACAGGGGACAGCATCGCACAACCAGCACGCTACACCACTCCACATACTCACCGACAATACAGCCACGATCCTGTTGCAGATTGGCCATCAGTCGTGGCAAGATGCTGTTGCGCATTATGTGTGCGTCATGGGCCGAGCCTGGAAACTTTGCACACACGTGGGTGATCACCATGTCCGCAAGGCACACCACTTGCACATTCAGGGAGTGCGTGTGCTTCCTGTTGCGGTACAGGTGCTCAGTGGCCTGTGGTGGAACAAGGCCAACATGAGTGCAGTCAATGGCTCCCACAACGTGTGGGATTCTGCCAAGGGCATAGAATGCACCCTTCACTGCCGCCAATTCACGAGCCCTGGGGAATCTGATGTACCTGTTCCGGCACAGCATCATGGCTGCCAGTACATCCCTCAGCACCTTGCTGAACATGGGCTGGGACATCCCTCCTCCACTGCCCACTGTGTGCTGGAATGACCCAGTGGCGAAGAAATGCATGGCGGCCATCACCTTAGCCGTGGGGGTGACAGCAGTCGGATACACCCTGCGGGGACGGAGATGGGGCTCTAACATGGCACACAGTCGATGCAGAGTTGGCCTGTCCAGCCGAAACTTCCTGATTACCTCTGTATCGTCCATGTCCGCCAGCAATTGGTATGGGCGGTCAATGTTCAGTCTCCGCCTGGGTTAAATGGCAGAGGACACATGTCAAAGCAACACGGCACATAGCAATTTCGCATACACATCACTGACATGACTGAGCAAGCACATGGGCCACAGCCCAGCTGTCAAGCTGGGACGGCACGGCCACAATACACTTACACAGGTCTCCCAACAATGGCAATGGCAAGTGAGACATACCACTGCCATGTGCATGCACATGGGGATCTAGGCCCCAATGACTTGCGGGGCGTGCTGATGGGGACTGACTGCATATTCGTCAAGCGGCAACGCCACGGCAACATGAGTGTCTGCTGAGCATGGTACTGCTTCCGAGGCTGGATGAGTATGGCACACGACGACGACGATGTGGGCACGGGCTGAGCGGCCAATACAAGTGGGACCTGTGGCACGAGGGGATATGAGACAGTAGTAGGTGTCAGCACTGCACCCTATGTACAGCACTGTACGGATCACACCTCCCGAAACATTGACTGGTGTCCACATTGACAGCCCCATGCCAAGACGGCTGTGTGCTTGCAGTCACACGTCACAGGTGAGAGGTTACATTGCACGTGCCAGGTGGCAGTCGTACATAGTGAGAGCTGGCATGTGTGTGCATGTGTCTCCTGTTCAGGATCCACCAGATGGGGGCTGACTCTGTACTGACCATTGGACACAGCATGTTCCGTGGAAGGCTTGTGTGTGTGGGATGGTGGCACTGGATGTGCCTCCGTTGGGTGGGGGCCATGCACAGGGCGGGTACGTCGATGATTGCGCATTGTTGGTCACGGTGGGTGCACCAGCTAAGATGTGTTGCCCTGTGTTCAATTCCTATGTCCGCATGATGATGGACTGTGGATGTGGGCAGACTACACATTGGTCGATGTGCTGTCCATATGCATGTGCCTTCACACCAGGCACAGCTGCCCCTGCACATGTGACCCCTGCTGGACTCGCTGCTGGGTCTGTGGAGCTGATGCACCTTCTGCGCGTGGGGCGGACAGCTCTCCTCACTTCCCTCATTGCGCATGTCATGTCTTTGCCGCAGGTGACATGGATCATGGAGGGCCCACATGTACGCGTGGGTAGGCTACACATGATTGTTCACTGGTCGCCACCCCCAGTCAGTGTTTCGAATGGGAAGGTTGTCGTGCTGGTGGTATGTTCGATGTGGCGGATGGGCGGGCCTAGGTGCGGGCTTACATTCCGGACATGGGGGTAGTTGGATTGGCGACTAGTTGCAGTACACACGGGACACGTCTCTTCCTTTCCACATCTGGGTCATCCCTTGTACTAACTGACAGTGATACAGTCATCTTCGCCCCAGCCCTCATGTCCTCCCCTCGCCCCCCAATATGCATGCTCACCTGCGAGGCTAGCGCTTGCACAGGCAGCCCCAAGCTCGCACCAGAGAGGGCAAGGAGTGCATGTGTGGGTCCAGTTGCACGAGTGGGCTGTCTCAGGGTATGATGTGTGGCGGGATGCCGTCCACCTGCGTGGTGCCCCAAATGGAGACCCGGCCTGCATGGACTATGCATCACAGTCTTCGCCTTCCGGATCCGCCACCTGCGACACCCAGTGGCTGTGGCTGCCCTTGCAGCCATGCCGCGTCCGTCTGTGGCTGATGGCCCACACATTCACTCTTTGGCCTCTCTGGGGAGGGCTCAGGGGTGGTGGCGCACGCGCTTGCACTTAGTCGCAATGGCATGTGGCGTGGTTGGTATGATGGGCAATGGATGGGATGGTGCGAGCCACCTCCCGTGACGTCAGTGCTGCTCGTGCTGTGGTGCGTCCCCCTACACTTCCATTTGACTTTTTGCCATGCTGGACGTTGAGGTTCTATTGCCTGCGTGATATGACCAGGAGGAGCGCGAGGAGACCTCTCACACACCATGCTCCACTGCCATCCCGTGCCCTGTATCGCCTGTGTGGATTGACTATGTTGGGGTTACACCTGGTCGACTGGGGCTGTGTGTGCCTTGTCAAGGGGCATGGCGGGCGCACAACAGGATCCAGCTTGTCCACAGAGGGTGGGCATTCGGTGCGCCTGGTACCGCTTTGTACGTGTGCCCGGCTGCTGTGCACACACGTGTTCACTCCCCCCGACAGGTGTCCTCTCACAATGCCCAGGGAAGCGGTGGTGTACTGTTCATGAGCCCTCCCAACACGGCGTGCTCCAACTTGGCATGTGCGCATCTACCCGTCGCACCCACCCACCTGAGCACTGCGTCCATACGACTTCACACGACACATGTGTGTCTTCCACAGTAGTGCTACTCATTTGCGTTGACATCCAATACCAGTGGACTACATGGTCATGTCACGACTGCCGTGTACTTCACATACTCTCATCCTCTCTCATTCGTACTTGTGAAATGAGTCAGCGGAGACAGTTCTGGTTTCAAACATTATATTGAGTCTTCTGTCCTCTGTGATGCAGTATAGTGGACACTACTGGCAGCGGGATACATGTTGAGGATATACTGAGCATGATTACAAATGGGATAGGGTGTGGGGTTACATCTGCTTGGCCAAGGCTGTGCTAATGTACATTTACGTATGGCTGCGGAGCTGCGGACTTTGACACAGACGGTATACATGTAGCCTACCAGACCGCTCGGCATCATGGGCACAGTCCATCTCAGTTCCATGTGACAGGTTTGCTGCGGTTGTTCCTCATGCACGCGTGCATGTGAGATGACATCAGGGCATGTGCTTGCGTGCATGCAGCGGCGTGCCACTTGTTGTTGCACTGTGGTGGTTACTGGACATGTCACAGTCACTGGGGTCGTGTTGTTGTTGTATGCACTTGTCGTCCATGCAAAGGTCCTGGTATGGGATTCCCGGGGCGGGGGTGGGAGGGGTGCAGCACCCACAGACTCCAGGCGACCTATTCATGTCCACTGAGCGGTGTGTGTGTCCATTTGCGCTGGATCCATGTCGTGTCCTGGTTGTTCGTGCAGTTCCGTCCATGTGGGTGCGATGCACAGAGCCCATGCCACTGCCTCCCACGATGCATGCGGTGTTCCTGGATGTGATGGGGAACAGTGTGCATGTCCCGGTCATATCCGATGTCATGGCGATGTCGTTGATGGTGTGGTTACAGTTGCCGGTCGTTTGGTATGGCTGTTGTGGTGGTGACTGGCCAGTCCGTGCGGAAGCTGAGCATGGGTGCGGGGTTGGACTTCATAGGTCACTCGGGAACCTGCGTTGTGGTCCGACGTATTTACAGGTTGACAGGTATGCGATGCCGTCCAGTAGGGCTTCCATGTCATTGGTGGTGTACATGTTTGCCAGCCAATGAAGCGGATGGTGGCTGTCAAGGTGTTGTTCGTAGGTTGTCCCTTGGAGGACCATGATGGGGCATGCTGGGTGACATTCGATGTAGCTGTTCTCGATGATCCGTCGTGTGGAGGCACAGTGGTTCCATTTCAGTGCGCGTGCGATGTTGGCCACATACGCCATGCCCCCATAGGCAGAGCAGGCCCTGTCGTGTGCGTCCAGAGGGAGGAGTAGTGGTAGCAGGTCCGCCTTCAGACATGCCGGGTTGGAGAGGCATATCTCGACGGGATGCTGGTAGGGACACCTCCGACAGTAGAAGACGGGCATGACGCAGCTGAACAATGTGATGCGGTAAGTCAGTCGGTAACTTACGTTCAGCAGGGACAGGAGATCGCATCCCAATGTATGTATCGTGCTGGTTTGGTACAGCTTGAGCTCTTCGGCGTAGTTGGGTAGGTGTGTTGCGGTTGCCATTTCGCAGCGGTTCGTAGAGGTGGCGTGCTCCGGCTGTGTGTGCAGTCTGCAATGTGCACGCTCCGGGGTTGCTGTGAGCTCTGTGTAGTCGTGGGGAGACAGGACTTGTGTTCTGTTGGCTTGTTTGGAGGACACGGGCCCTCTTCCCACATGCTTCTCAGACAGTTCAAGGTCGGTGCTGTGTGACTCCTTCCAATTAACTTGCATGTGGCCGACATGGGGGAGTGTTTTCTTCTTTCTTCCCCGTCCGTTGTGTGCTTCTGTGATATGCGCTATCTGCCGTGTGGTCGGTCTCCTCGGCATGCCTGTGTTGGTCTATTCTTGGACAATGGCTGTATTCACCGGCTTCTGTCGTAGGGCTGTGGTTTCGGTGTTGGAATGGAAGGTCATTCAGTGCTGTCTGCTCTCCCTTGTGTGGGCGGCAGGCTGCCTTTCCGCTCTGCGTTGGGCCTTGTGTGTGGATGTAATTCTTGGGCCACC
Organism: Calotriton arnoldi; assembly: GCA_963921515.1. Taxonomy (NCBI): domain Eukaryota; kingdom Metazoa; phylum Chordata; class Amphibia; order Caudata; family Salamandridae; genus Calotriton; species Calotriton arnoldi. The sequence continues at coordinate 445,309 of CAWUFW010012304.1, read as the reverse complement.
TGTTGTCGGTCCCCGGGCTCTTTGGTGTTCCGTTTCATGTGTCTTGTTCATATGTGCAGGGTGGTATGGGTTTTTCAGTGTGGTACTGGCGTTCCTCTTCCCGAAGGGGCCCTGCTTCTCCTAGTTGGTGTTGCCGCCGCTGTGTGCTTCGCCATGTTTGTTACACTGGGGTGTGTCCTGCTGTTGCGTGACTTAACTGACATGTGTGCGTCGGTTGTGTGGCGTTGGGTGTTGTCCGTGAATTGGGCGTTGGGGACATGTCTGTGGCCGGCCTGTCACGTGTCATGTGCGTTCGGGGTGGGGCTGGTGTGTGTGCTGCTTGGTTGTGTCCCTGTGTCTGTGTGCGACGCATGCATGGCGCTGCGGTTGGCCTCTGCGTTGTGCGCATGTGTGGCGGCGTCATCGGCGCTTTGGGGCCGTGACGGGGTGGTTGGTTCCTAGTCCCAGGTGGTGTGTACACATGTGTTCCGCGATGTTAGGATTTGGCCTGTGTGTCATATGTGGATGCAATGGTGGATGTGTGGTGTACACGCGCTGGTGGGGGGTTGTCCGCTTTTTCCGCCCTTGCACTGTGTGCGCTGTTTGCGTGCACTTGTTGTGTGTGTGCCTACCTGCGTCTCCGCGGTACGTTGCGTCCTTGGTGGTGCATCAGCAGAAGCATGGGAAGGGCCTGCAGTGCTGGATTCATGCCCGGGGTGCCGCTTCTTCGTTGTCCGTGCTCTGCGTCCGTGTTTCCGCCTCTCTTTCACGTGCGGTGTCTCTTTGCCGTGGGAGCCGTTTGTTTGCGGCATCGTAATTTATGCGCCGGGCGGGACGTGTTTCGTCGGACGGTGTGTGTCAGTTGTGCTGCGCCGCTACGTGTGCGGGCGCACTTTGATGGCGGACGGTGTTGCTGGCTTGCCGGCGGTGTTTGGCCTGCTTTTCGCATCGTAATTGGGCGGGCGTGTGGACTGCTGCGTGCGGACGGTAACTGGTGGTTTTTGCATCCGCCAGCACGGCGGTAGTGCTTCCGCCCGCCATCGTAATGGGCCCCTAAGCAATCACAAGTGATAATTCATAATCCTAAACTATGGTATGAGGTAAAACAGAATACAATTAATAGCAAAATGCACTGAGATTGCTACAGACATTTTACATGAACTGAAGATGATCGTAACTTTACTGTCATTTCTATAAGGATATGGAAAAATTCCAACCACACACAGAAATACATAGATTTTGCAGCAATCTACTCTAAACATTCCTTTATGCCATCCAGAAGAAACACGAAGAGCAGCAGCTGAGAGAGAAGAAGCCTATGGTGAGGTCTTTCACATAATCCTCATGTCACAAAATATGCTTAGAATCAAATAATTACTGCATGTCTTTTTGCATTGACACTATGCGAACTTTCTTGGCACTGCTAGAAGATGATACCATTTAAATCGCAATACCAAGACAGCAATATCGTCACTGCTCTAGATGCTAAATATCGTCCCCTTCTATGCCACTGGGTCATACCAAAATACAATTGTATTGGTACATAATGATTCACAAGTTATATTCTGCCACAACCTGAATCAGGTGATAAATATTCTGCCATTGCATGTAGAATACCCACAGTCAGTAACTCAATGCTCTGAAAGGTCATTTCTAGAATATTGACAAGTTTTTAGTTTCGCTAGGTGTCATTGACTGCATACATATCCAACTGGTGCCACAAAAAATCAAGGAAAAGGTCTTTATTAACGGGAAGATGATATAGTCCCTCAATGTGTGATGTGATGCAAATGTGATCATCAAAAGTGTGTTCCGTACTGTTATGTCTCATGGAATGGGATCCATGATTCTTTGCAGACCTCGCTCTCGTACCTTGAGCAACAGCATCAAGGGAATCCACATACCTTCTAGAAACACTGTTAACAAACACAATACTTTGGGAAAAAGAGGCTCACTTACCTGCAGGCAACCTTCCTATTTCTTGAGGACAAACTTCTTTGCTCAACGGAGAAAGGAAAATATGTTTACAACTGGTGCATTTATAAGGTCTGGGACATCTGATTCTCAATAACAGGAAGTATGATGTTATTTTATGTGTGTTGTAAATACAAAACAGTGGTGTTTAGGCGTGGACAAAATTTAAATTACGCCGGTGTAATTGGCTTAAATTTGGGGAAATATCATGTTGCGCTTGTTAAGCGAAGTTCCCGAAATTACACCATTACACCACTTCATGTAATTTTATGGCATTTGCAATAACAATTTACAGAAAATGCGCAACACATGGTAAAAATTTACTGTAAATGGACCTGAACAACAGAAAGTTAGCTGCTTTTTTTCATGGTGGTTTTGTTTAAATGCATCCTCATGCCAAAAATTGATGCAAGGGCACATTTTGCACTAAAATATAGTGCAAAATGACGGCTTTGCATTTTGCATAACTATAGTTAATTTTGACATCATTTACTCTAATGACGTGAAAGCAAATTATCCAAATTTTGCACACCCCTCGTGGTGTTCTCTTTCCTGTGTCATTGGAAGAGGTGCCATCACTGATTTCCGATATAATTGCTCAAAGTCTGATCCTCCATGTAGCTCAACATTCGAGGATCTGTTTACCCTGAATTCTTCACTCACTGCATCTCATTACCTCTGCTATCTTGAACAACTTTTTTTGTGCTTTACTTGATGTCTCTTCATCTTCCTCTGACTAAATCTGTAGGACAGTGGTGAGACATCTGAGGGAGGTTGTCCTCATCATTCCTCTCTCAACAATAAGAAAGGTAAAGAAAGTGCAACCTGCCATTAACCTATATCTGGCATGAGTTCATGACTTCATAATCCTCCCATCTCCAAGTACAGTTGTCATAGTAAGTTACTTCTATCTGTAAATGACCACCTTGCTGTGTCATTTGAGTGAAAACCTCTACAATCTTGTAACAGCTGAGTACATGAGCAGGCCTGGCTCAGGGACTCAGAACTATCTACTGTGAGGCACTATCTACAGCACAGCAAGTGGCAGGGCAGAATGGTCCGGAACACTTTATACTTGGTCTTTCAATTAAAAGGCTTACTGCAGGAAATAGGGATCTTTAAGGGAGAGGTATCTCTGGCTCAATTGACCACTCCAATGGCACATATCCCTTTTGGGAATATACCTGACTCAAAAAGATTACCCTTGCATTTTTTAAACAACTGCCAAAAATGACTGATCAACATCTATGGCAAATGGTAAAGGCTTCAGCAGAAATGTTCAAACTATTGAAGACTCGAGAAATAAAATCATAAAGGTCATCTCCAAGAAAGACCGTTCTCCTGACCTATGCTATTTCGAAAACTAAATTACTGAATTTTCTTGGCGAAGTTAACAGTTTTCATTTACCAATGAATGATTTTGTGGATGGATAACTCTGTTCTTCTACTAGATTCACTCAGGAGAGACCTGAGCATCTGGATCACTTTAACTATATAAATTACGGCTAGTGTATTCTATTTAAAATGGTGGCCATACCTCAACTTTTAAACTCCCTATCCTTGAATGATAGACTGTTTGGCTATAGAACAGATCTGGTGATCCAGGTGGAGCTCTGCGAGTCCTGGGGGATACCAACCTACTGCATTATTTGTACATTGGGCAATACCTCAGAAGACTTTCTAGTGACTCTTATGGCATGTTGTGCTTGGCACGAGATTGTAAGAGCTGCTGGATCAGTTTTATATTCGTACAAGGGGACTAACACACCCTTTTGTCACTTCTCTTGTGTCTTCCTAGACATCCTGGTGGTCTCTCTAATATTAACCTTTCCTCTTAGCTGTCTGGAATCAGTGACTTGGAGTCCAATGAATGCTGGTGCAACGATGAAATAGTTACTGAAGATGTGCGACTTCATGATCAAATTATAAAGGTTATCAAATGTTATTTCAATAAGGCATCCACAGAGTCATCCCATGACTTCTAAGACTAAGTGGTGGTATCCCTAAACTTACTGAGACACTTCTCAGACATCATCCCAAACTTTCTCAACAGGATTCCTCTCACCTGAGTATACTGTGTGCATTATGCCTCATCTATGGTAAGACCAACATATCTACACAGTTTTGTGTGTCGTCAGCAATCACATAGCTAATTGGCACATTTGTTAGTAAGTGTTTTTCAAACAGCTCAATTCCTAGTGCTTCATTCACCAAACCTTTGCTTTCACCATAAGCACTGGGGTTTGAAAGCTACTGTGCACCAAAATCCTTATTTCTCTTGCTCTGCATGCGAGCCAGTATTGCTTTTTTATCCTCTAAAACGAGTTTCTTTTCCTCCATTGCCAGTGTATTCAGTTTTAATTAATATCAGCTCCCTTACCGCATTTAATCTTTCATCTCAAGCCTGCAAGCTTTCCATTAAGATGGGGGCAGTGCTGAAAAAGATTGTGTAGGCCTTCCTCCTCTGCATTGTCTTGTTCATGTTCTTCTTTCTCAGCTGGAGTAATATGTCCCAGCCTGACTGCTCACCAATACCAAGAACTTTCTGCAGCGTAACCTTCCTGGCCTGCTGCTCGTTCTGAGCATCCTTTCACACAGCATGTTCATTGCCGATGCTGACAGACCAGTTGAAACAACCATATCTCTTGTAATGTTCCAGTCAAAATTTGAAAATTAGTGGCTATTAGAAATGCAAATCAAGTTTGTACCAAGTCCTTTCAATTCTAAACTCTAAAGACTGTTAAGGTAGCTGTAGATATACAAGTCCTTGTACCCCAGCACTAAACAATCTAAGATCCCGGGTCATTATACGAGGGGTATCAGGGTATGAAATCCCACAAAAGCAATAACTCATCTCTTCACCAAAACAGGCTTCAATGATGAATCTGGGCTTATCACAAAGTAACAGGTCTTTACCAGGGAAATGTGTATGTTAATATAATATAACGGTACAACATATGGCGAAATGAATTTCCTGTGCCACAAGTACATGTGACATAGGCTGTCAGTCACCCATACACATATATCCCATTCATTCACACACATGTTCATACATCCCCACAGGCCATGCATTCACTGACATACATGGCAGTCCTCTCATAGTACCCCTAGTCACAGTATTTTGTTCAAACCATAGTATTGGGCTCCATGGACATTAGGTTTATAGTCAATGCAGCTGGAGGATGGGGTGTCTGGTAACAATGCATGAGTTACTTGGCCTTCAGTAGCTCACAACGATTTTCACTGATCAGAAGTAGCTCTCCTTACAGAAAAGATTGGAGACCCCTGGTCTAGGAAGATGGAGAGGCAGGAATAACCTTTATCTAGAATGTGAAGAGCATTATCTGTTATTTGTAGGATTGTAGTTTACCACTTGAAAAGTAATGTAGGACAGTTTTTTGCTTGGTTTATTTCTATCATGATAAAGAAATGTTTGGCTTCAAAATGTGTTATTTGTACTTTTTTTTCAGAATCTTTAATTTTGCTAGATGTTGAAATATTTTTGCACTAAGTATGCTCTAGGAATCGTCCGTTCTTCCCTCACATCTTTGCGGACTATTGGTGTATAGGTGCTGACTGACTTTTATTAGATTTATGGTTTTTTCTTTTGTGAAACTGTTGTGTCCATCATTTCTGTCAGAGTCTCATCATATTGGTTTACTAGTCTATTGGCTTCTTGGTTAGGTGGGATGGACTTTAGATTAAGACTATGGGCCTTATTATGAGTTTGGCGGTGCAGGAGTGGGACTGCCCCTCACCGCCAACCCCGTGTAGGAACTACCCACCAGATCAGGAGTTTTCTCCTGGTCTGGGGGGTGGTTCTTTGGTGTTCCCAGGGCGGTGCCTATGAAATAGGCACCATAATGGGAACGTCAAAGGCAGTACCTACACGGCCTGGACTGCTGCAGTCCATGCTGTGCAGGTATTGGTGAGCATGCACGTAGGGCACATGTAGGGCACATGTAGTGCACCCCTGTGTGCATCCACATGGCATGAGGCACCAGGGGGCCCTGTAGGGCCTCCTTTGATTCCTCACCACCACTCTTTTCACAGCAAAATCGTTTCACATAAGTGTACAAATGTAAATTTGAGTGTAATTCCATATTGTAATTTTTTTTTAGCACTGTACAATTTCCTGAGTTCACCAAAAACTCCCACAGCCTGAAGTTAGAACTCAGGAGCAGAGGAGAGAGAAGTGTAAAACGAGGTGACCTGACCAATCAAGGAGGATCAGTGGATCAACTCTAATCTCCCCTTTTTTCACAATTATGAATTTTAGACCGGAGCCTTTGGATTGGGTGGAAGGAGGTCACACTTGTGTGGAATTAATGTTTAGTTAAAAGGAAGAAAGCTATCAAAGTTCCTGTTTACATAAATCTCCCCAGTGTTAGGCGAAGTCTTCAAGAAGGATATCGTTGTACTTGGGGATACAGCTTTTTGTCAGGGATTCAATAAATTTAACTATAGGTTGTGTGGTACTTTTGTCGGTGATATAGGGCATGTTGTTTAGAGAGTTGGATCAATTGTTTGATTTATACTTAGAGACATTGAAATGATGATAATTATTTGCTTTTCAGATTCTTATAATATTGAATCTTTGTATATGTTGTGCTACCCCTACTCCAATTTTTACTGTCTGACATAGTGCAGATGAAGGACCAACAGCTTCTTTTACTATCAGATTCTGCATGTTGCACATTAACATGACCACCTGTTAAATATCATTGGAATGGGAGATTTACTGTTACTTATAGACAAGTGGTTGAAGCAGCAGCAAATATAGAGTCTGATTACGAGTTTGGTCGTGTGGGAACGGGCCATTCGTGGCCTGGCGGGCAGTGCTTTAGCAGTCCCAGGCGGTGAGCCTAGAAAGGCACCACAATGGGAATGCCAAAGCCCTTTCCTGCACGGCATGGGCTAGTGCTGTCATTCCATGGCGAAACTGGGGTGCATGCACACAGGCCCTGAGGCAACAGCCCCCTAAGTTTCCTCACCACCAGCATTTTCATGGTGGGATCATATTGCGGCCTCAGACCGCCGCACCACCACCAGGGATTGTGCATCCCCAGCGGTTGCGGCGACCCTATGGCGTTCCAACAGACATACCCGTAATACGAAGGTCGGACCGCTAGGGCAGCAGCCCCCAACTGTCACCGCACCTCCACCGTGGGTTTGGCGGTCTGATGGACCGCCAACTCACATTAGACCATAATCCTTCCTGCAGTCTTCAACGCAAAAGTGCGCATTTTAAAATAATTGATAATATACAGGCTGATATAACGAGAACACTATTGCAGCAACTTGAAAAATACCTATAATTAAAGTGATTGGAGAGTTAATAATCACAATATTGTTTTTGTTAATTAAAAATACTCATAATGGATGGAATGCTCAAATTAATCTTAGCTACTGGTACCTGCTTGAGAACACATCATACTCCATTTTTTGCCTCCTCTGCCACTCTAGACAGGGCTTCTAGAGAGGGCCAGTCTTGGTCCTCGCCAGTAGCAGCAGTGCAGGCTGAACTCCAGTCCAGGTCCCCACCAGGGGGAACACAAGCAACCCAAGATGGGTTTGGGTGTATATAGGCCTCATCAGTTACACCTTGATGTCCATGACACAGTGATCATGAGACCAGTGTCTTGGCATAACTGTTACATTTAGGGAGGTGCATTGAGGAAGACAAAAAAATGAATGGAATGTTTGAATTAATCTCAGCCACTGGTAATTACTCGGGTCAGCTTTCCAGCACATCAACTCAAGGTACTTTTTGCTTCCAAGTAATATACTGATTGGAAAGACCTTGAATTGTTTGCCAAGAGTATTCTCTTTCACCTCCAGGATTGGGCATTTAGTAATAATCGTGTTCCTGCAGAGCAAGAAGGCTTTTGTAACAACTGCAGAACCTTAGATAATATTACGGCCTTCCAAACACTGATAGATAAAAATCCAGTGAACAGGGAAATGGCCTTATATTCTGCTTTTATTGATTTTTCCACAGCGTTCAATACGGTTGACCTTGGGATGCAGCAGAGGAAATTGGTGGCATTGGAGATCCCCGCGCACATGCTTACGTTGATAGTTTCTTTGCACTCTTCATCTTGGTCTGGGTTCTGATGGGAGGGAATCAGGTTCTCTCGAGTAAAGTAGAGACGCACAATGGGTTGAAGCAGGGGTGCTTATTTGCGTCCCTTCTTTTTTCCCTCTACATACATGATCTACCTCGCAGAGTCGGTCAGTGTAAGGGGTATCCGACTAAATTAGGAGTAATGAGTATTGGATGTTTACTCTAGGCCAACGGTATTGTTATGTTTGATTTAACTCTGATAGGGCTGCAGAGGCGTCTCTCTGGGTTGGGAAATTACGCTGATGAGCATTTCTTTAAAAGAAATATCCTCAAGAGTAAAGTCATGGTTTTTAGGTTGAGGGGGTGCAGAGTCAGAAAGGGTTTACAGTGGTTACTGGGGAAAGACATGTTGGAAATTGTGAAGTTGTATCCATACCTAGGTAGAATGTTTTCTAGTAATTGTTTAAATAAGGATCACATTAGCCAGTGTAGAAGTAAGGCTATATCTCAAGCCTCCACTATTAGTAGACTATATAAGTGCTGTGGGCAAAGATGTTTTGCCCATGTATTGGCGGTTTATAAGATTAAGATACCGCCTTCATTGAGGTATGCCTTGGTTTTATTTTGAGAAAGTTGAAGGGCGAATTTGGCGCCAAATCTGTAACCTGAATTCATTGGCTGTCACATCGGCTCTTCGGCTTGAATTTGGGCTGCTCTTCACGAATGTTTTTGCTATGGCTGCCATCTTAAGGTGGGGGAATAATCTACTTAATGGTGAACCTGGGTCCATTTGAGTTGCATTGAAACATGAAATATTTTATTGTTTGAAGGGAAGAAGTGCCTTTTTAAATTATATGAAAGCTCAGGACATGTTTGAAATTGGTATGAATGGGATGGTCCCCCTTCCAAAGCTCATCTTAAAAAAACTGATAAAAAATTCAATTTATGAGGTAAGCCAGAAAAGGGATATCGTGCTGGGTGCTCAGTATGCCCAGAATGAAATAATATTGGAGAGTAGTATTTGTAAAAACCCACAACCGTACATATTATGGAACCTTCCCCATGGTGTGCATAGAACTATTTTATTATTAAGTCTGAATCTGCTTCAGTTACGAATTATCACAGGAACATAGGAAGGCCTTGCAAACAAGGAGAAGCTCTGTGACCTTTGTGAGAAGTGGGCCCAAGATTTAGATCACATGCTTTTCGTATGTCACAATCTTTGCTCATTGCGGCGCCAACTGTTAAGACCAATGTTTTTAAAATATAACATAACTTTGGTAGTGGAGGCCCGTAATTGTTCATATGTACCACCATCAGAAATAGTTTGTGGAATTTTCTTTACATTTTTTATGCAATTTCTGAATATTTTCTAGAATTATCTGATTCTCTGCAAATTTTGTTTTAGTAAATGTACTCACTCATGAAATTGGGGAATTTAATATTCTAGCTCTTAGACACTTTTTGCACAGCACAAAACCAGATTTGTTGTATTAATTTTACTGTGTATGTGATGGCCGCAATGAGAAAATTAGAAGTACTGTATTAGTGTCGCACTTTAAAACATTATGCATTATTTGTTTGCTGTATTGGGTCAGTTTAGTATCATGTTATTATGCCTATGATGTACCTGCGTATCTTCACTTTTTTTGTGCATGGGGCCATAGAGTTTAGTTGTCAATGTACTGTAGTTGCATGTATCGCTCTTTTAAAAATGTTTTTTACTGTATTTTATGTGGACCTCTTCGAGTTCCAAATCATAATAAAATTTTGACTTTGACTTTGGAAAAACCTTCTGAACATTTCCAGAAGACTTTCAGGGGCATATTCTCAAGGAGCTATCGCCGAGTTATCGGCACTTTAACGCATCCAAAGTCACGCTAAATTTTTCGCCCCATTCACAAGCTGGTGCTAACAGCCCATAACACCAGTTTTCCTGCGAAAGCAGTTGCAAAAAACATCGCCACAGATGACCCCGGCAACTAACGCTAATGAGATGCAGAGTAGGCGTTCCCGAGCAAAAAGCCGCGACAACACCACAACGCAACATTCTCAACGACCAGCCACATCGGCGATAGGAACACAAAACAGGCGATACGGCGCGTTACCAGCAGGATATTAACACCTGCTCTGACCTGGTGCAAAGTCGGACGTCAACCTGCACAAGAAAAGGGAGCCCAGCCCACAGTCACACCTGAAGAACAACAGATGCCATGGAGCCACTCACCATGCACCCCGGAGCCCCGAGAGGGCAACAACACCCACCGCCACCACCACCAGGACCGCCACCCCCCCAGTGGACCCCCCCGACCCCGCCCCGGACCACCACAGAGGCAGCGCAGACAAAGACAGCGGACCTTCAGGAAATGCACCAGCCCCACAGACCTAACACCAGACAATGCCAATGCCCATTACAGGCCCAAAAGGACAACCATCTTCCGCATCCTGAACATCATTGCCCACAGGCTGACGGTACCAACACAGCGGACAACCAACATCCCTCCGCAGACAAAGCTGCTGGCTGTGCTGCACCAGTTGGCCTCTGGTACCCTCCCAAACAACAACCGCCCGAGTCGGAGGAGTCTCACAGCCAGCCCAATCCAAGTTCCTCACACCTGTCCTGGATGCCCTCACCAGCTAGGGACCCCAGCACCCATACGTCCCCCACAATCCGCAGGAACAGCTGGAGACCAAGCAAGGACTATAAGCCATAGCTGGATCCCCGCACATGTCGGGGGCAATCGACTGCACACTTGTCCCACTTGTGCCCCCTGCCAACACCGCACACAAGTTCCGCAACAGAAAGCACACGCATCCCATCAACGTGCAGGCAATAGTGGACCACAGGGGACTCCTCACCAATGTCATAGCCAACTACCCAGGCAGTGTGCATGATCCCTTCATCTTCCAACAGTCCAGCATCAACCAGCGCTTCCAGGATGGCACCCATGGGAATGCACTGCTCGTTGGCTAGTACCAAATGAACACACCACACACCTCAACCCCACAATCATGCAACTCACAACTCTGGCGCTGCACACGTCACAAAATCACATACAACATGCCAAACAACATGCCCCCCCACCAGACACGACAGCACAACTTACTGTGGCAACCTTGGTCAGCCATGTACATGAGCCATCGACAGCATGGCACCTCAGCCACACAATACCGGAATGTGGGGAGAGGTGGGAACCAGGCATGTGCGAAGGAGGCAAGTGACCCATGAATGAGTATGTACACAATGCCAAGTGTGGCGGAGATGTGCTGGACAGACTGCAGTATGCAGACCACAGACATAGCCATGTCTACATGCACTGCTGTTGTTTGGAGTGTAGTGGACAGTGGACGCAACCATGTCACCCCAACCAGTGGGGAAGATCGCGGAAATGTAGCTTGTGACGTCCCCCCCTGTAAGCGTGTGCAGAGTGGGCTGGCCTGGCGTACGCCAGGCCAGCGCAGGGGTGTGAATAAAAAGCACGTAGCTCTGGGCGTGGTTCTCTTCCGGAATTCCCAACGTGTCTGCCAGGGCGGTGCCTCCCACCCCTCCACGAGGACGATGCTGTCGCCATGAGCGGTGTGGCCTGCGATCCTGTGCGCCTGCTGCACCCCGGGCCGCTGGTCCCTGGACCCGTCATGCCTGCCCTTCGCAGCCAGGCCTCACTGCTCACCTGCCGACACCGGCGTGTGTCTAAGAGGGCCCACCACGTGCCGGCGCAAGCTCCAAGCCCGAGGCCTGCGATCTTCGCAGCCTCCTCAGACCATCACGGCCTCCGCGACACAGGCCCGCTTTACTCCTATTTTGTTGACGTACTCCACCGCTGCCTCGGGCCTACACTACGCTCAAGTAGGTCACACATGTTGAACTGATCCGTGATTTCTGCATGGCGGAGTTCATATCATTGTATGCAGGGAGACGAGTAAGAGGAAGACGCGGTTCAGTCTGGAGGAGAAAAGGACCATCGTTACGGAGGTGTTCGAATACTGCCGACAACTGCCCTGGTGTCACCAACCCTGTGCATCGCGGGCCAACGACACATGGCTGTGGGCCCCTGCTGACCGCTGCCTCGGGTCTACACTGCGGTCAAGTAGGTCACACATTTGGAACTGAGTCTTGATTACACAATGGCCGAGTACACACTTTATGGCGGAGTTTATATCACTATACTCCCTTCGATGTGGTGACACAAAGTATGTGCATGGCATCCCAACCACAGGTGTCTGTGGACCCTTGATGACAACGCATTCGGCCTACACTGCGGTCGAGTAGGTCACACATTGGGAATTCAGTCATGAATCATTTATGGCAGACTTGACATCATTGTACTGGCCTCATCGCAGACTGCATCCCCTTTCAGCTCCGGTGCCACTAAGTCTGTTCCCCGACATCCATGGACACTTTCTGGTTGAACTTTGGTGGCGACTGAGTCTATGGACTGGGGCTTGTCTTCATCATCATGTCGGTGATACTGACTTTGTGGCAAAAATGAGGCTGTGGCATTCCACTCCTCCATTTGCCGCTTCCGGCTGGCTTCTGCCCTCTGCATCATGCCCTGGAGGACACCTTCCACTGTCCCCCGCAAACCTCCGCTACATTCACCTTCGACATCGACGAGGACCCGCTCACCTCGCGTGGCCCTATCTCACTGCACCACAAGTCACCGTCCCCTGGCGGTGTGCCTGTGCCGGCCGCAGTGCATCCGGGGCCACTAACTCTGTGCAGCTCAAGTCATGGCCCCTGTCTGACAGCATATTGGATGGCCTCTGGGTCGATGGACTGGGGGTCATCAACGTCATGTGTCTGTGGCCCTGCGCTGTCCGCTGCCTCTGGCCTCAACTGCGGCCCACCTGGGCTCACACATCAAATTGAGTCCCGGCCTGCCCGGACGTCGCATCACCGCAGGATGCACACGCCACCACCGCCAGGACCAACTCCAAACAACAGGTGCCAGAGTCGTAAGTGTCTTACTGCCAGACTATCAGAGTTGCTCACACCAGTCGTGGGTGCCATCATCAGCTTGTTCCCTGCTCAGCTCTTCAGGTGCCACTAACTCAGTGCACCACAAATCATGGACCATTCTGCTTGCATGTTGGGTGAACACTGTACTTTCTCCGGCTACCACCATGATGCTTCACAGTTATTTCTGTTATGCTGGTGTTTTCTGTTTCCGCTTTAATTGTTCAAGTTGTTGCCAGCACCAACAACTCCATGAGGGCTGGCTTACACTCACCCCACACACATCCAGCACATGCGTCACTGTACATGTGACCATGCCAATAAAGGTGTCGAGCGCACGTGCCCATGGCCAGTTCAACGAACTATCTGAGTGTGTCTGTGTGCTCATGATGTATGCATTTGTGCCCCGGGCACTACAACATTACATTGTGCCGTGTACAGAGGATGCATCCATGTCACCGCAGGCAGCGGGTGGCACATTGCACATGCAGCTTTGTCATCCCCCACTCAATACGTAAGAGGAGTGAACTGGGCCGGCGTACGCCAGTCCAGCGTGGGAGTGTGGATGATCATCCCGTGGCTCTGGGTGTGGTTCAGTACTGGAAATGTGCAAAGGCATGTGTCTCTGTCGCAGTGTGGGTCTCCGTTGGGGAGTGTAGGTGGGCCCTGATGGGACTTAGACACCCACGTATGTGATCTGATTCGGCTTCCATGAGGTAGTACCCCACCCACACATGTTCGGCCACCCCCTTCTGGCAGTCTGACACCTGGCCTTTGAATGCGATGTGTGCTTTGGTGGGCTGCTGGGAGCCAGCCGGGGTGGTGGGTGTGTCCAGCTGTGTTGTCTGTGCAGGGGGTGGGGTATCCTCGATGCAGCGGTGCTGCCCTGCTCCTGGAGGTCGATTGCCTAAGATGTCCATGGACTGTTGTGGGGCGTAGGTGTCGGAAGTGTGGTGGTCCTCTTCAGCATCACTGTAGAGTTGTCTGGTTTGCTCTGCTGGAAGTGTTGTTTGTCCCTCTGCAATGTGAAGGGGAGATGCTTGTTGACATTGTGTTGGCATGTATGTTGCCGCATTGTTCAAGTTTACATTCAGACTTCATGACAATGTACATTGTGACTGTTTGGGAGGGGCGGACTATTTGAAGCGGGTCAGTGGACATTTGGACTACATGACGTAGGTGAGGTTGTACACGTACATTTGCATCTCACAGTTTCTTGCTATGTCAGATGTGATTGGCCATTTTCTACGCACAGGCGGACCCAGTTGTGTCCTCTGTTCTGCAGTGTAGGTGTTTGACTGTGTACCACATTGTCGTCCATGTGGGTGTGCTGTAATTGCTATGTGTGTGTGCTGCTTTGTGTGGGAGTCGCACCTGCAGCTGTGATTTTGCTGCCCCTTATCCCTTGGAGGCGGTGTGCCTTTGGCTTTTGTGCTTTTGAGGTGCTGTGATGTTGGCGACTTGGGTCATTTATGCTCTTGGACGGTTTTTGGACTCTTGTGCATTGTTTGTCTGCAGATGTGTTGTTGACGTCAGTGGTTGTTTGTGCAGGTGGATGTGTCAGAGTCTGACCTGCTCCTTTACGGATGTGGTTCACACTCAGCCACCTCAGTCTCGTGGCGTGCACAGTGTCATGTACACTGTACTCCAGCCATGCTGCTGGTCATGTGGTGTCACTTGCATTGTCAGTGTGGCTCTCACATACGCATCTTTGCTGTGTTTCGCACGGGTGCATGTGTGTGTTGTGTAATTGGTGATGTGTGAGGTGGGACCCCTTTGGGCACATGGTGAACGGGGGCCTACTTGATGTTTGTATGTGTGCTGCAGTGTGCCACGGGGATCAGGGACATGACCCAGGGTTATTGTGGGTGTGCGGTGTGCTACACGTCGTTGTGCATGTGTGCCATTGTGCCCGTCCCCCCCGTCCCCACAGTCCCTGTTTGTTACTCACCCTGTTGCTGTTGTGTCAGGTCATGTCGAGCAGTGTCCGGACTCCCGACTCCTTGCACCGTCTCCACACTGATGACTGTGGGCGCCATTTGCTCCAGCTCCTCCTGTGGCGCAGGACTCCCACCTCCATTCGCCGTTGCTGCCTTCCTGTTGGCAGCGGGTTTCTGCTTGGTTTGGCTTTTCACATCGTGCCAGCGCATCTTGGCCTCCTCGGCACTCCGACTGCATTCACGATGGGATGCCATTTTTCCATCTGTATTGCCAATGACACGTGGTGGTGACGGACAGTTGTTGTTGGTGCTCTGTCACCTCCGTGACGACGATCGGGTTTTCCTGCAGAATGTACCCCGTCTTCCTCTTCCTCTTCTCCTTGGCCTTCCCCGACCCCGAGGTTCATTGCTGGTGGTCTGTGGGGCTTGTGGGGTTCGCGTTGACCTGGGCACTCGTTCCGGGTGCATCCATGTTGCTGCGCAGTTTGATTTGTTTATGGTGTGTTTTTCTTGTTCAGCTTTTATGGTGCATTTTCCCGCCAGACGCGTGGGAATTGCAGGCCTATCGCTGGTTGTCGCTGTTTTTTTTTTCGTGGTTGGCCTCATCGCAACTTTATTCGTGTTGGTGTTTCGCATTTTTTCGGCGTCGCGTTATTTTTAACGCGGTCATTTGACGCGTTATCATGGGACTATCGCATGGTGACGCCAGGTTGAGAATGCTACGTTAACACGGCGTTGTTTTCCCGCGATGGACTGCGATGTGAAAAGTTGCGTTAAGCTGAAATTGCGGTGGTTATCACACGTTCTTGTGAATATGCCCCTCAGTGTAAAAATGTTTTTTATGTTTACTAAGCAACGGATCTCTTGAAAATGACATGCTGGACATAAAGGAACCATGGATTAAGCAAATGGCTGCTTGGCTTCTGCTTCAGATGAGTAGCTAAACAATAAAGGCCAAGCAAAGCTATGAATAAGAGTTTTTAGTTTTGAACAAACACAGAGTGAGTGAGCTTTGGGTCCACATTCAGTCAATGCTTGCTTTGTGTTAGTCTCCTTCAGCCAGTGTCATTCACATTTTGGATCATTCCAGAGGAGTAGTTCTCTCCGAGGTCATATAATTGGATAGTAGGGGTATCACTCCACATCCAATGCTGTGCATGACGTGTCCTGTTTTCAGGAACAGCAGTACATGAAAAGGTACTATTTGATTGCAAGGCTTCCCCACTAAAAGCAACATATTCAAAATGAATTTCACCAAAATCGTTTTTGTGTGCAAAAGAACAATACAATAACTTGAATAAGATATGATTTTATTCAACATGAAAAACAATTTATTCAAATATGCTTATTTATTCTGATTATACTTAATGTTACTGTATCTAGCTTATGTTATTTGTTTATGTGTCAGAGCCATGAACGTTCTCTTGTCCTCTTTACATGCTTACTGGGAAAATATTTAATTCCTTTTTTTTCTTTTCACGTCCTAGCTCCAGGTTTCCCAAAGCCAATGTGCAAGCATAACAAAAGTGAGAATGAGTTTGTCATACTAGTCCTTTATGTAGCCATCTACAAAAGGTGGGTAATGTGAAGTTCACTAGGACTTTGAAGCACTGTAACCTGGATCAGCTGCAGCAAAAGTATTTTTTTTATTTTTGCAGAAGGATGTTGTACTTATACGGTTTTTTGACAGACCCATGTTTGAATTAGACTTATTTTATGAAGAGTTACATTTGTTTTGGGCTTATTTCTGTAGTACATGGGGTTGATGTGGATTGTGTTTGTAGAATGTTCTGCTTATTTAGGGCTTCTACGGGCATGAGGAAAGCTGGTTGTGGGCTTTTTTTGTAGTGTTGATTGGGCTTCTTTTACTTTTATGCCTAAGTGCCTGATTACGATGTTGGTCTTAAAGCCTCTGACCGACAGTCAGATTCTCCTAGACTGTGTCAGAACCCATACGCCCGACTCGGTTGGAAACATTTCCGACCAACCGATTACGATTCCCGCGGTCGGAAGGGGAACCGTTTGGTCATTCCGAATCAGTACCAAACGGCATTCGGAGAATCTGAGTCGGTCGGAGCTGATTCATACAGCTCAATGGACAGCATTTCCAACCGACCGATTATGATGTCGGATTCCGACAGCCTTTCCGACTCGGTCTGTTGACACGAAAAGGCTGTCGGAAACTGACTTTGGGGGCCCCTAGCAGGCTCCCCTTCATCCTGAGGCCTCTAGTTGAGGGTCAGGGGGTTAGCCAAGGGACCCCCCTGTAAAACCATGCACAGTGTGGCAGGCACCATGGGGTGCCCATGACAGGGTGCAAGGTTTTCTGCAGACACCCATTTTCCCCATAGGAGCCTGTGTTGTCGGTCGGAACACAGGCTCCTATTGAAGTCAATGGGAGTCCTTCCGAACGGTGTTCGGAAGCATCATAATCGGTCGGGAGGAACCGCCGACTGCGAGTCGGTCAGAACCGAATCCCACAAGGAGTTGGGTGGTTTAGTTTCCGACCGACATCGTAATCAGGCCCTTAATGTGAATACCTAGTCTTGCTTCCTTTGCACCAAGGATTATTTTGCAGCTAAATGTACTTGTGCATCTAAATGAGATTTTTGCTTATGGGTGTGTGTTTGCACCCCAAGGTTTCTCAGCACTCCTGTTGATGTTGCCCTTAGTGCGATTTTGCATCTACATGTGTTTTGCACTTAAATGTGTTTTTTGCTCACACGTGTTTCCACACTTCTATCATTGTTGCACCAAGGAATATTGGACAACTAAGGGCATCATTACGATGTCGGGCGGACTCACGTCCTCCCGACACTGTTGCGACCTCGTGTCCGACTGACCTTCGGTTGGCAGTCCCGATACTGCAATTACATTGCAACCGCACATGGTGCGGTCGCAAGCTCACATATTTCTATGGAAGCTTGTGCTGTGGTCGGAAACCAGCCGCAGCACAAGCTCCCATGGAGAAATGGGAGCTTCTGTTAATCCCTGCACCGTGTGGCAGACACCGTGAGAATCATGTGGCAGGCACCATAAGGTGCCTGCCACATGGTGCAGGAATTAACTCCGGCTCCCAACCAGAGGCCAATGAGGGAAAGGGGCCCTGCTAGGGGTCCCCAAAGTTGCTTTCTGACACGCTTTTCATGTTGGAAAGCCCCACATGAAAAGCCTGTCGGAAACGGACATCCTAATTCCCACAGTGGAAACGCCATCCTTAGGAGATTATGAAAGGTTCCCGACTGGCCGATGGGCTCCTTGAACCCGTCGGAAGCCCGTCTGAAAGACCAGCCGGTTTACACTCTGACCGCCTACATCATAATTGGGCAGTTGGACTGTAAACCTACCATGTCGGTCTGTAAGCCTCCGACGAGCAGTCAGAGGCTTTCCGACCGACATCGCAATCGGCCCCTAAATGTGTTTGGCTTTTGAATGTTACATTAGCTCTTGAAACTGATTCCACACGTCTATTACAATTGCACAGAGGTTAACATGGCACTGCAGTTGATTTTTCACCTAAAAGGGAATGTTCTCCTCTTGCTTAAGTTGCACCAAAGTTCTTAAGTGTGTTTTTGCAGCTAAATGCGATCTCATAATCTTGCTTCAACAAAGGGTGACTTTGCACCTGACAATTATTTTGAACCTAAATGGGAATTAAATGCTTTCCGAACACTTGCTGGTGTTACACCAAGGGTGATTTGCACCCCAATGTGCTGGCAAACAAATGTTATGCCATGCCGATGCACATGTTTTATATATAAGGCCAAGGGGTTTTGGGCATAGGTTGACATCTTATTACCACATTTTCTGTCTGTACTAAGTGATACCCAAGGGCTGCAGATTGCGTTTGGCCCATACTGAATTGGCTTCTCAAGATCAGTGGCGGCTCCTCTGCTATGGCGGAGGAGTGTCGCCCCACTGCTTTTAAACGGTGAGAAACAAAATGATAATAACTTAGAGTTATTATCATTCTATGCTTCGTGTCCTGCTGCTTTGCGGTGGGCCTGCTCTGCTCTCGGAGCAGGGGAGGAGTGGTTTGCCCTCGCCTAAGTGCGCAATGACTGTTTGGTCGTCCCTCTCGGGCCTCCCAAGCCAGTCATGCACACTTTCCCCGTTCTCCATGCAGGCTGCATTACAGCCTGCATGGAGAACATGCCCACCCCTCCAGCCCCTGGCTGAGTGCCGGGTCACGGCAATCAGACCAATCACAATGCTGCATTGCAGCGTTGTGATTGGCTTAGGGGAGGGAGCCTGGCTGCCTGCTTCTTGTTCCTGGAGTCGGAGGCAGGAGAGCAGGTGCAGAGACTCAGGACCCAGCCTCAAGGTAAGTTTATTTATTTTGTTATCCCCCCCTGCGTGACCTCCCCCGCAGCCCCCACCGTGACTCCCGTGTCCGCCCCGCCCTACCACCCACGAGCCATGCCGGCCGCCACTGCTCAAGATCAATAGCATACACAATTTTTACATGATCCTATTATGGTTGCCAAACCTAAAACATAGAGAGCTTTTTATCAGATCAGTATGCGTGTAACAACACCTCAGAGAACCTGTGTTCCCCTGGTGTATTGACCCCTACCCTGAAATACTAGCAAACCTAGGGGTATATTCACAAGAACGTGTGATAACTACCGCAAGAGTAGCGTAACGCAACTTTCAATATCGCAGCCTATCTCGGGAAAATAACCCTGTGTCAACGTGGAATTCACAACACGGCGGTAGCATGCGATAGTTATCCGACACCGCTGCCAATGCTCGCGACACAACCAACCCGACCGAGATAAAAACACAAACCACAACTCGAAAAAAGCTGCGATGGGCCAAAGAGCGATAAAAAAACAGTGACAACCAGCGCGAGGGCAGCAATACGCACGCGCAATGTGGGAAAAAGCACAAGAACAGTATCCGGAAAATGCCACAGAACAAAATTCATCAACAGCGGAGTACCACGGATGCACCCTGGCCAACTGCAGAGGACAACAGGCACACCACAACATCCACGCACCGTGGAAGAACAGAACCCACAGGCACACCACTTGAAAGAGACCAGTGGCAGACAAATCAGAGCCGCAGGAACGACACACCCAACGTGCAGCATACGCACATAAGCAGAAGTGCACCCGGACAGTGACAACATCCCGGTACAAACAGCAACACCTCCACAACTGAACACAGGACACAACTGGTTCGGAAAATGTGCACAACATGGCAAATCACATCTGAAACCCCAGGGACATGTAACATGACAATGTACAATTCCAACCTGTGACCTGCAAACATGTTTTATTCACACATGCAGTGCAATTGGACATCTACTACTGTCCCATGAATGCCACGGAGGGTCACAATGTGACGTGCTCATGAAAAGTAAGTGTCAATGATGGAGTCCCTACGGGCCATTCCTGCCGCAACTGCAGTGGGATGTGGGCCACCTGCCCCATCACCACCATCATCGTCCGGTACCTCTGGAACTGGGATCCATGGGGCCCTGGTGCGAACACAGATGTTGTGCAACACACAACATGCAACGATCATCTTGCACACAACGTCCGGGCTGTACAGGAGCTTCCCACCAGTGCCGTCCAGGCACCTGAAACATGACTTCAACACGCCTAATGTGCATTCAACCATGCCCCTGGTGCGTATGTGGGCTGCATTGTACTGCCTCTGGGCGGGTGTGTTCGGGTCTCGGAGGGGTGTCATCATCCAAGGGCAGAGTGCATATCCTTGATCACCTGGGACAGTGCAGGGAGAAAAGAGTCAATACTTGGTTCGGCAGGATGTGATGGCAGGCCCACCAATTCAGTGATGCATGTGCTGGCTGTGTGGGGGGTGAGTGTAAGCCAGCCCTCAGGGAGTAGCATGTGCTGGCAACTACACCAACAGTCATCAGGCACACAGACATGCAATGTCTGAACTACAAGGGGGGATGACTCGAGTCGCACAGGGCTAGTCGCCCCGGGTG
Source organism: Calotriton arnoldi (assembly GCA_963921515.1). NCBI lineage: Eukaryota > Metazoa > Chordata > Amphibia > Caudata > Salamandridae > Calotriton > Calotriton arnoldi. Next base: position 424,430 of record CAWUFW010012304.1, on the reverse strand, counting down.
CACAGCGGCCAACACGGGCCCACCACCACGGGATGCTGACCTGCTGGAGACCGGGGTAGGGTCATGGGGGCAGAGCAGTGCCTCACATGTGTCATGGCCGCATTCCGCATCTCCACACGTTCAGCTGTTGTGTGGCTGTGGTGCCATGTGGAGTCTGTATTGGGTGCAGGGGTAGCCCAGGATGACCATGGAGTGGTGTAGTCGTTTCTGGTAGGGGGTCATGTAGTTTAACATGTCGGATGTGGTTAGGTCACGTGTGCATCCCCACAGTTGTGCCTTGTGCGTTGGTGGCTGTGGGATGTGTGGTGTGTTGAGTTGGTACTTACCAACGAGCAGTCCCGTTCCATATGTGCCATCCTGGAAGCGCTGGTTGATGATGGACTGTCGGAAGATGAAGGAATCAAGCACACTGCCTGGGTAGTTGGCGACGACATTGGTAAATATTCCCCGGTGGTCCACTATTGCCTGCACATTGATGGAATGCGTGTGCTTCCTGTTGCGGTAGTGGTGTGCAGTATCCGCAGGGGGCACAAGTGGGACATGTGTACAGTCGATTGCCCCCAACACGGCCGGGAATCCGGCTATGGCCTAGAAGAGTTGCTTAGTCTCCAGCTGTTCCTGCGCAGTGTTGGGGAAGTGACGGTACTGGGATATGAAGCTGAGGATGGCATCCAGGACGGGTGTGATGAACTTTGATAGGGCTGGCTGTGAGACCCCTCCGACTCTGGCAGTTGTTGGTTGGAAGGTCCCAGAGGCCAACAGGTGCAGCACTGCCAGCAGCTTTGTCTGTGGAGGGATGTTTGTTCTCCGCTGTATGGGGACCGTCAGCCTGTGGGCGATGTGGGTCAGGATGCGGAGGATGGTTGTCCTTTTGAGCCTGTAGTGGGCAATGACTTCCGCGGGCGTTAGGTCTGTGAGAGTGGTGCGTTTTCGGTAGGTCCGCTGTCTTACTCTATGCTGCCTCTGTGGTGGTCCGGGGTGGGGGGAGCGGGTCCGGGTCCTGGGGGGGTGGCGGTCCAGGGGGTGGTGGCGGGGGGTGTTGTGGCCCTGTTGGGGCTCCAAGCTGCATGTAGAGTAGCTCCATGGCGTTGTTTGTTCTTCGGGTATGGCTGTGTGCGGGACTCCGTTGCCTACTGCAGGTGGACGTCCTTCTTTACACCTGCTTGAGGCAGGTGTTAAATACCTGCGGCTACCGCACCTCATCGCCTGTTTTGTGTTCTTATCGCCGATGTGGCTGGTCATTGTGAATGTTGAGGTGTGATGTTGTCTCGACTTTTCACACGGGAACGCCCACTCTGCATCTCATTAGCGATATTTGCGTGGGTCCTCTGTGGCGATATTTTTTGTGGCTGCTATCACGCGTAAACTGGTGCTGTGGGCTGTTTACACCGGCTTGTGAATGGGGGGGTAAATTTATCACGACTTTGGCTGCGATGAAGTGCCGTTAATTCGGCGATAGCTCCTTGTGAATATGCCCCCTAGAGTCCTAAATCTATGACCATCATAAGTTTTTTGCTAAGGGTTCACCACCCTGGACTACCGCTGATGTGATGTTTCTATCCTTTAAAACTTACAGTGATTACAAAATAGGACAGAGACATAGGAGACAGAGAAAACAGCAGGTTGCAAAGAGGTCTTGACTGTCTCACATATGTTTTAGTACTTGATAATAATCCTTCTGTTGACTAAAATATTCAGCTCACTTTGCCTAAGCACCTTCTTCAGAGGGGCCTGTTCCTTTCGTGGCAAACTGGGCTCCATACATGTATGTTAGTAAAAGATAATGTTCCCCTAAAAAACAATGATGTTGGGAGACTCATTTAATGAAAAAAATGTTTGTGAAGTCAAAATGTCAAAAAAATAAACATCGATAGCTTTCCAAAATTAATTTACATTTTATATCCCGAAGTGACCTATTCTGATCTACCCTTCTCTAAATCAGGCCTTCAGTATCAGATCGGGTGAATGATGATTGAGGTCGCGTTGTTTTCTGTTCCCTGTTTGCAATGACTCCTGAAAGAAAATGCACTTGTGATTCACAGGCTCTCTAATAATCTGTGTCACTCAGCAAGATTACTCTATAACTTACCAAACCTTATCAATCAGTCTGCGATAAGGGCTGTAATTTCATTATCTAATTTGCAGCGTCCTCTTAACTGAAAACAAGATGTGTTCATATATTTTTAAAGAGCTCATAATGGTCACGAAAATAATTGGCTTTGTGTTGTGCAGATATAAAGACTGATGCCGCTGTCGGTAGAAAACATGAATCTTCTAATTTGTTATCAACCCAATGCCTATGTTTAGATTGTTTAGATTCTAATTTAAATATTGAGGGAAGGTTTCAGAGAAGGATGGTGAGGTAGAAAGCACGAGGTAATGTTTTCCTTAAAAGGTTTTCCATAAAAAGTAATTTCCACCGGATGTGCAGAGCAATTGTTGTACCTCTGGCGGGGATTCCACTGGTGGAAAATACATTAATGGAGTAAATTATGTTACCATTGCTTTACACCTTTCTCAAAATCAGGCTGTTAGTGTTTTTCCAAGGTAAGATCAGCTGAATGATTGATTCAGGTTATCTTATTTTGATCCCTGGTTTAATTGTTCTTATTCCAAGAGAAGGCTAGTATATCATTTTCTTTGCTATTGCTGTTTTTTCACCCTAATTTTCTGTGTTACTGTTTTCTGCTATAGCAGTAATTAGACAGCAGCAGCTGCTGTTGAAATGTTACGTTGTTACGTTTGCGATCTCTCGAGCCATTGTATTGCTTAACTGGGACATCTTTATGAAAGATGTATTCACTGCCCTTACAACCCAAGGCTCCCGCCAAGCATATTACGACTTTCCTCACCGCCACTGATTCATGGCGGTCTTTCCTCCATGGAAACAGTGGCAGTGAGGAAAGAAAGGAGGCCCTACAGGTCCACCTTCTACCTCACTCCATGTGGATGCACACAGGGGGGCACAACATGTGCCCCCCTGTGTGCATGCACCCCCAGCACTTCACAATCCATGCCAGGCTGGAAATCCTTTGACGTTCCCATTGGGGCGCGCCGTGGGAACGCCAAAGGAACCGCCCGCTAGTGACTAGAAAAGTCATAATGCAGTGGGTGATTCTCACTCGGGTTTGGCGGTGTGGCGGCAGGGTGGTCCTGCCGCCGCACCGACAAACTTGAAATCGGGCCCTAAATGGTGAGGGACTTATAATGGAACATTCTATACTTCAATGCACCATCCAAGCAATTTTACATTTTGAGCTGGGAACATTACCATGACAATAGCAAAGAATAGTAAAGAATATGTATAAATGAAAGAAAACCATGTGCCTATTCACAAAGTCATTTATGAGTATGTGAAACAGTACTCTTTAGCACTACTTTACAGACTTCTAAATTCCAGTGTGAATCAGCCGCAAAACAATTCAAATGTGAAGTAGTATTCTTGTGGTACTTATTGACATACTCTTAAATGCATTTGTGAATGAGCTCCCATGTGTTTGTAGATTAACATATTTGTTAAGTCAACTATGCTGTATTTTAGGTGCTCTTAGAAAACATCGAGGGGGATATTCTCAAGAACGTGTGTTAACTATCGCCAAATTCGCTTAACGCAACTTTTCACAGCGCAGTCTATCGCGGGAAAATAACACCGTGTTAACGCAGTATTCCCAACCCGGCGGCACCATGCGATAGTCTCACGATAACGCGCCAAATGCCCGCATAAAAATTAACGTGACGCCGAAAAAATGCGAAACACGAACGCGAAAAAAGTGCCGATGTTCCCAATGGCGATACAAAAATCAGCGATAACCAGCGACAGGCCTGTGATTCCCACGCGTCATGCGTGAGAATGCACTATAAAAGCAGAGAAAAAAAAAAGAGAAAAATATTTAACTGCGTAGCACCATGGACGAACCCGGACAAAGTGCAGAGGACAACGCGAAACCCACAAGCCCCACAGACGACCAGCCAGGAACCCCGGAGCCGGGGAAGGGCAAGGAGAAGAGGAAGAGGAAGACGGGGTGCAGTCCGCAGGAAAAACGGATCATCGTCAGGGAGGTGACAGAACACTACCAACAACTGTTTGTCAACTCCACTGTGTCATTGGCAACACAAACAGAAACATGGCAGTCCATCGTGAACAACGTGAATGCAGTCAGAGTGTTGAGGAGGTCAATGGAGGAGGTCAAGAGGCGCTGGCATGATGTGAAAAGCCAAACCAAGCAGAAACTCGCTGCCAACCGGAAGGCAGCAACGGCGACTGGAGGTGGGAGTCCTGCGCCACAGGAGGAGCTGGATGAGCTGGAGGAAATGGTGGCCACAGTCATCAGTGCGGAGACGGTGCAAGGAGTTGGGGGTCCGGACACTGCTCGATATGACCTGACCCAACAGCAACAGGGTGAGTAACGACCAGGGACTGGCGGGACGGGGGGGAGATGGGCACAATGGCACACATGCACAATTCTCTGTAGCACACTGCACACCCACAATGACTGTGGAAAATGTCCCTGATGGCCTTGGCACACTGCAGCACACATAGAAACACCAAGTAGGCCCCCGTCCACCATGTGCACAAATGGCCCCCCATCACCAATCTCACAACCTACCCATGCACATGTGCTGAACCCAGCAAAGCAGCGCCTCTGTGAGCCACACTGACAATGCAAGTGACACTGCATGACCAATAGCATGGCTGCAGTCAAAATACATGACATGGTGCACTCCATGACACTGAGGTGGCCCAGTGTGGATAATATCCTCAAAGGAGCAGGTCACACTCTGACACATTCACGTGCACATACAACCCCTGACGTCAACAACACATCTGCAGACAAACAATGCACAAGAGTACAAAAACCGTCCAAGAGCACAAATGACCCAAGTCGCCAACATCTCAGCACCGTAAAAGCACACAAGTCAAAGGCACACCGCCTCAAAGGGATAAGGGGCCGCTAAATCAGAGCTGCAGGGGCGACTCACCCACAATGCAGCACACACACAAAGCAATCACAGCACATCAACATTGACGACAATGTGGTACAAAGTGCCACACTTACACCACAGAACAGAGGACACAACTGGTGCCGCATGTGCGTAGAAACTGGCCAATCACATCAGGCATAGCAGGAAACTGTCAGATGATAATGTACGAGTACAACCTCACATCCGTCATGTAGTCGAAATGTCCACTGTCTCCCATCAAATACCCAGCTCCTCCAAAACAGTCACAATGTACATGGTCATCCAGTCTGTATGTAAACATGTACAATGCGTCAACATACATGGAACACACTGTTAACCTGCATCTCCCCTTCACATTGCAGAGGGACAATCAACACCTCCTGCAGAGCAGACCAGACATCTCTTCAGTGAGGAGGAGGACCCCCTGGCCATCTGCTCCGACACCCTCCAACGGCTCATGGACAGCCTCCGCACCCCACCTCCAGGAGCAGGGCAGCCCAGCTGCATCGAGGTGACCCCACCCCCTGCACAGACCACACAGCAGGAAGCACCCACCACCACGGCTGGCTCCCAGCACCTCACAGAAGAACACATGGCATACCAACGCCGTGTGTCAGACTGCCAGAGGGGGCTGGCTGAACAGGTGCGGTGAGTTTCGACCTCATGGCAGCCAAACTAGATGCCATACGTGGGTGTCTTAGTCCCATCAGGGACCAGTTACAGTCCCTAAAGGACACCCACAGTCCGCTCCATGCCTACAACAATCCTTGGCTGACCTCGCTGGAGCCATTACTCGCACACAAGAACTGTCTAGTCAGACAGGCTCCAGCGACGACAGTACAGAGTTGGCACAGATGCGGAGGACAATGGAGAACATGGAGTGGATGCAGGCAGGAAGGATGGCTGCCACGGCTGAACACCAGCGAGATGTAGCTGGGATCTTCCATTCCCTGCAGATCCTCATCTTGCCATTGCTGCCACAAAGCCTGTCCCAGATGACTGCTGCAGGAACTTCGACACACACATCTCCGCCCCCTGATGTGTCAGTGGCACACAGTGATGCAACCATACCACCTCCGCACCCTGATGTGTCAGTGGCACGCAGTGATGCAGCCATACCACCTCCGCACCCTGATGTGTCAGTGGCACACAATGATGCAGCCATACCACCTCCGCACCCTGATGTGTCAGTGGCACACAGTGATGCAGCCATAACACCACCACACACACCTGGCACACCTGACACAGAAAACATATCAAAGGACGAAGATGTGGATGGTAATGACTCTGTGTCAAAAAGGAGGTTGTAGCATTCATCCCCCGCCATATGGCCTGTTTCTGCTTGGTGCAGCCCTCTGCATCATGCCCTGGTACAACACCTTCCACTGTCCCCCGAAACACTCTGCGACATTCACCTGGACCCCGACATGGACTGCCATATCTGCTCTGGTTACCAATGACACAGCAAACAGGCTGCAGACTCAACCCTTCCTCTACCGATTAACTTGTCATTCCCTAAAGGACTCTGTTTGGCCCTCCACTGGGCAACCATGTAATGTGGGGTGTGCATGGCCATGTACTGCTCCAGCTCCGACACTCCACAGAATGTGAATAAAACATTCCTAATCACACAGATGTGTCATGTCTATGTTCAATCAAGTATAACAGTATGGATGACTGTAGGGACATTGATTGCACAAAAAGGTACACCCTGGGAAATGACATCAATGCGCATGTTTGACCGTGACACACATGGCCAATTAGATGACTTTGAAGGTGTGAACTAGCTGTGGCCTCATTGATCATGAACAACAATCTCGCAACCCCCCAACTAGCCCCATGTCCATGTATTAAATAGGGATGTGTTTTCAAAAATGTCAAAGTCGGTAGGAGGCCTAAAGTAGTGTCCCACATCACATGTGACAACAGAACATCTCTTCGCATACGTACACACACAAAACTGTGTGGACACAGCCTGGTTTGATGGAACACATTGATCCACATGGCAAGAAGTTGGACACCATACTCACATTGCTGAAGACACGTAAGCGCACAGGTCTACCAGCAACTCTCCCAACCACAATGTCTGGCTCACAGAGGTGGAGCTGGCAATAGGGACTCACCCCTAAGTGAAATGCGTCAGTCAGTCCCTCCCTGTGTACGGACAATGCTCATTGAGGCACACGATTTGGCATGCTAATCAACACTCATCACAGTTGAACACTAGTGAAGTGGCGTACACCTTATTAGCATGTGCGTGTCAGTACGGGCAAGACAAGGGCCACAACATGCAGACCAATGCATCATACACTAACAGGCAGCAAAGGAACATGTAGAGGTGCAAGACATGGGGAGGCACAAATGAACACCAATCATCACGGATGCCAACGGTCTCAGCCCACCTTGCCTTGCTGGACAAGTCATGTGGTGTTTGGTGAATGCTCATTGCACCGTGTCAGGGGACACCACTCACAGCCCATGGGATCTGCATAGTCCTGTACCACCGGACTGCGCTGACTGTCTGCTCTGCTGACAGTGAGCAGGTGAAGGAGTCCAACAAGGTCACATGTAGTACTACATTGCCATGTGTGTACTCTCCCTCCAGCGGTGTGTCAGGTTGAGGAACGTTGACAGGCGCCGCTGTCCACTCACCTTGCACAGGTGTGTGTCAACCCGCAGTGTTGCACGCACATGCATTCTGAGTCCAGGCGAATGCAGCCATGTCCACTGTTATGGTGGGATATGTGTCCATTTCTCCAAGATGCAAAAGGGTTTCGGGACCTGTGCTATGGGTTACAATCTTTTGTGGCTGCAGGAACGTAGTTACTCGTCCATGAAAGTGAGCGCAGCTTCATGGGCAATCAGTTCCAAGAGTACGACGTTGTCGACTTCAACGAACATGGGGGTGAGCCAATCCATTAGCTGGTCCGGACAGATGTGCTCCGTCCACGCCGTTTCACCAATCCGCAACACAGCCCAATAGGGGAGCGCTTCGATGTGGTCACTGCACACGTGGAATTGTGCAATCTCACATGCCCAACTGCCAGCACATACACCAAATACCAAGGCATCCCATGAACGGGTATCACGGTTACACTCCTGGTCGTGGTCCAACTGGGGGCGCACACACATATCATAATCCAGTTCAGCTACCGTTGTCTTGGATAGGCAGACATCCATGGGCCACTCGAATATGCATGATCGACAGTGGAACCAGGGCTGGACACAGGTGACATACGCAAGACGGAAGCTCAGACGGTAACTGATGCGCAACACTGCCAGTGGCAGTGCCCCCAACAAATGCAGCATTCGTTCACAGTACAGTTCCACGTGACAGGGGTTGTGCATGTGCCCGGGATGTTCTGACATTGCGTTGTTCGCTCTCGTAGAACTGATGGAGCAAGAACTCACAATGAGACTTGCTCGTAAGCAATCTTCTTACAGTATTAATTATTAACCTTTGTAATGTCTATATTAACAAATGCACACACGAATACAATAAGGGAGAAGCTTGCCTATGTGTTTAAACTAACAAATAACGCTTGTCTAATCCAAAATGGCCGCTAAAGCGCGGGAACCTCATTGCGCATGTGTCAACCATATCACGTGGTATGACGTCTTTCTTTGCTTGGAGGGAAACCTCTGCTTCTGCGCAGTGTGTATTAAAATGGCTGCTTAATGTTTTCACGCGCTACAGCTTGCTTATATGTTGCAAATAAAACTGTGGTATTCTAACGCTATTAATGTGGGATAGATTTTAATTAAACGGGAAGAGAGTAGACATAGTGGGTATACAGCGAAACCATTTATTTGTGATTTTAATATTTTCTTCTTTGACCTTTTATTAGTTCATAAATGGGCCTGGGTTGGTTGAACTGCAGCTCGAGAGACATTGGTTCTGCGCATGCGCCCTGAAAGGCTGACCAGAGAAAGCGATGAAGTCAACTTGGAAGCCCTCCAAGGTCGCGAAGCCTGGTTCACAAGTTCATCTGAGATGTACCTGCACTCGATACAAATGTATATAAAATGTATTGCTGAATCAATGGGAAACGGGTGGGAAATAAAGTAAATGTATTAATTGTGATGGGCGGTATTTTAAAGACAATGGGCTTAAAGAAATCGAATTAAAGTGATATGGTGTGAGGATCAACCCCCTGTCCCCGTCCAATCAGAAGTAGTGGGCCCATAATTTTGCAACATTAAGGGGAGGTACATGGGCATAGAAGGGTATAATAGATATAGAATTAGTTAATTAGTTAGCACAGAGCACGAGAGAGCACATTAAGGCTGACAGCTTGAAGAACCAGAGAGAGAGGCTGATCGATTGCAGGCTGAACCGCTGTCCAGAGAGGTCCTGAAGTGGGGGCGGCAGAGTCCATTAGAAGGAAGACACGGGAAAAATCGAGGAGAAGCGAAGCATCAGAGAGGGGAACGACGCAGGCGTCGTTGATAGAGAGGTCACCTGTCCTGTTCTGAACCTGGTCCGGAGGTCTTTGATCTTCATCTTTCTTGGGACCTATCTTTCCAACTCCTTGGCCAAGGGGTTTTGGTTCTCGCACCTTTAGGTAAATATAAACGCAACTTTTAGCTGTACTGCTGTCTCTATCTTCTCCTTTCTGAGGGACCGTCATTGATCGATAATTGATTATTATGCTTCATCCTTGATATACGATTAAGTATCATGTGGCTTTGTATTTTACTCGATTATTTCAGGATTATGAATTGTAATGAATGTCACTCATTTTAAACTTCCCAATTAGCAAAGGGTCCATTGGTAAGTCATTACTCTTCAATCAGAAAAGTAATTGGTAGCAGGGATTCTTGATAAAGAGTACAACTGACCCACCAGCGGAAATTGCTAGCGTAGTATGAATGTATGGGCCCAAGTGAGTATTTGGTGTATAAATGCTTGTTGCTAGTAACCCGCTGGATCAGTTTTCTGGTTATCAGAGGATGGTTGTACTTTGTTAATTGGGTAATGAGAATTTTATTTTTATAAACTAACATCCGTTTGTTCAAAGGTTTGTTTTATGTTGTCCAGAATTCCCCGGGGAAAATTGAATAGCGGATGGTAAGTGGAAGCCATACTGCAGTGAGGTTATCTGTCAGGCAGAAATAGTACTGAAAAGTTAAGTAGGGCTATCAGTACTTGTTAGGGACTCTATGTGTGTGAGTAATAGCAAAGGAATACGCTGGTAAAATTTGATGTTATATTACCTAGAAAGGGTAACATTGAAGAAGTAGCAGGTATTTCTGAAGCTTACGTGAAGAGTAAACGGAAGAGTTTTACTCGTAGTGTATGTTTAGTAAACGGAAAGGTTTTACTAAGTGTGAACGAAACTATCTTTTCCAATTAGAGAAACTGGCACGATAGCGAATGTTCTATGTTGTTACTGAATTTTAATAAGAAGCGTAGAGAAAATAAAGTTTTGCATACGATTTTGTAAAGGGAGGGTCGGTTGTCGGAGAGGAAGCTGACGTCACAAAACGCAGCGCTGGGATTGGTTGAAACAGCGGGCGTGGAACGACTCTTGTAAAGGAGGGGTCAGTAGTCAGGAGTAGTACTGACGTCATAGGTGCCGCGCTGGGATTGGTCGAAACAGCGAGGGACAGAAAGGCGCAGATTGTAAAGGAGGGGTTGTCAGAATAGACGTCACTGAAAAGCCGCGCTAGTATTGGTTCAGAGATAAATGTCAGCTGGAATTTAATTGGTGTTAGCATTGAAGTCGAAATTCTAGTGGCTAGTGAAAAATTATATGTTGAAACGCGATCCGACTTTAATAGGAACTCGTCCGGATAGGAGATTCCTAGGTTTTGCAGAATATAATTTTATACACAGAGATTTACCCAAAATGTTCGGAGAGAGGAGAAAAATGTCATTTCTACAAAAGATTAAGAATTATTTTAAGAAGGATAAACCCATCAAAACTAGAGAAGGAATTATCATTCCACCAGCTAAAACGCCCGCTTCATTCATGATGATGGAGAGAGGTTATCATACTTGCGTATGGTTAGAGAATTGGATAGAATATACAAAAAATGATGGAATATTAGCGTTCCCAGAAAATGGCACTTTCAATGGGAGAATTCTTCAAAATTTGAGATTAAGGATGAATGACTTAGAACCCAGACCAAGATTAACTCAATACGAAGCCTTAGAAGAGTGGGAAACCGAGGCATTCGAACGTGACCGATCCAGAAGTAGTAGGGGTTATCAGGGATTTTTTCCTAGACACCAAAATGAGTCAAGGGACGGTCAAATGAAACAGTGGAGAAGAGCGATGCTTACAGAAGGTTTGTATCCAATATTAATGGCAGAAGAATAGTTAGGGAGCAAATGCACAGAAAAGACAAAACATTTGACAGGATTTGGAGATTCTGAAGATGAATTTATGGAAGAAATATTAAAGAACCCGCCACCATATCAGGAAGGGGCAAGTGGATGCACCCCAAGCGCACCACTGTTAAGAACACCATTGGTACCGCAAGTATTGCATAATCCCCCAGTTAATAGGGTACTTCAGGATAAGGAAAAGGAAGCTATAGACAAAAACAGAGCAGAATTGATACAGAAAATAACACAGTTGAATGCACATCCTGATTCCCTGACCATACCAGTAACTATTGGTCCAGTGGTTCCTTTATATGGTGATAAGGTAAATTATCCGAAACCATTAGCAATACCCACACCGGTAGAAATCCTCAAAACCTGATTCTGTAATAATCGATGATCAAATCAGTGATTGCGAATCTATGATATCCTTAATGGATTTACCTATTCGAGGATCTGTAAATACCACTCCTAGAAGAGTAACACCTGGTTGCTCCAAAGATGTAAATATAGTAACCTCATCTGGAACCAAAAGTGCCACAGTAGTAACGCCAGAAGACTTGGAAAGGTGGGCACAAGGATCAGACAGACAGAGTTCACCTCCAAAGATCATGGACATCTACAAATTAAAAGTTGAGTTAGAAGAAATGATAGCAGGAAATGTAGGGGTGGATCGTCTAAATACTTATGATGAGGAAGAACTATTGTTCGTATGCAGGAGTATCACAAGAAATGTAAAGATATTTCATGAAAAATTATCAGATTTGGCTTTACAGATGGGAATTGAAATAGGGAAGTCAAAAGTATTACAAAAACCATATAGAGCAGATTTTTCTGACAAAGATTTAGAAAACATGAATGCCTCTGGAAGAAAACTACAAGTGAAAGGAATTGATGTCAGTTTTGCAAAAATGGGGAGATCTAGATAAATGGAAAGCTAGATGGACAAAGAAAAAGGAAGAGGCCCGATGCAGTAGAACAACTTCTGAATATTTAATGAAGGAAACAGGCAAAGCAGATTAGATGTACCCGATGCGAGAAGTACCTGGAGGAGGTTATGTTCATGTCCCATGGAGTAGACAGGATATTTTGTCATTTACGAATGATTTCCCAAAATTGAGAGAAAAGCCAATTGAATGGTACAAGCAAGTTGAGAGGTTTGTGAAAGTGTCAAAGGTATTATTGAAGGACTTGGATGGTTTGTTCGATATAGTGGTACCTGCCGATTTGTGGACAGATTGTAAAATCACAGTTGATTGACCGAGTGAAGAGTATCCTAGAGATCCAAAGACAGGTGCCCCATCAAGCGATGTAATGAAAAAGTATCAGCAGGTAATAATTTACCTGAAAGGGAAAATACCACCAAAAGAAACGGATTGGGTGAAAATAGACAGAACTACCCAAGAAGCAAGTGAATCGGTACATGCCTATTATGAACGTTTATTGCAGGTATTCAAACAGTATAGTGGATTTGAGGACATTGGAGATAAAAACATGAGTCAGTTTGTTTACCGATTTGTTTATGGTTTAAAGCCAGAGATTTGTCAGATGATTAAGCAGCACATGTTGTGCTGGCAAGGGAAACCCATAGATGAGATTTTGAAATATGCAAAATATTGTGGAGACGACATTGAAGATAGGCACAAGAAACTACAAGAGAAGGTGATGTGGGCTCATGTGAAAATGGCAGAGCGACAGTGAAATAACTTGGAAAATCCAAATGATAATCAGGGAAAAGATTCTGGAACGAATGGTGACACTGGGAATGGTGGTAAAGTGAGAGGACGAATGAGCAGAGAAGAGGCTAAAAAGAAATTTCCTTGTCATGGATGCGGAAAATTGGGACATTGGAAGGATGAATGTAAAAAGATTCGGAATAATAATGGCCCAAATCAAAATTTAAATCCACAGACGCAGAATGACTCACAGCAGGGTGTAAATCCTCAGAGTCATTTGCCACCTGCACCTATACAGGGTAATGTAAGCAGAGCAAAGCACGGTACAGACATCGGATATCAAGGAGGAAGTGGTAAGAATGACTATGTAACCTCACAATTTCTTTTACAGGATGACTTTTGTCCATATAGTCAATGACGGTGCCTAGGAGAGGGGGAGAAGGAGTGCGTACTTGGCGCTTCCTTGCCGGTAGACCAGTCAGGTCCATATGCTGAAGGGAAAGTAAGAGGTAATGATATCACCTTCCTTTTGGACACTGGTGCTACCAGGTCTACTGTGAGAACAGCAGACATCCCAGACCTTCCTCTCTCTGGAGAAGCTATCCAAGTTGTGGGTGTAGCCAACCGTAAAATTAGAACACCTCTTACCGAACCAATGGAAGTAAAAATTGGAAATTTTAGAGAAATGCATCAATTTGTAGTGTGTGATTCCAGTCCAGTAAACTTACTGAGCAGAGATTTGTTGTGTAAAATGAATTGCACAATTTTTTGCACACCGGATGGTGTTGCAGTTCAGACCCCGGATGAAGACCATGTACATAAAATTATGATTGCAAAACAAGGTACAGAAGTAGATGAGATGTTTTCTTTGATAACAAAAGACGAGTTGCCTGAAGAATTAAGAACTACAGTAAATTCCATAGTATGGGATTTCACGGGGAAGGAAGTAGGACTTATGGCCAAAATAGACCCAGTTAAAATCATTGTAAAAGAAGGTGCAATTTTCCCAAATACCAGACAGTACAAAATGAGTGCAGAGGTAAGAACAGGAGTTATTGAGGAAATTAACAGAATGATAAAACAAGGCATATTAAAAGAAGTAATGAGTAGCCCTTGTAATTCACCAATCATGGGTTTGAAGAAACCGAGTGGAAAGTATAGGATTGTTCAAGATCTACGCAAAATAAATAAGATTGTTGAACCTTGTTGTCCTATAGTGCCAAATCCTGCAGTAATCCTATACCAGATTCCTTGGAGTGCAGGATGGTTTACTGTGATTGACTTATGCCAAGCATTCTTTTCCATACCATTGCACCCAGATAGCCAGTATCTTTTTTCATTTAAATTTGAGAACAAAGTCTATGTATGGAAGCGTGTTCCTCAGGGGTACACGGAAAGTCCTTCCATCTTTAATCAGATTTTGAAAAAGTGCTTAGAGAAGCTAGTGATGCCAGGAAGTTCAGTCTTAGTGCAGTATATAGATGATCTGCTAGTGGCATCTAACACTATAGAGGACTGTGTTGTCGACTCCATTGCACTATTAAATCACTTGGCTGAAGAAGGGCATAAAGTCTCACCTGAAAAACTACAGTTTTGTACAACAGCAGTTAAATATTTAGGACACCAAATTGAGAGAGGAAAAAGAAGGATAACCTCTGAAAGAGTAAAATTAATCAAAAGAATGCAAATGCCTGTAACACAAAGAGAAGTGAGAATGTTTCTTGGAATAGTGGGATATTGTCGACAGTGGATAGTAGGGTTTTCTCTGCTAGCAAAATCATTGATTCAAATGACGAAAAAGAAGGCAAAGGACCCAGTTGAATGGGATGATGATAGCGTAGGAGCTTTTGTAAAATTGAGAAGTGCTTTATGTGAAGCACCTGCCCTAGGTATGCCTGACTATACAAGAGGATTCGCATTATTCTGTCATGAGAGAGAAAATTGTGCACTCTCAGTCCTAACTCAGAGACATGGTTTAGACAGACGTCCTATAGCATATTTCTCTGCTACGTTGGACCCAGTGGCAGCAGCGCTGCCAGGCTGCTTAAAAGCAGTAGCGGCTACATGTTTGAGCATTGAACAAAGTGAATCAATTGTAATGGGACATCCTGTAAAAGTGTTTGTCCCACACTCAGTTGTGATTCTGTTGACAAGAACCCGAACTCAGCATCTTACTCCTAGTCGGCTGACTAAATATGAAAGAATAATTTTAGGTGCTGAAAATTTAACTATTGTCAGGTGCACAATTGTAAACCCTGCTACTCTACTACCAGATCCGTATCATGAGGAAGTCAAAGATGATGAAGAGGAACATGATTGTTTACAAGTCACAGAATTGTGCACCAAACCGTGCCCTGATTACCAGGAATTGCCCCTCAGAGACCCAGAAAGGGAGCTGTTTGTGGATGGCTCATGCCAAAGGCATGAAGATGGCAAATTAAGTGCAGCATATGCGGTATGTGAATTAACTGGAATAGTTGAAGCATCCTATTTACCAGGAGTCAAATCTGCACAAGTAGCTGAATTAATCGCTTTAATTAAAGGCTGCAAAATTGGGAGGAATCAGAAAGTGACTATATTTACAGGTAGTCAATATGGTTACGGGGTTGTGCATGATTTTGGCCAACTATGGATGCAGAGGGATTTCATGACTTCTTCAGGATCCCCTATTAAAAATGGACAGTTTGTAAAAGAACTGCTGGAAGCAATACAATCACCAAAAGAATTGGCTGTGGTGAAGTGTGCCGCACACCAGTCAGGAGATGACTGGGTGGTAGTCGGTAACAGATATGCAGATCTGGTGGCTCAACATTGTGCCAAAAATAGATTGTCAGTAAATAAAAGGGTTGAAAGAATGGGAATCAGCTGCCAACTTATGCTATATGCACCACCTGAAACATGGAATGATGTGAAAAGATTGCAAGATGATGCTGATGAGAATGAAAGAAATGCATGGATTAAAATGGGATGTTCTCAAAGGGCAGACGACGATGTATGGATTTATGCCGATGGCAGACCAGTCATGCCCGAACGTCTCATTCACAAATGGCCAGAATGTATCATGGAGACACACATGTAGGGAGAGATGCTATGATTAGGCTCTTCAGACAAAATTGGTACAATCCAAGGTTTAGGGCTGCAGCAGAGAGTCTTTGCCAGAGGTGTTTAACTTGCCAAATGAATAATCCCGGAAGAAAAACAGTAATTGGTTTTGGAAAAATTGGAAAGGCAGAGGGTCCATTTGTGAGATTGCAGCTTGATTTTATTCAGTTACCACCATGTAGAGGACTGAAATATGTACTTGTCATAGTGTGACTGTTTTCAAAGTGGGTGGAGGCTTACCCTACCAGAAGGAATGACAGTATTACAGTCGCAAAGTTGTTGCTACGAGAACTCATTCCTAGGTTCGGTTTCCCAGTAACTTTGGAATCAGATAGAGGAGGTCACTTCAACAACGATGTGATCAGAATAATCTGTGAAGCATTCCAAATTGAGCAAAAATTGCACTGTGCATATCGTCCAGAGGCTTCTGGAGTTGTTGAACAAATAAATGGCACAATAAAGTCAAGACTGGCAAAAATGTGTGCATCAACATCGTTAGATTGGCCGGATGCATTGCCACTTGTTTTAATGGGACTCAGAAGCATTCCTGATAGAAATACTGGATTGAGTCCGCACGAAATAATCATGGGAAGAGCAATGAGACAAGCACATGTACCTACAAGTAAACTGCTGAATATAACTGATGATATGGTTCTAGATTATTGCAAAGGATTGGCTGACCTAGTGCGTTCTGTCTCTCACCAGGTTGGGGAAGACGCAGTTTCCAGGCAGCCTGAGCAAGAGCATGATCTGAATCCCGGAGACTGGGTGGTTGTGAAGCATCACACGAGAGAAACGTGTCTATCACCCAGGTGGGGCGAACCTTGTCAGGTTATACTAGTCACAAACACAGCAGTGAAATGTGCAGGATTACCTAATTGGATTCATGTAAGCCACAACAAAAGGGTACCGGAACCTGAAGAAGAAAATCCTCAGACAGCATCAATAACTGAGGAAGCTGAAGGTTGTCCAGCTGAAGAATCCCAAGTGAGAGATTCGAGAGAAGCTGAAGAAGAACAACCGAGCACAAGTCAGGACTGGATACCAGTGGTTGAAATACCAGAAGTTTACAACAGAACAAGAAGCCAAGCAAAATTAGAAGAAATTAAAGAAGATCAGATAGGCGAAGAAGAAGCAGCTCAGGAAGAGGAAAATGAAACAATAAGAGAACCTGAGCAGGACCAGATAGGGAGAGGAAATTGGGCTCAAATCGACAACGAAGCAACAAAATTTGAGCAGGGACAGACAGGTTTAGAAGAATGCGGTCAGGCTGCAGAAGTACAAAGTGAAATAAGCCCTGATCAGGACCAGTTAGATCTAGGAAAATACATTCAAGAAGAAGATCACGAAAATCTCAAACATGAAGTAGTAAATCCTGAACAAGATCAGTTATTAGAAACTCACAGTGGAGCAACTGAAGAAAAACCAATAAGACCTGAGAAAGAACAAATAGAAGAAGAAACTGAGAACGAAGAAAAACAAACTGTGCCACTACCTGAAAATATAAGAACTTCTGAAGAGGAAATAAGAAGTGAAGAGACAGTGCAAACAAAGAAAGCCAGAAAAGGTGATCATTGGCCTAGTGTCATTAAAAGAGTAAGATACCATATAGAAACCAGAAACAGAAATCCAGAACAAGTAAATGAAGTAACAAGCCTAACGGGACAAACAAGTGAAACTAAAACACGAAAAAGCAAAAGACTGAAACTTGTGAACAACAAATTCAAAGGTCCTGATTGGACTTATATCATCCTTGAAGATTACGAGAGCTCAAAATCAAGTGAAAGTGGTGACGAAGGAACAAGTGCGGAACTGACTTATGAAAAAGAAATAAAACCACCTTGATAAATGCTAAAGTCTTGGAAGAAAGATAAGAAGAGAAATCTTCCTTGTCAAAAATGCCTGACGATAGAGTTTCTGGGAGACCGAAACAGAAATGTTGTAAAAGATGCTGTGCTATATGCATATGTAGTCTGGTAGTGGTGCTTATAGTATGGTTAGTTGTGATCGTAGCAATTCCTTACCTTCTGATAACGGATAAAAAGATTAACAACGAAACGAAGGGAAGAATAGATAACTTGAAAAGTAATAGAATAGAACTAAAGGCAGAAGATGAATCAGAGTTTCATCATGAGGTAACAGATAACAACACTAGTTTGAATGTTTTCACAAAATTATTGTTTCAATATGTAGATACCATGGAAGTTAGTAATTGTTATGTATGTATGAAGTTACCCGAATCAGTAGCAGAAGGGTTAACATATCATCATTTGCCATTAACTTATGGCATATCATGTAGTGTATTGACTAGTTTATTTTATAAAACAGGAAAACTTCAGTATTACTATTCAAATATAGATGTGATATTTTCTGAAGTTCCTATTCGAAAGAATATGAACCCAGTGCTTAGTAGTCAAGACGCACAGTTCATGGGAGAATTTTTCTTAACAATGAAATCGATAGACATAACACATGCACATAGAAGCAATCTAACATGTTCGTTACATGAAGAAGAAAAGATATTTTTGAATTTAGCAGAAAATAGAAGACAAGATTTCCAAAAGAAAGCATCTGAGCATAAGGCTCATTTACCACTTTGGGCTGAGAAAGAGGGTAGTTACACACCTGGCAAGGCTCAAGCTGCTATGGCTCTGGATTTTGTAAAGACAGGGAAAATTTGTCTACATAGGTTAAAGACTGATTATAACAATGTTTTTATTGGTACCAGTGAATGTGAACATAATTTCTTAATTCTTGGAGGTTGGGGACTTAAAGGAGGAACAGATTCAGTTTTAACTGGAATCTATTATGTGTGTGGGAATAAGGCTTACTTTAGGCTTCCTGCACGGTGGTATGGAAGTTGTTACTTTGGAATAGTCTTTCCAAAAATATACCACGTAAAAAGAAACACTGGGAGCAATGAAAATAATAGTGAATTAACACGTAGTAAAAGAGCAAGTTTTTCTGAAATTGTAGGTGATATATTTGGTGCATTGATACCTTCAGTTGGAATAATTCTGAACTCAAGGAAAATATGTAAATTATCTACAGTAGTTGATCGTTTATCAACGGACACTGCTGGAGGATTTTTAATGATTAATGCGGAGATGGTTGCGATTAGATCTATGGTTATGCAAAATCGACTTGCTCTTGATATAATATTGGCAAAAGAGGGCAGAGTCTGTAAATTATTGAAGACGAAACATTGTTGCACGTACATACCTGACAAAAGTGCAGAAATTTGAATATATATACAGAATATAACAAAACTTGAGAATGAACTAAAACCACTGGAAGTTGATAGTGTATGGGAAAGATTGACAAATAGTATTATGTCAATTGGTACCTGGTTTGCTAACGTAGGGAAAGGACTTATAGGTCAAATATTAGTACCCTTAGCAGGGATAGCAATAATAGTAATGTCAATAATAATATGGTGCAAATGTTGTAGAAAGAATGAGACGTATAGAGTGACAGGAAAAGGAAAGAAAAGAAAGTTTGATGAAATTGAACTAGAAGATCTGAAGAGCGAATTATACAAGAAATTGAAAGGAGACGATAAAAATAGAAAATGTAAAAATGAAGCTGAGACAATTTTATGCTAACAGTTGGCATCTGGTTGTGGGTAGAATTTGATGGCTCAGAAACGCCATCAGAGAGGAGATTGATGGAGCAAGAACTCACAATGAGACTTGCTCGTCAGCAATCTTGTTACAGTATTAATGATTAACCTTTGTAATGTCTATATTAACAAATGCACACACAAATACAATAAGGGAGAAGCTTGCCTATGTGTTTAAACTAACAAATAACGCTTGTCTAATCCAAAATGGCCGCTAAAGCGCGGGAACCTCATTGCGCATGTGTCAACCATATCACGTGGTATGACGTCATTCTTTGCTTGGAGGGAAACCTCTGCTTCTGCGCAGTGTGTATTAAAATGGCTGCTTAATGTTTTCACGCGCTACAGCTTGCCATATGTTGCAAATAAAACTGTGGTATTCTAACGCTATTAATGTGGGATAGATTTTAATTAAACAGGAAGAGAGTAGACATAGTGGGTATACAGCGAAACCATTTATTTGTGATTTTAATATTTTCTTCTTTGACCTTTTATTAGTTCATAAATGGGCCTGGGTTGGTTGAACTGCAGCTCGAGAGACATTGGTTCTGCGCATGCGCCCTGAAAGGCTGACCAGAGAAAGCGATGAAGTCAACTTGGAAGCCCTCCAAGGTTGCGAAGCCTGGTTCACAAGTTCATCTGAGATGTACCTGCACTCGATACAAATGTATATAAAATGTATTGCTGAATCAATGGGAAACGGGTGGGAAATAAAGTAAATGTATTAATTGTGATGGGCGGTATTTTAAAGACAATGGGCTTAAAGAAATCGAATTAAAGTGATATGGTGTGAGGATCAACCCCCTGTCCCCGTCCAATCAGAAGTAGTGGGCCCATAATTTTGCAGCATTAAGGGGAGGTACATGGGCATAGAAGGGTATAATAGATATAGAATTAGTTAATTAGTTAGCACAGAGCACGAGAGAGCACATTAAGGCTGACAGCTTGAAGAACCAGAGAGAGAGAGCTGATCGATTGCAGGCTGAACCGCTGTCCAGAGAGGTCCTGAAGTGGGGGCGGCAGAGTCCATTAGAAGGAAGACACGGGAAAAATCGAGGAGAAGCGAAGCATCAGAGAGGGGAACGACGCAGGCGTCGTTGATAGAGAGGTCACCTGTCCTGTCCTGAACCTGGTCCGGAGGTCTTTGATCTTCATCTTTCTTGGGACCTATCTTTCCAACTCCTTGGCCAAGGGGTTTTGGTTCTCGCACCTTTAGGTAAATATAAACGCAACTTTTAGCTGTACTGCTGTCTCTATCTTCTCCTTTCTGAGGGACCGTCATTGATCGATAATTGATTATTATGCTTCATCCTTGATATACGATTAAGTATCATGTGGCTTTGTATTTTACTCGATTATTTCAGGATTATGAATTGTAATGAATGTCACTCATTTTAAACTTCCCAATTAGCAAAGGGTCCATTGGTAAGTCATTACTCTTCAATCAGAAAAGTAATTGGTAGCAGGGATTCTTGATAAAGAGTACAACTGACCCACCAGCGGAAATTGCTAGCGTAGTATGAATGTATGGGCCCAAGTGAGTATTTGGTGTATAAATGCTTGTTGCTAGTAACCCGCTGGATCAGTTTTCTGGTTATCAGAGGATGGTTGTACTTTGTTAATTGGGTAATGAGAATTTTATTTTTATAAACTAACATCCGTTTGTTCAAAGGTTTGTTTTATGTTGTCCAGAATTCCCCGGGGAAAATTGAATAGCGGATGGTAAGTGGAAGCCATACTGCAGTGAGGTTATCTGTCAGGCAGAAATAGTACTGAAAAGTTAAGTAGGGCTATCAGTACTTGTTAGGGACTCTATGTGTGTGAGTAATAGCAAAGGAATACGCTGGTAAAATTTGATGTTATATTACCTAGAAAGGGTAACATTGAAGAAGTAGCAGGTATTTCTGATGCTTACGTGAAGAGTAAACGGAAGAGTTTTACTCGTAGTGTATGTTTAGTAAACGGAAAGGTTTTACTAAGTGTGAACGAAACTATCTTTTCCAATTAGAGAAACTGGCACGATAGCGAATGTTCTATGTTGTTACTGAATTTTAATAAGAAGCGTAGAGAAAATAAAGTTTTGCATACGATTTTGTAAAGGGAGGGTCGGTTGTCGGAGAGGAAACTGACGTCACAAAAACGCAGCGCTAGGATTGGTTGAAACAGCGGGCGTGGAACGACTCTTGTAAAGGAGGGGTCAGTAGTCAGGAGTAGTACTGACGTCATAGGTGCAGCGCTGGGATTGGTCGAAACAGCGAGGGACAGAAAAGCGCAGATTGTAAAGGAGGGGTTGTCAGAATAGACGTCACTGAAAAGCCGCGCTAGTATTGGTTCAGAGATAAATGTCAGCTGGAATTTAATTGGTATTAGCATTGAAGTCGAAATTCTAGTGGCTAGTGAAAAATTATATGTTGAAACGCGATCCGACTTTAATAGGAACTCGTCCGGATAGGAGATTCCTAGGTTTTGCAGAATATAATTTTATACACAGAGATTTACCCAAAATGTTCGGAGAGAGGAGAAAAATGTCATTTCTACAAAAGATTAAGAATTATTTTAAGAAGGATAAACCCATCAAAACTAGAGAAGGAATTATCATTCCACCAGCTAAAACGCCCGCTTCATTCATGATGATGGAGAGAGGTTATCATACTTGCGTATGGTTAGAGAATTGGATAGAATATACAAAAAATGATGGAATATTAGCGTTCCCAGAAAATGGCACTTTCAATGGGAGAATTCTTCAAAATTTGAGATTAAGGATGAATGACTTAGAACCCAGACCAAGATTAACTCAATACGAAGCCTTAGAAGAGTGGGAAACCGAGGCATTCGAACGTGACCGATCCAGAAGTAGTAGGGGTTATCAGGGATTTTTCCCTAGACACCAAAATGAGTCAAGGGACGGTCAAATGAAACAGTGGAGAAGAGCGATGCTTACAGAAGGTTTGTATCCAATATTAATGGCAGAAGAATAGTTAGGGAGCAAATGCACAGAAAAGACAAAACATTTGACAGGATTTGGAGATTCTGAAGATGAATTTATGGAAGAAATATTAAAGAACCCGCCACCATATCAGGAAGGGGCAAGTGGATGCACCCCAAGCGCACCACTGTTAAGAACACCATTGGTACCGCAAGTATTGCATAATCCCCCAGTTAATAGGGTACTTCAGGATAAGGAAAAGGAAGCTATAGACAAAAACAGAGCAGAATTGATACAGAAAATAACACAGTTGAATGCACATCCTGATTCCCTGACCATACCAGTAACTATTGGTCCAGTGGTTCCTTTATATGGTGATAAGGTAAATTATCCGAAACCATTAGCAATACCCACACCGGTAGAAATCCTCAAACCTGATTCTGTAATAATCGATGATCAAATCAGTGATTGCGAATCTATGATATCCTTAATGGATTTACCTATTCGAGGATCTGTAAATACCACTCCTAGAAGAGTAACACCTGGTTGCTCCAAAGATGTAAATATAGTAACCTCATCTGGAACCAAAAGTGCCACAGTAGTAACGCCAGAAGACTTGGAAAGGTGGGCACAAGGATCAGACAGACAGAGTTCACCTCCAAAGATCATGGACATCTACAAATTAAAAGTTGAGTTAGAAGAAATGATAGCAGGAAATGTAGGGGTGGATCGTCTAAATACTTATGATGAGGAAGAACTATTGTTCGTATGCAGGAGTATCACAAGAAATGTAAAGATATTTCATGAAAAATTATCAGATTTGGCTTTACAGATGGGAATTGAAATAGGGAAGTCAAAAGTATTACAAAAACCATATAGAGCAGATTTTTCTGACAAAGATTTAGAAAACATGAATGCCTCTGGAAGAAAACTACAAGTAAAGGAATTGATGTCAGTTTTGCAAAAATGGGGAGATCTAGATAAATGGAAAGCTAGATGGACAAAGAAAAAGGAAGAGGCCCGATGCAGTAGAACAACTTCTGAATATTTAATGAAGGAAACAGGCAAAGCAGATTAGATGTACCCGATGCGAGAAGTACCTGGAGGAGGTTATGTTCATGTCCCATGGAGTAGACAGGATATTTTGTCATTTACGAATGATTTCCCAAAATTGAGAGAAAAGCCAATTGAATGGTACAAGCAAGTTGAGAGGTTTGTGAAAGTGTCAAAGGTATTATTGAAGGACTTGGATGGTTTGTTCGATATAGTGGTACCTGCCGATTTGTGGACAGATTGTAAAATCACGGTTGATTGACCGAGTGAAGAGTATCCTAGAGATCCAAAGACAGGTGCCCCATCAAGCAATGTAATGAAAAAGTATCAGCAGGTAATAATTTACCTGAAAGGGAAAATACCACCAAAAGAAACGGATTGGGTGAAAATAGACAGAACTACCCAAGAAGCAAGTGAATCGGTACATGCCTATTATGAACGTTTATTGCAGGTATTCAAACAGTATAGTGGATTTGAGGACATTGGAGATAAAAACATGAGTCAGTTTGTTTACCGATTTGTTTATGGTTTAAAGCCAGAGATTTGTCAGATGATTAAGCAGCACATGTTGTGCTGGCAAGGGAAACCCATAGATGAGATTTTGAAATATGCAAAATATTGTGGAGACGACATTGAAGATAGGCACAAGAAACTACAAGAGAAGGTGATGTGGGCTCATGTGAAAATGGCAGAGCGACAGTGAAATAACTTGGATAATCCAAATGATAATCAGGGAAAAGATTCTGGAACGAATGGTGACACTGGGGATGGTGGTAAAGTGAGAGGACGAATGAGCAGAGAAGAGGCTAAAAAGAAATTTCCTTGTCATGGATGCGGAAAATTGGGACATTGGAAGGATGAATGTAAAAAGATTCGGAATAATAATGGCCCAAATCAAAATTTAAATCCACAGACGCAGAATGACTCACAGCAGGGTGTAAATCCTCAGAGTCATTTGCCACCTGCACCTATACAGGGTAATGTAAGCAGAGCAAAGCACGGTACAGACATCGGATATCAAGGAGGAAGTGGTAAGAATGACTATGTAACCTCACAATTTCTTTTACAGGATGACTTTTGTCCATATAGTCAATGACGGTGCCTAGGAGAGGGGAGAAGGAGTGCGTACTTGGCGCTTCCTTGCCGGTAGACCAGTCAGGTCCATATGCTGAAGGGAAAGTAAGAGGTAATGATATCACCTTCCTTTTGGACACTGGTGCTACCAGGTCTACTGTGAGAACAGCAGACATCCCAGACCTTCCTCTCTCTGGAGAAGCTATCCAAGTTGTGGGTGTAGCCAACCGTAAAATTAGAACACCTCTTACCGAACCAATGGAAGTAAAAATTGGAAATTTTAGAGAAATGCATCAATTTGTAGTGTGTGATTCCAGTCCAGTAAACTTACTGAGCAGAGATTTGTTGTGTAAAATGAATTGCACAATTTTCTGCACACCGGATGGTGTTGCAGTTCAGACCCCGGATGAAGACCATGTACATAAAATTATGATTGCAAAACAAGGTACAGAAGTAGATGAGATGTTTTCTTTGATAACAAAAGACGAGTTGCCTGAAGAATTAAGAACTACAGTAAATTCCATAGTATGGGATTTCACGGGGAAGGAAGTAGGACTTATGGCCAAAATAGACCCAGTTAAAATCATTGTAAAAGAAGGTGCAATTTTCCCAAATACCAGACAGTACAAAATGAGTGCAGAGGTAAAAACAGGAGTTATTGAGGAAATTAACAGAATGATAAAACAAGGCATATTAAAAGAAGTAATGAGTAGCCCTTGTAATTCACCAATCATGGGTTTGAAGAAACCGAGTGGAAAGTATAGGATTGTTCAAGATCTACGCAAAATAAATAAGATTGTTGAACCTTGTTGTCCTATAGTGCCAAATCCTGCAGTAATCCTATACCAGATTCCTTGGAGTGCAGGATGGTTTACTGTGATTGACTTATGCCAAGCATTCTTTTCCATACCATTGCACCCAGATAGCCAGTATCTTTTTTCATTTAAATTTGAGAACAAAGTCTATGTATGGAAGCGTGTTCCTCAGGGGTACACGGAAAGTCCTTCCATCTTTAATCAGATTTTGAAAAAGTGCTTAGAGAAGCTAGTGATGCCAGGAAGTTCAGTCTTAGTGCAGTATATAGATGATCTGCTAGTGGCATCTAACACTATAGAGGACTGTGTTGTCGACTCCATTGCACTATTAAATCACTTGGCTGAAGAAGGGCATAAAGTCTCACCTGAAAAACTACAGTTTTGTACAACAGCAGTTAAATATTTAGGACACCAAATTGAGAGAGGAAAAAGAAGGATAACCTCTGAAAGAGTAAAATTAATCAAAAGAATGCAAATGCCTGTAACACAAAGAGAAGTGAGAATGTTTCTTGGAATAGTGGGATATTGTCGACAGTGGATAGTAGGGTTTTCTCTGCTAGCAAAATCATTGATTCAAATGACGAAAAAGAAGGCAAAGGACCCAGTTGAATGGGATGATGATAGCGTAGGAGCTTTTGTAAAATTGAGAAGTGCTTTATGTGAAGCACCTGCCCTAGGTATGCCTGACTATACAAGAGGATTCGCATTATTCTGTCATGAGAGAGAAAATTGTGCACTCTCAGTCCTAACTCAGAGACATGGTTTAGACAGACGTCCTATAGCATATTTCTCTGCTACGTTGGACCCAGTGGCAGCAGCGCTGCCAGGCTGCTTAAAAGCAGTAGCGGCTACATGTTTGAGCATTGAACAAAGTGAATCAATTGTAATGGGACATCCTGTAAAAGTGTTTGTCCCACACTCAGTTGTGATTCTGTTGACAAGAACCCGAACTCAGCATCTTACTCCTAGTCGGCTGACTAAATATGAAAGAATAATTTTAGGTGCTGAAAATTTAACTATTGTCAGGTGCACAATTGTAAACCCTGCTACTCTACTACCAGATCCGTATCATGAGGAAGTCAAAGATGATGAAGAGGAACATGATTGTTTACAAGTCACAGAATTGTGCACCAAACCGTGCCCTGATTACCAGGAATTGCCCCTCAGAGACCCAGAAAGGGAGCTGTTTGTGGATGGCTCATGCCAAAGGCATGAAGATGGCAAATTAAGTGCAGCATATGCGGTATGTGAATTAACTGGAATAGTTGAAGCATCCTATTTACCAGGAGTCAAATCTGCACAAGTAGCTGAATTAATCGCTTTAATTAAAGGCTGCAAAATTGGGAGGAATCAGAAAGTGACTATATTTACAGGTAGTCAATATGGTTACGGGGTTGTGCATGATTTTGGCCAACTATGGATGCAGAGGGATTTCATGACTTCTTCAGGATCCCCTATTAAAAATGGACAGTTTGTAAAAGAACTGCTGGAAGCAATACAATCACCAAAAGAATTGGCTGTGGTGAAGTGTGCCGCACACCAGTCAGGAGATGACTGTGTGGTAGTCGGTAACAGATATGCAGATCTGGTGGCTCAACATTGTGCCAAAAATAGATTGTCAGTAAATAAAAGGGTAGAAAGAATGGGAATCAGCTGCCAACTTATGCTATATGCACCACCTGAAACATGGAATGATGTGAAAAGATTGCAAGATGATGCTGATGAGAATGAAAGAAATGCATGGATTAAAATGGGATGTTCTCAAAGGGCAGACGACGATGTATGGATTTATGCCGATGGCAGACCAGTCATGCCCGAACGTCTCATTCACAAATGGCCAGAATGTATCATGGAGACACACATGTAGGGAGAGATGCTATGATTAGGCTCTTCAGACAAAATTGGTACAATCCAAGGTTTAGGGCTGCAGCAGAGAGTCTTTGCCAGAGGTGTTTAACTTGCCAAATGAATAATCCCGGAAGAAAAACAGTAATTGGTTTTGGAAAAATTGGAAAGGCAGAGGGTCCATTTGTGAGATTGCAGCTTGATTTTATTCAGTTACCACCATGTAGAGGACTGAAATATGTACTTGTCATAGTGTGACTGTTTTCAAAGTGGGTGGAGGCTTACCCTACCAGAAGGAATGACAGTATTACAGTCGCAAAGTTGTTGCTACGAGAACTCATTCCTAGGTTCGGTTTCCCAGTAACTTTGGAATCAGATAGAGGAGGTCACTTCAACAACGATGTGATCAGAATAATCTGTGAAGCATTCCAAATTGAGCAAAAATTGCACTGTGCATATCGTCCAGAGGCTTCTGGAGTTGTTGAACAAATAAATGGCACAATAAAGTCAAGACTGGCAAAAATGTGTGCATCAACATCGTTAGATTGGCCGGATGCATTGCCACTTGTTTTAATGGGACTCAGAAGCATTCCTGATAGAAATACTGGATTGAGTCCGCACGAAATAATCATGGGAAGAGCAATGAGACAAGCACATGTACCTACAAGTAAACTGCTGAATATAACTGATGATATGGTTCTAGATTATTGCAAAGGATTGGCTGACCTAGTGCGTTCTGTCTCTCACCAGGTTGGGGAAGACGCAGTTTCCAGGCAGCCTGAGCAAGAGCATGATCTGAATCCCGGAGACTGGGTGGTTGTGAAGCATCACACGAGAGAAACGTGTCTATCACCCAGGTGGGGCGAACCTTGTCAGGTTATACTAGTCACAAACACAGCAGTGAAATGTGCAGGATTACCTAATTGGATTCATGTAAGCCACACCAAAAGGGTACCGGAACCTGAAGAAGAAAATCCTCAGACAGCATCAATAACTGAGGAAGCTGAAGGTTGTCCAGCTGAAGAATCCCAAGTGAGAGATTCGAGAGAAGCTGAAGAAGAACAACCGAGCACAAGTCAGGACTGGATACCAGTGGTTGAAATACCAGAAGTTTACAACAGAACAAGAAGCCAAGCAAAATTAGAAGAAATTAAAGAAGATCAGATAGGCGAAGAAGAAGCAGCTCAGGAAGAGGAAAATGAAACAATAAGAGAACCTGAGCAGGACCAGATAGGAGAGGAAATTGGGCTCAAATCGACAACGAAGCAACAAAATTTGAGCAGGGACAGACAGGTTTAGAAGAATGCGGTCAGGCTGCAGAAGTACAAAGTGAAATAAGCCCTGATCAGGACCAGTTAGATCTAGGAAAATACATTCAAGAAGAAGATCACGAAAATCTCAAACATGAAGTAGTAAATCCTGAACAAGATCAGTTATTAGAAACTCACAGTGGAGCAACTGAAGAAAAACCAATAAGACCTGAGAAAGAACAAATAGAAGAAGAAACTGAGAACGAAGAAAAACAAACTGTGCCACTACCTGAAAATATAAGAACTTCTGAAGAGGAAATAAGAAGTGAAGAGACAGTGCAAACAAAGAAAGCCAGAAAAGGTGATCATTGGCCTAGTGTCATTAAAAGAGTAAGATACCATATAGAAACCAGAAACAGAAATCCAGAACAAGTAAATGAAGTAACAAGCCTAACGGGACAAACAAGTGAAACTAAAACACGAAAAAGCAAAAGACTGAAACTTGTGAACAACAAATTCAAAGGTCCTGATTGGACTTATATCATCCTTGAAGATTACGAGAGCTCAAAATCAAGTGAAAGTGGTGACGAAGGAACAAGTGCGGAACTGACTTATGAAAAAGAAATAAAACCACCTTGATAAATGCTAAAGTCTTGGAAGAAAGATAAGAAGAGAAATCTTCCTTGTCAAAAATGCCTGACGATAGAGTTTCTGGGAGACCGAAACAGAAATGTTGTAAAAGATGCTGTGCTATATGCATATGTAGTCTGGTAGTGGTGCTTATAGTATGGTTAGTTGTGATCGTAGCAATTCCTTACCTTCTGATAACGGATAAAAAGATTAACAACGAAACGAAGGGAAGAATAGATAACTTGAAAAGTAATAGAATAGAACTAAAGGCAGAAGATGAATCAGAGTTTCATCATGAAGTAACAGATAACAACACTAGTTTGAATGTTTTCACAAAATTATTGTTTCAATATGTAGATACCATGGAAGTTAGTAATTGTTATGTATGTATGAAGTTACCCGAATCAGTAGCAGAAGGGTTAACATATCATCATTTGCCATTAACTTATGGCATATCATGTAGTGTATTGACTAGTTTATTTTATAAAACAGGAAAACTTCAGTATTACTATTCAAATATAGATGTGATATTTTCTGAAGTTCCTATTCGAAAGAATATGAACCCAGTGCTTAGTAGTCAAGACCCACAGTTCATGGGAGAATTTTTCTTAACAATGAAATCGATAGACATAACACATGCACATAGAAGCAATCTAACATGTTCGTTACATGAAGAAGAAAAGATATTTTTGAATTTAGCAGAAAATAGAAGACAAGATTTCCAAAAGAAAGCATCTGAGCATAAGGCTCATTTACCACTTTGGGCTGAGAAAGAGGGTAGTTACACACCTGGCAAGGCTCAAGCTGCTATGGCTCTGGATTTTGTAAAGACAGGGAAATTTGTCTACATAGGTTAAAGACTGATTATAACAATGTTTTTATTGGTACCAGTGAATGTGAACATAATTTCTTAATTCTTGGAGGTTGGGGACTTAAAGGAGGAACAGATTCAGTTTTAACTGGAATCTATTATGTGTGTGGGAATAAGGCTTACTTTAGGCTTCCTGCACGGTGGTATGGAAGTTGTTACTTTGGAATAGTCTTTCCAAAAATATACCACGTAAAAAGAAACACTGGGAGCAATGAAAATAATAGTGAATTAACACGTAGTAAAAGAGCAAGTTTTTCTGAAATTGTAGGTGATATATTTGGTGCATTGATACCTTCAGTTGGAATAATTCTGAACTCAAGGAAAATATGTAAATTATCTACAGTAGTTGATCGTTTATCAACGGACACTGCTGGAGGATTTTTAATGATTAATGCGGAGATGGTTGCGATTAGATCTATGGTTATGCAAAATCGACTTGCTCTTGATATAATATTGGCAAAAGAGGGCAGAGTCTGTAAATTATTGAAGACGAAACATTGTTGCACGTACATACCTGACAAAAGTGCAGAAATTTGAATATATATACAGAATATAACAAAACTTGAGAATGAACTAAAACCACTGGAAGTTGATAGTGTATGGGAAAGATTGACAAATAGTATTATGTCAATTGGTACCTGGTTTGCTAACGTAGGGAAAGGACTTATAGGTCAAATATTAGTACCCTTAGCAGGGATAGCAATAATAGTAATGTCAATAATAATATGGTGCAAATGTTGTAGAAAGAATGAGACGTATAGAGTGACAGGAAAAGGAAAGAAAAGAAAGTTTGATGAAATTGAACTAGAAGATCTGAAGAGCGAATTATACAAGAAATTGAAAGGAGACGATAAAAATAGAAAATGTAAAAATGAAGCTGAGACAATTTTATGCTAACAGTTGGCATCTGGTTGTGGGTAGAATTTGATGGCTCAGAAACGCCATCAGAGAGGAGATTGATGGAGCAAGAACTCACAATGAGACTTGCTCGTCAGCAATCTTGTTACAGTATTAATGATTAACCTTTGTAATGTCTATATTAACAAATGCACACACAAATACAATAAGGGAGAAGCTTGCCTATGTGTTTAAACTAACAAATAACGCTTGTCTAATCCAAAATGGCCGCTAAAGCGCGGGAACCTCATTGCGCATGTGTCAACTATATCACGTGGTATGACGTCTTTCTTTGCTTGGAGGGAAACCTCTGCTTCTGCGCAGTGTGTATTAAAATGGCTGCTTAATGTTTTCACGCGCTACAGCTTGCCATATGTTGCAAATAAAACTGTGGTATTCTAACGCTATTAATGTGGGATAGATTTTAATTAAACAGGAAGAGAGTAGACATAGTGGGTATACAGCGAAACCATTTATTTGTGATTTTAATATTTTCTTCTTTGACCTTTTATTAGTTCATAAATGGGCCTGGGTTGGTTGAACTGCAGCTCGAGAGACATTGGTTCTGCGCATGCGCCCTGAAAGGCTGACCAGAGAAAGCGATGAAGTCAACTTGGAAGCCCTCCAAGGTTGCGAAGCCTGGTTCACAAGTTCATCTGAGATGTACCTGCACTCGATATAAATGTATATAAAATGTATTGCTGAATCAATGGGAAAAGGGTGGGATATAAAGTAAATGTATTAATTGTGATGGGCGGTATTTTAAAGACAATGGGCTTAAAGAAATCGAATTAAAGTGATATGGTGTGAGGGTCAACCCCCTGTCCCCGTCCAATCAGAAGTAGTGGGCCCATAATTTTGCAACATTAAGGGGAGGTACATGGGCATAGAAGGGTATAATAGATATAGAATTAGTTAATTAGTTAGCACAGAGCACGAGAGAGCACATTAAGGCTGACAGCTTGAAGAACCAGAGAGAGAGAGCTGATCGATTGCAGGCTGAACCGCTGTCCAGAGAGGTCCTGAAGTGGGGGCGGCGGAGTCCATTAGAAGGAAGACACTGGAAAAATCGAGGAGAAGCGAAGCATCAGAGACGGGAACGACGCAGGCGTCGTTGATAGAGAGGTCAGCTGTCCTGTCCTGAACCTGGTCCGGAGGTCTTTGATCTTCATCTTTCTTGGGACCTATCTTTCCAACTCCTTGGCCAAGGGGTTTTGGTTCTCGCACCTTTAGGTAAATATAAACGCAACTTTTAGCTGTACTGCTGTCTCTATCTTCTCCTTTCTGAGGGACCGTCATTGATCGATAATTGATTATTATGCTTCATCCTTGATATACGATTAAGTATCATGTGGCTTTGTATTTTACTCTGCTAAATATTTAGATAAACAATTTAAAACTTCCTGACTCAGTGATTATTTCAGGATTATGAATTGTAATGAATGTCACTCATTTTAAACTTCCCAATTAGCAAAGAGTCCATTGGTAAGTCATTACTCTTCAATCAGAAAAGTAATTGGTAGCAGGGATTCTTGATAAAGAGTACAACTGACCCACCAGCGGAAATTGCTAGTGTAGTATGAATGTATTTGCCCAAGTAAGTATTTGGTGTATAAATGCTTGTTGCTAGTAACCCGCTGGATCAGAACCAGCACTCTTCCGACCTGCGGCTGTTATGTGGATGATATGCCACAGCTCGGAGCAATGAGTCGTATGAGTGTGCAGAGTTTGGACGTATGGGTTGTCCTGTACGTACGTTTCAAGGCCATTCCATGCAGGAGTACCTCGAGCAAGGACTTCTGTGTGTGGGGTGTGGATACGTTGATCTTTCATTTGCGTTGTGTGTAGAGTCGTCATCATCTGCCATGGTATCTCTCTCAGTGGGTGCCTGCCCCATGCAATTCCAAGGTCGGAGGTGCAGATGTCCTTCCGCCTTCTGTATTGAGACAAAGGGGCTTTCATCCCTAATGTTAGTCTGACTACTGCTTGTATCCTGGGAATGTGATGTGGCTTTTGCGCTGCAATTGAGGCTAGGCCTTGGGCTTATGGTGCACCAAAAGCGATGAACACACACAACAGTTGGCATGTATGAGCCAAGACCCCGAGCGGCCTTGCGCTCCTTGTACAATCCCTTCGTGCGCGGACACCCTCCGGCTGCATTCAACATTGCAACATTGTCGATTGCGGGCCATGTGGCGCAGACACAGCAACAGAGACACACGCATCAGTTGGTTTCCTGTGCAGCCCAGATATGAACCACGCCCAGAGGCCAGGGATAATTGTTCACACCCCTATGCTGGCCTGGCGTACGCCGGGCCAGCCCACTCGGCTTACGTATAAAGGGGGGACGACGACGCTATGTGTCCCAGTTCTTCCCCACTGCCTGAGGTGACATGGCTGCGTCCGCCTGGCATATGACGAGACTCAATCATATAGGGTCCATGACTTGCGTTGCACGGAGTCGGTGGCACCGGTTACACTGCGGCCGGCACGGGCCTACCGCCACGGGACGGTGACTTTCTGTGCACTGAGGTAGGGGCACCTAAAGTGCTGAGCGGGTGTGCAACCTGCGATGATGCCGTGTGCACTGATATGGTCTCTGCCACTGCAATATCAAGACCCAGAATCAAGTGTGCAACCTGGTGGACCGCAGTGTAGGCCTGAGCCAGCGGGCAGCGCAGGCCTACCGCCAAGTGGCACTGCCTCGCGGTTCACAGAGTTAGTGGCACCTATAGAGCTGGGCGGGTGTGCAGCCTGCGATGATGCTGTGTGCACTGATATGATCTCTGCCATTGCAAAATCAAGACCCAGAATCAAGTGTGCGACCTGGTGGACCGCGGTGCGGGGATGCATGATGTGGAGGCTGCCAAGGTCGTGGGCCCCGGGCTTGGAGCTTGCACCGGCACGTGGTAGGCCCTCTTGGAGACATGCCGGTGGCGGAAGGTGAGCAGTGAGGCCTGGGTGCGCAGGGGCAGGCAACCCCGCTGGGCGGTGGGAGGGGCTGGGGTGCAGCAGCCTGTGTGCGCAGGGGCGGCCAGGCGATGTTGCCGTGTGCAATGATATGTACTCTGCCATCATTAGCTGTGGACTCTGTTTCAGATGAGGGACCTGGTGGACTACAGTGTATACCAGCACGTGGTTGGAGACACACCAGTGGCAGCAGGTGAGCTGTGAGGCCTGGGTGCGCAGTGTCGGCACTGTCTCTCCCTGTCCCTCTCTTCCTTTCACTGTCTCTCTCTCTCTCTCCCTCTCTTTCTCTGTCTTTCTCTCTCTTTCTCTCTCTTTCTCTCCCTCTCTTTCTTTAACTGTCTCTCTCTCTCCCTCTCCTTCTCTCTCTTTCTCTCTCTCTCACTCTCCCTCTCTTTCTTTCACTGTCTCTCTCTCTCCCTCTCTTTCTCTCTCTTTCTTTCACTGTCTCTCTCTCTCCCTCTCTTTCTTTCACTGTCTCTCTCTCTCCCTCTCTTTCTCTATCTTTCTCTCTCTATCTCTCTCCCTCTCCCTCTCTTTCTTTCACTGTCTCTCTCTCTCCCTCTCTTTCTGTCTCTTTCTCTCTCTCTCACTCTCCCTCTCTTTCTTTCACTGTCTCTCTCTCTCCCTCTCTTTCTCTATCTATCTTTCTCTCTCTCTCACTCTCCCTCTCTTTCTTTCACTCTCTCTCTCCCTCTGTTGCTCTCTCTCTCCTTCTCCCTCTCTCCCCCTTTCTCTCTCTTTCTCTCTCTCCCTCTCTTTCACTCTCTCTCTCTCTCTCTCTCCATTTCTTTCTCTCTCTTTCTCTCTCTCTCTGTCCTTTGTTGAGCGCATGACGCACCTTCTTATCTTCAATTTTGTCTTGCAGGCTTTGACTTGCAGATTGTCCAGAGAAGACCCGCCATGACTCTTCCAATTATTAGTGTTGAGTTAAATTTGAATTAAATAATTATTTTTAAAATTCTGAGATGTATGAATGTTTTTCCTTTTTCTGACCACACATGAATGTTGATTGTTGTACTTATGCGACATCAGGTGAATTGTTGTGTTCATGAATTTGTACGGTAGATGTGGAATATCTTTGTCCGGGGGAGGGGACCGGGGGAGGGGTAGGTGGCCTGGGTGTGGTGGCGGTGGGTGTTGTGGCCCTCTTGGGGCTCCGAGCTGCATGATCAGTGGCTCCATGGCATCTATTGTTCTTCAGGTGTGGCTCTGGGCTGGGCTCCCTTTCATGGTGCAGGTTGTCGTCCGACTTAACACCAGGTAGGAGCAGGTGTTAAATCCCTGCTGCTAACGCGCCTTATTGCATGTTTTTGATTCTTATCGCCGATCTGGCTGGTCATTGAGAATGTTGCGAAGTGGTGTTTCCGCAGCTTTTTGCACGGGAACGCCTACTCTGCATAACATTAGCGTTAGTTGCCGGTGTCATCCGTGGGGATGTTTTTTGCGCCTGCTATCGCAGGTAAACTGGTGATATCGGCTGTTAGCACCAGCTTGTGAATGGTGCGATGAATTTATCACGACTTTGACTGCGATAAAGTGCCGCTAAATCGGTGATGATTCCTTGAGAATATGCCCCCTTGTGTTTATGTTTGTAAACATACATTTTTAAAAGCTACAATTTTAGCCCACACTACACAGTGGATCTTACAAACTATGCACTTTTTCACGAGGGACTGCACATCATGGCAAAATATGGTGCACCAGGAAATATATTTCAGTTTCACATTCAGAAGTAAAGCCTTTATATTTTACAATATGTTTTGCTCTGGTTGTCTTTTAGAATTTGAGTTTGATATTGCAAGAATGCTTGTGTTGGTGAATGGGAACAGGACAGGTAACAGGAAGTGGGTAAGAGTGAAGACTACAGGGCTTATTCATGAGAGGCTGGTGCCCCCGGAGCGCCACATTTTTTAATGTTCCAGCTTAACTAAGTCTCTTAATCATATCTATGAGGCTACGCAAAGCCACTTTGCGTGGCTCTACTTGGCCTCATAGATATCGAGTAAGACAAAGGACAAGGAGCAAGACCACTGACTCATTGTCAATGAAATTGCTCTCCCTCCCTCGCAGCTCCACCATTAAGTGAGGCCTTCCCCCGAGCCCCTGCACTCTCGAGTGTTGGTGTTCGAGGCGCTCCTCCACCCGCAGGTTTTACCTGCGCCTCATCCCTGGTGGTCCAGTGGACCTCTGTCTCCTTTCTCTCGCTCCTCTTTTTCTCTCCTTTTTCACTCGTTTTTTCCCTCATTTCTATCTCCCCCTTCACTCTCCTTCTGTGTCTTTCCTCCGTTTTCACTCGTTTTCCCCTCATTTCAAACTCCCCCTTCACTCTCCTTCTGTGTCTTTCCTCTGTTTTCACTCGTTTTTTACCCTCATCTCAATCTCCCCCTTGTACTCTCCTTCTGTGTCCTCTGTGTCTTTCCTCCACTCTTCTTGCACTTTTGCTGCCTTATTTTCACTTTTCCCTCTCTTTTTGCCTTTTTCCTTTTGCCTTTTTCCACCTGTTTTTCCCTGCCGCTGCTGCCCCCGCGGCCCCTCCCCCCCAGCACGACCAGCGCGAGCGGCCCGATCCAGCTAAACCCTCCCCTCTCCCGCCTCCCAGCTGTCCAGCCCTCCTCGACCCCCACTTAATGGCGGCCGATGTGCAGCCGTGCCGCCGGCGCGCCTAAGGCGCACCATAGGCAAG
Source organism: Calotriton arnoldi (assembly GCA_963921515.1). Lineage (NCBI taxonomy): Eukaryota > Metazoa > Chordata > Amphibia > Caudata > Salamandridae > Calotriton > Calotriton arnoldi. Next base: position 387,723 of record CAWUFW010012304.1, on the reverse strand, counting down.
CCCGTCCGGCGCCTGTCCGCGACCCGATCGCGACCAGCGCCAGGAACCCTGGATCTCTGCACCGCCAACGCTACGACCCAGCGGCACTCCACGCTCTCAACCCAGGCCGCAACAACAACTGCAAGCTAGCATCACCAGCCGACACCCATGGACCCTTCAGCTGTCACCGCTGCCGGCACACCTGCAGCACCGCCAAGACCATGGACCCAGCGCAACCCGCCCGCAAGAACACAACCGAACCGAAGACCCTGAGATGCATCCTCCTCAACGTCCGATCCCTCCACAAACATGCCACAGAAATCTGGGACCTCCTCGACAGCACCACCACCTCGGACGTAGCGTTCTTCACCGAAACATGGACCAACACCACCTCGGGACCGGACATCGCCATCACCATTCCCCAAGGATACAAGATCTCCAGGAAGGACCGCCCCACCCGCCCGGGAGGAGGAATCGCCATCGTCCACAAATCCACACTCCACCTGAGCACACTCCCCGACGAGCCCACAGACCTGATGGAACACCTTCACTTCAAGATACTGGCCAGCCCTACCACCACCCTCCGAGGAACCCTCATCTACCGACTCCCTGGACCCCGCTGACTTTTCGCCAACTCCATCATGGACATCATCTCCCCGCATGCCATCGCGTCCACCAACTACACCCTACTGGGAGACCTCAACTTCCACCTCGACAACCAACTGGAGCCCAGCACCACATCCTCCTGGACAACCTCCACAACATTGGACTCCGCTAGATCGTGACCGAACCCACGCACTCAGCAGGACACACCCTCGACCCCCTCTTCACAACAGGAAACTCCATCACCTTCAGCCACACCACCGAACTCCCATGGACTGACCATCGATGCGTCCACTTCACCTTCAGAACACCCACCATCCACAGACACCAGCACCTGCTCCCACGAAGAAACTGGACCAGAATCACCGACGACCAGCTAACCTCATCACTCAGCAACTCCACCCCAACCATCGCAGAAAACGACGACCCCAATACTGCAGCCCGAACCCTGCACAGGTGGATCTCCGACAGCACCAACACCATAGCCCCCCTAAAGAAAAATAACAACACCCACACCAAGAAAGCTAGATGGTTTACCACCGAACTTTGAGAGTCCAGACGCACTTGCTGCCGCCTCGAAAAGGCCTGGAGGAACACCAAATCCACAGAAGCCCACAACAATTTCAGAGCCGCCACCAACGCCCACCACCAACTCATCAGAAAAACGAGGAAAAAAGCAATTGAAGACAGAATCTCCACTCACGCACACAACAGCAAAGAACTCTTCAACATCATCAAGGAGTTCGCCCAACCCACCATCGAGTCCACCGACATCCCTCCCTCACAAGACCTCTGTGACAAACTCAGCACCTTTTTCCACCACAAAATCAAGAGCATCTACGACAACTTCGACGAAGACAACCAACACACTGAACCCTCACCAACCACCCCCGACACCCGGAAGCCAGCGATCAACAACTGGACAGACCTCACCACCGAAGACACACTGAAGACGATGAAGTCAATCCACTCCGGGGCCCCCATGGACCCCTGCCCCCACCACATTTTCAACAGAGCCGCCGACACCATCGAATCCATGCTCTGCCACACCACCAACCGCTCCCTGGCAACCGCCTCGTTCCCCGACGACTGGAAACACGCCAAGATCAACCCCCTCCTGAAGAAACCCTCGGCGGACCCCACCGACCTCAAAAACTACAGACCCATCTCCCTGCTCCCAGCGAAAGTCATCGAGTAAGCCATCAACAGCCAACTCGCCACATTCATCGAAGAGCACAACATCCTCGACTCCTCCCAATCCGGCTTCAGAAAAAACCACAGTACGGAAACTGCCCTCCTCGCCGCAACAGACGACATCCGCACCCTACTGGACAAAGGAGAAACAGCAGCCTTCATCCTCCTTGACCTCTCAGCGGCGTTTGACACAGTCTCTCACCGCACCCTAATACGCAGACTCCACGACGCAGGGATCCAAGACAAGGCCCTCGACTGGATCCGCTCCTTCCTCTCTGGTAGAACGCAGCGGGTCAGACTCACCCCTTTCCTCTCTGACCCTACACCAACCACCTGCGGAGTCCCCCAGGGGTCCTCCCTCAGCCCTACGCTCTTCAAATCTACATGGCTCCGCTCGCCCCCATCGTCAGAACCTATGGACTCAACATTGTGTCATACGCAGACGACACCCAACTCATCCTCTCCCTATCCAACGAACCCAACACCGCCAGACACAACTTTCGAGAAGGCATGGAAGCAGTCGCCAAATGGATGAAAAACAGCTGCCTACAACTAAACACCAACAAAACGGAAGTACTCATCATGGGCCCAAACCCCAATGCCTGAAACGACACCTGGTGGCCCCCCGCCCTCGGAAGCCCGCCCACCCCCACGGACCACGCACGCAACCTGGGAATCATCCTGGACTCCGAGCTCAAAATGGACCGCCAGATCAACTCCGTCTCATCCTCCTGCTTCCACACCCTCCGCCTCCTACGTAAGACCTTCAAATGGATCCCCCTCAAACACAGAAAGACCGTCACTCACGCCCTGGTCACCAGCAGACTCGACTACAGCAACGCACTCTATGCCGGAATAAACAAAAACCTCACCCGCAAGCTACAGAACATCCAGAACGCCGCCGCAAGACTGGTCCTCAACCTGCCAAGACACTGCCACATCTCCCAGCAACTGCGCACACTCCACTGGCTCCCCATCGAAGCTAGAGTCACCTTCAAGATGCTCACCCACGCTCACAAGGCCCTCCACGACACCGGACCAGCATACCTGAACAGCAGACTCAAATTCCACGCACCCCAAAGGACCCTACGATCAGCCCAGCTCTCCTACGCCATGGTCCCCCGCACCAGAAAGACCAGATCGGGAGGCCGCTCCTTCTCCTTCCTCCCGGCCAGAGCCTGGAACGACCTTCCGCTCCACCTCAGACAGACAACATCGCTCCCCATCTTCGCAAGAAACCTCAAAACCTGGCTCTTTGACAGACCCCCTCCTTGATGGACTGGAACCTGCGAACCCCCCCCCCCCAGCGCCTTGAGACCCTTACGGGTGAGTAGTCGCGCTTAACAAACACCTGATTTGAAAGCAGTGCAAGTCGCTGTCTTTCCTTACTCTGCATCAAGGAGGCATTCCATGGGCATTGCGGTGGGTTTTGACGCTGCACTAGACTTACTTAAACATGTAAACCTGGGGCAGCTCCATAACCTTACGCCTACACGCCTACCCAGAGCAGGCGCAACAAGGAGAAATATTTGTATTTCTCCCCGTTTTTTCCTCTTTCCATGTGTGCTGCATTCTGCAGCACACATAGAAAGAGGGAAACGCCTCTTGGGATTGTTTTTGTGCAGGAAGGTACCCCTTCCTGCACAAAAACAATCCTGCCTACAATGCAGGCATCCTTGCTCGGTTGTGCAGGGAGCCTATGTGGGCGTTAGGTGGCAAATTGCATGCCAGCACAGGGGGAAGGACAGGAATGCACTGTATTTCACAAATACGGTGCATTCCTGCCCTTTCACATTGGAGTAGGGCAGCACAACAAGAAGACTTGCAGCACTGTCCTACGTTAATTCCTCATAAATGAGGTCCTCACTGCCTTTGGTACCTGACTCACATAGAACCCATCCAAGTACAATTGTTTTGTAAACCTGGAGCGCAAGATTCCGGAATGGTTAAGAATATTTTTTAAACCCATGGATGCCATAAAACAGAAATATGAGAAATGGTGATCTGTCAAGAATATGGTTATCTCCTTAAACATAGTAAATTGCATTGGTGCTACAATGTTAGTAATAGCACAATAGTAAGACTCTTTGACATCATTTTATGCTCATAAACATTAGCAGACAGACACCATCCACGATTGTAAAACAAAATGATAAAACAAGAGTGTTGAACATACATAGGAAACAACAAATATATATATTTTATTAGGAAAACAGGTCTTCATTACATTTTAAAACATATAATAAAATACAAACAATTGTAACTTGTGAACACAGACATTATTTACACAGTACAGTAATATAGTAACATAACAATTAGATCCATGCTGAGTCTCAATATTGGCAAAGGACACGTTTACCTTTGAAAAAAAACAAGAAATAGTAACAACATTCAACTCACAAATGCTGTCACACAAATTTGGGGAGCCTATATACTCTGACCAATACATTTATCTATTTGGCAGTCCCAAATTTATTGTTATTTACTTTAAAAAATGTAACACATAATGCAAATCAAAATGAAAGTGGCCAGAATTACATGGACCAAAAAAAGTACCTTAAAAATACATTCAATCCAAGCTTGCTTTATATTCATGTTTTTACAATGTGTTGCAGGCGGCATAAAATGCAGACTCCCATAACGTATTAAAAATTTGGGTAAGTATCTGTATGCGAGAAAAATGACACAATCAAATCAATTGTATGTATTGCAAGACAGCAAACTACTTATGGACATTATACTGCACAAATAAACAGACAAACTTGTGGAAATGTGGTAGATGACACTGTCATAAGAAACAAAGAAAGATTATCATGGAATCCAGAAAATGCTTACTTGCAGTATATTTCAAATGTAATAAGCATCTGAAAGCAAGATCCAAATACATTCATTCTCCAATACACAGATGAGAAGTAAGAGAATATTAAAAGACATAAAATATATGAAAAATAATCTTTCAAAAATATCAGCTCCTATCACTAACATATGTTTTATTTTGTAACAGACTTTTTTATTAATTCATTGGAATGTAAATGTATTCTTTAATTAATTAAAAAAGCTATGAAATTCCCTAAGAACACTAAAATCGGAAGGAAGTTTATGTTGACCAATATGCTAACAGTTGCTTCATCATAAGTCTAAAAATTACAGAAAGTTGCAATGTAAGGATCAATCATCATCCAAACTATGGGGTCCATTACGATGTCCGCCCGCCATCGCAAGGGAGCCAGGGACCGACCGCCGAAGTTGCGGCGGTCCCGCCATGTGCATTAGGATGCGCCTGCCACACTGGCGGGCGCATCCTGAGGCCTTACATTGTGGGTGGATCTGCTGGCTGCAGACCCACTCGCAATGTAAAAGGACTAGTGCACAACATTGCCATGCACTACATGGCAGGCACCACGTGGTGCCTGCCACGTAGTGCATTGCAATGAGGGGCACCATAGGTACCCCCATGTGCACCCCAACACTCTGGGGGCCCGCAATGGGCCCCCAACAGCAAAAACCGCATGCCTTTCCATGGCGGCAACGCCACCATGGAAAGGTTGATCACCGCCAGCATCATAATATGGATGGCAGTGTCTTGTAGACACCGCCACCATGTTATGCCCCTTTTCCGCCCAGTCGACGAGTCGACCGTCGGAAAAGCGGCGGACGGTCTTTCTGTCCGCCGCGGACCCCCCAGCCATACTAATATGGTGGGGGGTCAATCTGGCATGGATGGCGGGCGGATCGCCCCCGCCGGGCCAGCGGTGGCTACCGCCGGCCCGGCGGGGGCAATCCGCCCGCGATCCTAATGGGCCCCTATCTACGCCAACCTAATAACTCATCCTTAACTTCAAAACTCAGCTTATACTTTAACAATAGTAACTCCTTTAAAAACAATCACAAACATACTACATATTCTAAAACCTAAATGCTATACATTACATCAAACCATCAACCATATAACAACCAACAAATGAACATCATACAAACCCATAAACATCACAATTTAGCAAAAGAACTCACATACATATGTACACTGATACACCATAAAATGCCAATACAAAAGTGATTATACAACGAACAACCCAACATAATACATATTCACATCACTTCCTCATATGTCTCTTGATATCCTAGTAAACAGGTGCACATTATCCCTAACTCCCCCATACACAATCATTAATACAATCCCAGCCAAAAAACACACATATAAAACCAAAATTAATTAGCACATAGCCACCATCATGCATCCTAACAAATTCCAACATACAAGCACACAAACTAATTTATGCTAAAACACAAAATAATGTATGACCATACCACCTTCATTAAACACACACTGCCCCCCATAATACATTACACATTTTGCAATATACTCATAGACATAAATGCCATTATTTGAAAGTGTCTGTGATGTTAATGCCAACGAATGTTCCACCTTTAGAATCCCAGCAAAGTGTTGCTCTTGGCGAGTGAGGTACTGCCTTATCCCAGTACTCATTCAGAAGGCCTTCATAAAAATATTCAACAGATTTTCAAAATCCAACAAGCCTTAAGGAAATTGTAAATCTCTGAACTTTTTGAAGCAATGTCCTTCCCAACAAAAGTCCTCTGTGGATTAAAAAGCACATGAAAATGCATAGGTTTAAATACATTTGAGCAGGTGTGTGGATCTTTGACTGGCTACAGTGCACCATCTCTTGAATGGCAATTGCTAAAGACTAACATTCTTGATGTGGCACTAGTGTTGTCAAGACAGCAAAAAAAGGATTTTGTCAGCAAGAGCAATGTTGACTGGCAGTAAATATGGGTGAAACAGGGACAGAATCTATTTAGAGCTACTGCTACTCTGCACTTTACTCTGAGATTCCCATTTTGGATTGTTCTGAAGCCCACTAAGGAGTAAGATACTGCGTTGGTGACCCAGTCCTTGTTTCTCATTCCACTTTCGTACTGGCTTAGGTGTTCTTGTCTGGACATTCTAATTTTTAGAGTCATGCAGTTTGAATTTGTATTTTGTGCCTTCTTTCTAAAGGATTTTGAAGTGAAGCATACAATGAAACCGTGAGCTGATGTGACAATGATGCCGCTGTTTCTGCTGTATGTTACTAACCAGGCCCGAATTATATGGGTGTCCTGGGCTAAGGCTCATTGTAAGCTCTACCTGAGCTGGGTCTGACTGAAGGACAAGAAATATAATCATCATGAGGCTTTTTCATGTCACTGCAGTACTGTAGGATCTAACCAAATGTTGGAATACGGCTCTTTTTGTGTGGTTGCTTGTTGCTGTTTTTTTACTCTGCACACTGGGACACTGCTATCCAGTGCCCATTGCCCAGTGTATGTGCTCTGACCCTAGTATGTCCCTAGTATATGGTACATGGTGCACCAAGGTCCTGGAAGTTAAATGCCATTAGTGGACAGTGCCACCACTAAAGTGGCAATGCACAACATAATAACAAGCCTTCCATAAGTAACTTGGCTGTGTTGCTTTAAACTGCAAATTCAACCTGTCGAAATAACTCTTTTTGACAGGCCTAGACCCTCCTTTAAAAGTATGAACAAGTCACCCCTGAGTAGGACTTAAATGCAGATAAGGCAAGGTCAATGATAGTTACAAGTAGAAAATGCAAATGTTTAATGGTAAACATGCTCTTACAGTGACAATGCCCTAAAAGCTATTTTCACTATTTTAGCAGAAAATTGATGTATACGGAACAAAATCATAACATTCAGTTAATCGTGTTAGTTCAGAATTAAATTGTCATCATGAAATGTTTTAAAGATTTAAAAAATGTTGTGAGAGGGAATATTACTATTCCAGTATGCAAAGGTGAAGAGGTGATTCCTGAGGGTAGGCCTGCATACATTATGGCTACCGAACATGGGTTAAATATGTGTGATTGGCTTTGCCCATGGAGCAGGAATACCGAGAAGGAGGGTGCTTTGAGTTTTCCTCGATACGGGATATTTAACACCAGGATTTTCGATCATTTGAAGGAAAAATTGAATGAACTAAAGCCACCACCTAGACCCCTTCAGTATGAAGCATTTAATGTATGGGAGAGAGTTGCCGGGGAAAAGGAGAAGGAAAAATACCAGAGGAGGGCTAGTAGGGCAGTGAAGAATTACGTGAATGCCCGATGGAATGAAGAACAGTGTAGAAGGAGAAAGGTCATCATAGAAGGCGCTAGATTATATCCAGTCCTTACTTCAGAGACTGCTAAGAGGGGAAAGGGCAAAGATTCCATTACAAAAGAAGGGGATGAGTCAGATACTAATTCAGGAGAAGAAACAGTAGGACAAATGTTGACTTTGAGACCCCCACCACATGTAACACCAGCAGAACAGAGTGGATCAGGCACTCAAGATCAACAGTGCCAACTGCTCCAGTACAGCAAGGTGCACCCCAAATTGAACGACCCCTGCAAATATTGCAGATTGCTGCACCAGTAGTAGCTCGACCACAAGTAGCTGTTTCAACTGTGACTTCTGCAGTGACAGTGACCAGTGTAGCCACAGTACCTGTTGTTACTTCTCCACCTGTCACTCAGGTGGTAGCAATTGCTCCTCCACTTATAGAAACGAGGCCTGACACTCAATTAATTACCGGAGGAGTATTTCCTTCAGGATTTGTCCCAAATTCCCAGAACTTACAGATAGTTGCCTGGAAGCCACTACTAATGGTGCAAGCACTCATAGATGTAGGGATGCTAGTATTTACAGCCCCAATCTCTTCAGAAGAAATAGTTGCGACTGAGGAGGGATATATACCAGCCTGGTTTGATGAAGCAGCAGGATCTAGTAAGGCAGATAATGTGGAGACACCTGAGAGATTAGAGGTTGAAAAAGAAAAGGCCATACATGTCTGAAAAGAAATAATAAGGGGATATTTGGAGTTTGAACACATAGAACAGTATCAAAGGAAAGAATGAATGTACCTGTGCAAGGAAGGTATCAGAAAAGCAGCCTTAACTCATGACAAATTAACTGAACTAGCTCCAGAATATGAGAAAGATCTTACAAAAAATGTGCATCTACACAGAAACTATAGGGTTCAATTGGATGACTTGGCATTTGAAAATATGAGGATTACAGGACTGCGATTGCATATTATAGAATTGGTCAAATGTATTCGCAGGTGGGGTGAGATTGAAAAATTAGAAATCAAAAGGGCTAAGAAAGTTGAGAAGAAAAAGAGGGAAGCAAGATGAAGGAAGTGAGGGAGAGTTGAGAGTTTATCCACTTAGAGAAATAGCAGGAGGAATGTATGTACATGTTCCTTGGAGGTGTGGTGATTTGGCGGCATTCACAAACAATTTTCCCAAATTGAGAGACAAGCTGGTGCAGTAGTAGGCACAAGTGGAACGGTTCATAAAGATTTCAAAGGTACTGTGGACTGATTTGAAATAGTTTTTTGACATTGTAGTGTCCACTGATTCATGGGTTGAATGTAAAACTGCGGTACAGTAGCCCAGAGAGGAACCAGCTAGAGTGGCTCGGACAAATGCGCCATTGCCTACGGTGATGGAGAAGAATGAAGCAGTTAATTCCTTTTTGAAGAGCAAAGTGCCTCTGAAAGATATTGATTGGCTCAAAATTAAAAGAACTACTCAGGAGCCAAATGAGACTTTACATGAGCATTATGAAAGATTGTTGCAGGTATTCCAGCAGCATAGTGGACATGAATATCCTGAGGAAAAGGATATGGGGATTTTTGTGTCACCAGTTTGTATTGGGATTGAAGTCAGAGATCTGTTCGCACATAACGCAAAGCGTGATCTGTTGTCAAAATAAGTCCCTCGATGAAATCCTGAAATATGCCAAAAACTGTAGCAATGAGTTAAACATGAAGCAGAAAAGGATAAAAAATAAAGATTTATGTCGGCACATACGAAGCCGGCTCTGAAAGGTTTTCAGAACCCTTCTTTTATAGGGAGCTAAGGAAACATGCAGGGAGTTGTGATGCCACAGTCCAGTTTTCAGGGGAGTCAAGGAGGAATGCAAATGTCACAGTGAAAAGGTAGAGGTGTCTCTGTGGTCATAGGATCTAGATTAGATATTGCTGATATGAAAAAGATTACAGCTTGTCACAACTGTCATAGGATTGAACATTGGATGAGGGTATGTCGATATAATCCTGAAAATGTTGGAGGAAATGTGCAAATGCCGAAAGGTATGCAAATCCAAAATGTGGCCGCTCAAAAATTGCAAATGCCAATGCAAGGACAGGTCCCAATGATGCCAATTGCACCTGCACAAATTGGGAATCTCAGATTTAATTTGAACCAAATGTCAAAATGAATATGAATCAATTTCAGAATGCCATGCCACAGTTTCAGAATCCAAACCAGAATACCTTGCAACAATTCGCATTATTCGAAACTGATGGTTCTGGTGAAGAGAATTCTCAATGATTGTGCCTGAGAAAGGAAGAAGATTGCGTACTTTGCGCAGTCTTAGAGGTAGACCAGAGTGACCCATATGTAGATGCAGAGGTTTATAGTATCATTTCTCATTGATACAGTTGCTACCAGGTCTACAGTTAGAACAGTGGAAGTCTCAGACTTACCTCTCTCAGGGAAAACTATCCACGTTGTAGGAGTAACAAAAAAACAAATACAAATCCAGTTTTTGAAAAAGTTCCAGTAAAGATAGGCTCATTCGAAGAGAAGCACCAATTTGTTGTTTGCGATTCAAGTCCTGTGAATTTGTTAGAAAGGGGTTTGTTGTGCAAATTAAATTGCACAATTTACTGTACGCCCGATAGCGTGGCATTCTAGACACATGATGAGGATGTGGATTTTAAATTGATCAGACAGCAGACTGAGACAGGACTATTCCCTTTGCTAACTATTGATGAATTACCCGAAGATCTGAAAGAAACAGTGAATGCCAAAGTTTGGGATTTTACAGGGAAAGACATAGGACTCATTAAAGGTGAGGAACCAGTCTGAATTATGGTGAAACAAAATGTTACATACCCCAGAACACCTCCATACCATTTTGAGCCCAGAGACAACTGCAGGAATACAACCAGTGATACAAAAAGGAATCTTGAAAGAACTAATTGGAAGTCCATGTAACTATCCAATTAGTTCAGGATTTTGGAAAGGTAAATGAAATTGTTGTGCCCTGTTGTCCCGTCGTACTAAATCCAGCTACCACACTGTTCCAAATCCAATGTACTGCAGAATGGTTTACCGTAATTGACCTATGTCAGGCTTCCTTCTTTGTTCCTCCAACGAAAGGGGACCAGCATGGTGGCCCTAGTCTGGCCTGCCTTTACGTGGGTGAATTTGAGGAAAGACACATTTTCAATGAGGCTGCCTCTTTTTATGAGAACATCTCTAAATGGTATTGTTTCATTGACGATATTTTGTTCATTGGGGATGGTCCTAATGAACTTCTTTATGAATTTTTTGAGTGGCTAAATTTGGGGGATTCGAATATGAAATTCACGGCACAGAAGAGTAATCAGTGTATCAACTTCCAGGACCTTACCATTAAAAACATCGAGGGGGTCCTCGAAGTAGAACTTTAGGTTAAACCAACTGATTAAAACACGCTGCTCCATTATATGAGCTATTATCCTAGAGTCCAAAAGGATAACATTCCCTTTGGACAGTTTCTCCGTCTCCGGAGGGGATCACTGACAGAATATCGATGACAGGAATATCGAGGTACACAAATATCGTGTACAGAATATGGATGTCAAGAATATCGACATCCTATCTTTACAAAGGTAAGTACAAAAATATCGAAACCAAAATATCGTTGTTTAAAATATCGTTGTTCAAAATATCGTTGTTTTTTTAAATGTCTTAAAAATAATATAAAATAAATTAAATAATAGTTAGAATTATTAATTTATTTTTAAAATTACAAATAAATGTAATATGAAAAACAATTAAACATACATATATAAAAATAATTATATATATATATATATTTACTTAATAATATTGATAAATAATTAGTTTATTAAATTATAAAATGTAAGAAACATAATAAAAATTATAAATACATATATATATATATACATACACCTGTAACATAAATATAAAAATTAAATTTATATATATAATAAATTAAAATATTTAAATAATTATTTAATTTTAAAGAAACATTTTACACTACATTAACTAAAACAGTAGGGAAAATGTTGGATAGAGTAGAGGATAAAATTACTATTCCCACTCCAGGGAATGCAAAAGTAGGGAAAGTGTTGGATAGTGGAGGGGATAAAATTACTATTCCCAATCCAGCGAGTGCAACAGTAGGGAAAGTGTTGGATAGCGGAGTGGAATAATTTACTATTCCCACTGCAGAGAGTGCAACAGTAGGGAAAGTATTGGATACCGGAGGGGAATAATTTAGTATTCCCACTCCAGCAAGTGCAACAGTAGGGAAAGTGTTGGATAGCAGAGGGGAATAATTTACTATTCCCACTCCACGGAGTGCAACAGTAGGGAAAGTGTTGGATAGCGTAGGGGATAAAATTACTATTCCCACTCCAACAAGTGCAACAGTAGAGAAAGTGTTGGATAGCAGAGGGGATAAAATTACTATTCCCACTCCAGCAAGTGCAACTATACAAAAGTGTTGGATAGCGAGGGGAATAATTTACTATTACCACTCCAGCAAGTGCAACAGTAGGGAAAGTGTTGGATAGTGGAGGGGATAAAATTACTATTCCCACTCCAGGCAGTGCAAGAGTAGGGAAAGTGTTGGATAGCGGAGGGGATAAAATTACTATTCCCACTCCAGGGAGTGCGACAGTAGGGAAAGTGTTGGATAGCGGAGGGGAATAATTTACTATTCCCACTCCAGCATGTGCAACAGTAGTGAAAGTGTTGGATAGCGGAGGGTAATAATTTACTATTCCCACTCCACGGAGTGCAACAGTAGGGAAAGTGTTGGATAGCATAGGGGATAAAATTACTATTCCCACTCCAACGAGTGCAACAGTAGGGAAAGTGTTGGATAGCGGAGAGGATAAAATTACTATTCCCACTCCAACAATTGCAACAGTAGGGAAAGTGTTGGATAGCGGAGTGTAATACTTGACTATTCCCACTCAAGCAAAATAATAATAAACATTAATTAACAAATACTTAAGTAATAAAAAATAATTTACGTCCCACCAAATCCCCCTATAAATGACACCACCAATATTGTAAAACATGACACAATTAACATAATTGCTTAACAATTAATGAATTTACTAATAACAATGAACAATCAAATTAAAAACAATCAGTAATAAATTAATTCACACTATTTTGGGGCCGATTCCGATTTCGGCCGGAAGGGCACCGAACGATGGTCGGTGCCCTTCCGACCGAATCGGAACGTGCCGCTCGGATTCCTTTCCGACCAAGCCATTCCGATGGGCTCGGTCGGAAAAGAATCCGACTCGGATTTCCGGATGGCTCACGTCGGGTTCGGAGAGCCCGTCAGCCATCCGGAAATCCTCTGTCTCCCCCGGCTGCCTCTTTGCGACCGAGGGAGTACGATGGCTGTTTTCACTGCCTTTTCGTGCCGGTTTTCCGGCTCGAAAAGGCAGTCGATCACTGTCTTTAGGGGCCCCCAGTGGGACCCCCATGGGTCAAGGTCGCCGAATGGCGGCCTGGAGGCACCTATGGTGCCCCTCTGTTGAACCCTGCACCCGGTGGCAGGCACCTTGGGGTGCCGGCCACAGAGTGCAGGGGTTGAACTGCACCCCTGCTTTCTCCAATGCCAGCATGCATTCCGTCCAGAATGCATGCTCCCATTGTGGGAGATACGAGTGCGACCGAACAGGGTTCGGTCGCATCGTACTGCCTGGGCCGTAACCGATGACAGCAGGTCGGTCGGTTACGGCTCCGGACCGATGTCGGACGGACCTGAGTCCGTCCGACATCGGAATCGGCCCCTAAGACTATAAAATAGCAATAACTAAATATATAAAAAATATATTAAATGTTAATTACTTCCCACACTACTCCCCTATAAATCCACAACCCGCTCCTAAACATATTTACATATTTACCAATTAATTATTAATAATTAATAACCAATTGATAATTAATTAATAATAAATTATCTAACACAATTAACAATATAAAATATTAAATACACAAATATTAATTAATAAAAATTATTAATTAATTATTTATAATTAAATTACTTCCCACCCTACTCCCTAATAAACCCACAACCCACTCCTAAAAAAATAAGACAATTAACATATTTACCAATTAATAATTAATAATTAATATCCAATTAATAACTAATTAATAACACATTATTTAACACAATTAACAAAATGAAATAGTAAATACATTAATATTAATTAATACAATTATTAATTAATTAATTAATTATAATTAAATTACTTCCCACCCTACTCCCCTATAAACCCACAACCCTCTCCTAAAAAAATAACACAATTAACATATTTGCCAATTAATAATTAATAATTAATAACCAATTAATAACTAATTAATAACAAATGAATTAAAACAATTAACAATAGAAATTATTAAAACATAAATATTAATTAATACAATTATTAATTAATCAATTATAATTAAATTACTTCCCACCCTACTCCCCTATAAACCCACAACCCGCTCCTAAAGAAATTACACAATTAACATATTCACCAATTAATAATTAATAACCAATTAATAACTAATTAATAACAAATTAATGAACACAATTAACAATATAAATTATTAAATACAAAAATATTAATTAATTAACATTATTAACAAATTAATTATAATTAAATTACTTCCCACCCTATTCCCCTATAAACCCACAACACGCTACGGTACTAAAATGCAATATTTAATTTTTATAAAATTAATAACTTCTAAAAATTATTAATAAATATATTAGAATTAAATTACTTTCCACCCTTTTCCCCTATAAACCCACAACCTGCTACGGAACTAAAATACGCAAAAATTAATTATCATAAAATTAATTTTTTTTAAAAATTTCAAACATACATTACAAAAATAAGCTATACTTATACAAAGGGGTTGATTCCGATGTCGGCCGGAAGCGCACCTAACAGTATTCGTCCGGATAAAATACGAGCCGAACGCGTGTTTTCCGACCGACTCGAACACTCTACCGAACGAACAAGTACGATGCGCATAACAGCCCAGATTCCGAGCGAGCCGTACTTACCCATTCCAGCTCCTGTTCCCCGCCCGAGCCGGATCCGTAACCGCCGAATCGAGTCGCACGGAACCAAATACACAGCACCTTCCGGCCGGACTAGTACGATGCGTCTCCCATACGTGCCGAACTTCGTCGCTACGTACGGCACGTTTGAGCATCCGGGAGAGCTGCACATAAGCTCCGATTCGCGCCACAAGGCGATCCACGGCGACGAGGCGAACAAGCCAGCGGCGAGTGCGAGTCGAAGACACGAGAAACCCGAATGAGACGAACCAACCATGAATCCCATCGCGCAGGTCCTACCAATACTCTACATCTATTACCGGGACCGGCACGGACGCGTACGGCGCAGACGGTAAGTCAAACACCCACGACACAAACGAACGACACGTACCCGAAATATGTCACACACACATAGGGATGCACAAATGACGTACACAAGCAACAGCAGAACCATAGGGGTGGGATGGCCAACACCAATGCCATACACACCCATAGGGGGATGGATGCCTACCACCAACACCACCCTACAACTACCCCTACTCATGGGTGGCTAGATGCCTGCCACCACCCCCCCCCCCACTCATGGGGGGCTGGATGCCTACCACTACTACCATCCCCACCCATAGGGGGCTGGATGCCTACCACTACTACCATCCCCACTCATGGGTGGCTAGATGCCTGCCACCACCCCCCCTACTCATGGGGGGGCTGGATGCCTGGATGGCTGCCACTAACACCACCGCCACTCAGGGTGGGCTGGATGCCTACCACTACTACCATCCCCACCCATAGGGGGATGGATGCCTACCACTAACACCACCCCCACTCAGGGTGGGCTGGATGCCTACCACTACTACCATCCCCACTCATGGGGGGCTGGATGGCTGCCACTACTACCATCCCCACTCCTGGGGGCTGGATGCCTACCACTACTACCATCCCCACCCATAGGGGGATGGATGCCTACCACTAACACCACCCCCACTCAGGGTGGGCTGGATGCCTACCACTACTACCATCCCCACTCATGGGGGGCTGGATGGCTGCCACTACTACCATCCCCACCCATAGGGGCTGGATGCCTACCACTACTACCATCCCCACTCATGGGTGGCTAGATGCCTGCCACCACCCCCCACTCATGGGGGCTGGATGCCTGTCACTACTGACATCCCCACTCATGGGGGATGGATGCCTGCCACTACTACCATCCCCACTCATGGGGGCTGGATGTCTGCCACTACTACCATCCCTACTCATGGGGGGCTGGATGCCTACCACTACTACCATCCCCACCCATAGGGGGATGGATGCCTACCACTAACACCACCCCCACTCAGGGTGGGCTGGATGCCTACCACTACTACCATCCCCACTCATGGGGGGCAGGATGGCTGCCACTACTACCATCCCCACCCATAGGGGGCTGGATGCCTACCACTACTACCATCCCCACTCATGGGTGGCTAGATGCCTGCCACCCCCACTCATGGGGGGCTGGATGCCTGTCACTACTGCCATACCCACTCATGGGGGATGGATGGCTGCCACTACTACCATCCCCACTCATGGGGGGCTGGATGGCTGCCACTACTACCATCCCCACTCATGGGGGCTGGATGGCTGCCACTACTACCATCCCCACCCATGGGGGCTGGATGCCTACCACTACTACCATCCCCACTCATGGGGGGCTGGATGGCTGCCACTACTACCATCCCCACCCATAGGGGGCTGGATGCCTACCACTACTACCATCCCCACTCATGGGTGGCTAGATGCCTGCCACCACCCCCCACTCATGGGGGCTGGATGCCTGTCACTACTGCCATCCCCACTCATGGGGGATGGATGGCTGCCACTAACACCACCCCCACTCAGGGTGTGCTGGATGCCTACCACTACTACCATCCCCACCCATAGGGGGATGGATGCCTACCACTAACACCACCCCCACTCAGGGTGGGCTGGATGCCTACCACTACTACCATCCCCACTCATGGGGGCTGGATGGCTGCCACTATTACCATCCCCACTCATTGGGGGCTGGATGCCTACCACTACTACCATCCCCACCCATAGGGGATGGATGCCTACCACTAACACCACCCCCACTCAGGGTGGGCTGGATGCCTACCACTACTACCATCCCCACTCATGGGGGGCTGGATGCCTGCCACTACTACCATCCCCACTCATGGGGGGCTGGATGCCTACCACTACTACCATCCCCACTCATGGGGGGCAGGATGCCTGTCACTACAACCACCCCTACTCATAGGACGGGTAATGCATGACACAACTAGCATACTCCCACATAAGGACTGTCTGTAAATTACATCCCACCCCCAACACCATGACAAGCGTGTGTGGTCTGTGTCAAATGCATACAACACTGAACATGACATTGAACATACAATGTGACCCCCTAACACATGTGTCACACATAATTGTGTGTGTGGCCTACACAATGCAAGCAGACCATGACCACTGTGGCAATCTGGCCCAAAGCCCCATCACCACAGTGCCCAAAAGGTAAGTGTGTGCACCATAGCTGAAGCACATTTTGAACAGTGTGGCAATGGGGCCCAAAGCCCCATCACCACAGTGCCCAAAAGGTAAGTGTGTGCACCATAGCTGAAGCACATTTTGAACAGTGTGGCAATGGGGCCCAAAGCCCCATCACCACAGTGCCCAAAGGCAAGTGTGTGCTCCATAGCTGAAGCACATTTTGAACAGTGTGGCAATGGGGCCCTAAGCCCCATCACCACAGTGCCCAAAGGCAAGTGTGTGCTCCATAGCTGAAGCACATTTTGAACAGTGTGGCAATGGGGCCCTAAGCCCCATCACCACAGTGGCCAAAGGTAAGTGTGTGCTCCATAGCTGAAGCACATTTTGAACAGTGTGGCAATGGGGCCCTAAGCCCCATCACCACAGTGGCCAAAAGGTAAGTGTGTGCTCCATAGGTGAAGCACATTTTGAACAGTGTGGCAATGGGGCCCTAAGCCCCATCACCACAGTGCCCAAAAGGTAAGTGTAGTCCTGGTAAAAGCTGCTAAACCAAAAATGCAGGGATTATTCCTGGCCACACAACACCAAACACTACAGTGGCATTGTAGTGCTTGTGTCCCATAGCAACATAGATTGTGTGAGGCAAGCAGTGCAGTGCCAATGACACATCGTTCTAGCCATGTGCACACAAACATCAGCCATGGGGGCCCACATTGTCTACATTCACAAATAACACAATGACAGACGTGAGCATCATAATGCAGACCCACATATCTGCAGCAATGGACACACAAATGTAGATATCCTGTGGAGACTGTAGATGTCATGTGAACAAATACCATACCATGGCAGCAATGGGACATACTAACCATGATCAATGTGCTGACTGATGACCTAGCAGTCCCAGTGCCAGCAGGGGAAAGCCAACAAACAACATACAGCCAATGGCTAACTAAAGATATGCCAATGTAGTGGTGCAAATGCACAAACACAAACAGGCAGACTCACACTGCATATCATACACAACAGGTGAGGGGGTTGTGTGCCAGTGTCCCCAGGCAAACACACAACACATGAGGAGGCCAGATTCACTAATACACAGATGTCAACACAGTCACATACAAAACTAACTCAGGGATTGGATTCCCCTATGTGGGCAAACAGGCGTTGTGAGATGAGAGGGAGCCCAAATTACACATGTCACACAAGCTTGTAGGAACAGCAACAAACACAGCAAGAGACAGAACCACCACAGCACTCCCCCAGGGACCCCACATTGTGGTGACACTAGCCTGCATGACAATCACACTGTGATGGCAAAGGTAGATGTCATCCACACTGTGAACCACAGCCATGTGTCCTGAGCAACAAACTACCATCACACCTATACAAGCACAAAGCACTCAGCATGGCCTGCCAGCCAAGGACAACATGGAGGTAGTGCCCCAGCCGTGCAACAACTCACATTTGCACACACTCAACGACACACACCTTGAACTCCACCAATGTGCAGCAGTGAAGCTCACATGGACTGCTGACATTGCACATGCACCCATGAAAATCCCAGTGGTGGTGGGGAAATAAGGTGCAGAAACCCATCACACATGGCCAGTCAACAATACTTGTGAATGTCTGACACACTGCACAGTATGCCGTACATGGGCATGACGTCAAATCCACCCCAAACAATGGGATCCTGGCCATAGTCACACACCAATGAAGAAGCCAAGCTGACCCACAAAGGACACACATAGACAACTTCCAACATTGCAGCTCTGACCCTGAGGAGTGGCAGCAGTCACACACACAACGTGTCACAATCAGAAAATCACATTACTCGTGTAACCAACAAGTGCCAAGAGGAATCTTGACTGTGTCCCATCTGCGTTTGCCCACATCCCCAGCCCTGACAACAAAGACAACTAGGGATGACAACCTCATTAACATTAGTTTGCCATGCACCCACATCCCGGAGAAACCAGGTCCAAGATGCTGGATGAACACAGAACAACTCAGCAAGCATCACAACAGGAACATCCGTAGGGACACAGCCTGTGTAGGAAAAGGAGAAGGGTACACGCACAGACATGCCTACACAACACACAACACGGGCACAGCCTATATCATGGAATCACGCACTGCCATGAGGGCACTCCACTCCTGTGGAAGGTCAGCTGTGCCAAACCTTGTCTGTGCACGACTCAAACCTGTCAGCAGAACACTCGGTCAGTGAGTCAACAACTACAACACACTGAAGGCTCTGCTCATATCAGCCTGGGCACGGGAGTGTCACGTCAGTCATCTGCATACACCCAAGACACGTGTCAAGCAACTTGCACTGTGTACACAGATGAGTCCTCCAAATTTGATGTGCCAAACTGCATGTCCATTGGAGACGGGCACACAGTCAGGGTACTAGGAACATTGGACAGTGGTAAGCCCACCAGATGTGCATCAGTGTAGGACAAAGATGGTAATCTACAAATGCTAAACGTACATCCCTGTGTCAAATGCTGAACATTACACCCTCAGACTGCAGCAAAGGATGCTATAGATCCAGACTAGATTAGGACACATATCCCATGGACCACATGGAGCCCATCACAGCAAAACTTCATTTACCTGATCTGAACACTATTACAACAGCAAATGCATGATTCCACACATCTACATCATGTACCTCCAAAGATTAACCACAAGTAAACAAAAAGAGGCTTTATTCAGCAAGTGTGCAACTCAAATCAAAAGTCCAAAATAAACTAAGGCCAATGGCCAGTCCAAATATACAGTCCCAACAGGGTGATGTGTGACAACTTGTCAACAATTGCTTGCCTGCACAGGTACGGACAGGGGACATCCCCCTTGGAGGGGCATACGAGGGCAGGCCAGGCACCGCAGGGACAGGATCAGGGGATGCCAGAAGGAGGCAGTGAAGGGGAGGTGGGTGCAGGAGTGTCACCGGCAACTGCAGTGGAGGTGTCTGACTCAGGGGGGCTGGCACCACCGCAGGGCTCAAGTCAGATGGTGTTGGTGCTGCAACCACTGCAGTGGGCTGGTCAGATGGAGTGGACTGGGTCCCCAATGCAGTGCCCGAGTCAGACGGGGTGGTTGTGGACTCCACCGCAGTGCATGACTCCAAGGTAGTGGAAGGAGGGGCAGAAGAGCTGGGCAGGACAGAGGGGGGACACGGTCTCCACACCAGTGGCACAAACAGGCAGAGCGTCTGGTTTGGGGGTGGAAGAGCAAGTGGCAGGGGGAGGGCCTAAGCAGTTTGGGGATGCGGTATCGGTGTGTGGGGGAACCTGGGGCAGGGTGTGGCGGTGGAACCTGTGGAGTGGTGGCCTGGGGGATGGAGGTGAGAGACTGGGTGGTTGACTTGCAGGGCGGTGGCGGGGTCTTGCTCTTCCGGGACCGGGGGACTTGCGGGTGGGGGGCTCACTCTGCCTGCGCCTGGGGGAGGGTGTCCGGGGGCGAGGGCACTCCCCTCTGTGTGGGTGGACTTCCTCTTCCCCGGTATGCTGGATCAGCGGGATTGGAGGGGAAGAGGCCGAGGTCACTGAGGAAGAGCTGCTGATCAGGTGGGGTTGCAGGTGAGGCAAGGGAAGGGGTCTTGGAGGGAGAGGATCTTGAGGATTGCGGAGTGACTGTGGTTGCCTGTGTGTGTGTGTGTTCCCCATCCCCTGTGTCTGTGGTATCAGTCCCCTGAGGATGCTTGTGTGCACGTGTTGCCTTTCTCTTGGGTGTGTCTGTGCTGCTCGTGTCTGTGTGTTTGGGTGACTGTGCAGGTGTGCATGTGCTTTGGACAGGTAGGGGGCAGGAAGTGTGGATGGGGCAGAGGTGGGAGGGGTGAGGGACTGTTGGAGGAGGGACACTGCTGCCGTCAGGGAGGAGTCCATGGACTTATTGCTCCTCTGTAGGGCAGACATACCCGTCGAGATGCCCTCCATGAACGACACCAGCTGTGTCAACAGAGTGGTGTGTGCATGGAGGACACTCAGCATTGCTGTCTGCCCTACATGGAGCTGCCGAAGGAGGTACACAGACTCCTCACTCAGGGCAGCAGGGGACACAGGGGCAGGGGGTGCGGTGCCTGGCACGAAGGAGACACGCTCCCGAGTACGGGAGCCTCCACGGACCTCAGGAATGGGAGCCAATGGGAGGGCGGTGGTGGTGGTGGCGGGGCCAGACACACTAGCTGGCCTTTGGTGGCTGCTGACACCCGCCTCCACAAGGGAGTCATCCTCCGAGCTGCTGTGGTCCTCAGCTGAGGTGGATGGTGCTGAGGACTCCTCGTGTGGCTCCCCTCGCCCTCTGTGCCACTGGGTCCCTCTGACCACTCGTCCGATGCTGACCCAGTCTGGCTCCGCTGCTCCTCCTGGTCCGTGGAGCTGTCCCCTCCTGTGGCCGTGGATGTATCTGCAAACAATTAGGGAAACAGACAAACATCAGTCACCTGCACTGACCGCACACACCACAGTAAGTACAGCACATTACAGAGCAAGCCCTGGCATCCTTAGTTGAACATTGCCTAAAGTCCCCACACAGATTCGGGAAGCCAATTGTCAGTCTGATGGTCAACCATGGGACTCACACCCCTCCTGCCCTTGCACCCATCTGTCTGGTGCCTGTCTGATGGTAAGACCCCAGTGCGGACACATGCACCACCTACACAGTTGTTGGACATTGCAGGGAACACGGTGAA
The DNA here is from genome assembly GCA_963921515.1 of Calotriton arnoldi. NCBI lineage: Eukaryota > Metazoa > Chordata > Amphibia > Caudata > Salamandridae > Calotriton > Calotriton arnoldi. The sequence continues at coordinate 365,564 of CAWUFW010012304.1, read as the reverse complement.
GTATGTGAACATGCACACATCACATCTCTTGCCACTGAGTCAGTGCAGGTGTCCGGATAAAGGGATGGCCAGAGTCTAAATAGAAATGCATGTGATGCATACCAGCACCAGACACCTTGATGCACCCATGTCCGGATAGTCAATGCCACAATGGGGTGCATGTTGCACATGTCACTCCCCTGCAGGATCAGTCTCAGGAAGTTTAATGCCATGACACAGGAATGCGTGCAAAGTCATACATTACTGTCTCAAGTCACATGGCCATGGCAGCCTGCCAACAACAGTCTGCACTGTGTCACAATCCGAGGGCATGGGGAATGCAAGTTATGTGACTGACAAGTGCACATGTCCATCCCCCAAATACCACATCATCTGTACTACTATTTGTCCACGTCATACCAACTGGACATATGGGGGACATGAAACACAACTCTCTGAACATGAGCACCTCACAGTGTGCTGTGAATCACAACACAGCTGCCTGAAAGTCACAGTCGCAAACACCTGTGTGCACAGTCAAGTGATCAGACACCTATAAGTCACAGAAGTATCGTCTATCATGGTGACATCTCAGATGGCATGCTGAGCCCTAACCCATAAACATACCAGTAGTCCTGACAACGAAGACACAGCACAATGAGACAGAGGCAGACACCTGAGGGTACATTTCACTGATCACAACATGCCAGATGATACACGGGAGTGGGAGTACAGAGTGTATTGCATGCCCTGGAGTAGGCATGACTGTCCAGCTCCACCTGTAAGAGGGATGAGTCCTGGACAGTAGGCAGGTGGCTAAGCATGTGTGACACACTGGATACACATACTCCTGAGGCCCAAACATTGTTCCCACCAGCAGCATGGGTGTGTGGCAAATTCCCCAGGGACATGTGGTGAGTCAGAGCAGCAAGCGGACCACATATCAAAGTTACACCCAGATCACATGTCAGAACTTAGGCATTGTGTAAGCAATTGAGCCACCCATTAATCGCACAACATAGTCACGGGAACAAATGCTGTCCCCCACCTTGAGCAAAGCAAAATGCAATGACACAGTCCCCAAATGACACAATTTCCCGACTATAAGGGCCACACAAATGCGATTCAGAGGAGAAGTGGGCATGTCACAAATGAGGGACATGGGTCCTGGACCACATGACTGATGTACTGTGGAAGTTTAACCAGGCCAGAGGAGGGCACATAGCATGTCAGACAAAGTGCACAGTGCAGTCATGGACTCACCCCTCCTTGCTGCTGTCTGTCCTTCAGCTGCCCATCCAGGTCAGGGAAGACCACCGCCAGGATCCGGAGCATGTGGGGGTCAGGGTCCGGTGTCCGCCCCTCCTGCGAGGTGGCGACAGCTTCAGCTGGACCCTTGCGATCCTCCGGGTCCAGCCACGAAGGTCCTGCCACCTCTTCTGGCAGTTGCGGATCCTGCGCCTGTAGACCCCCACGGATCTTACTTTCCGGGCGATGGTCAGCCAAATTTCCTGCTTCTGGTGGGCATCAACCTGTGAGGATGACAAAGTGAAAAGGCCATTACTACACATGCAACATATACGTGCATCACACAGTTGGATATACATGTCTCAATCACAGGGGCATATGATGTACACAGGCAGTGCAACAATGGCTATGAACAGTTTGCCAGCAGTCACTACATGGTATCATTGCATGGGAAGTAAACCTAGTTGGAATGCACTGTTACTGCACTGTACCAGTTCAGTGCATGTAACTACACACTTTGGGGTGTGACAACTACTCAGTGGGCATGCTAGCCAGTGGTGTGCACACTGAAAGCCCTGCTAGTCAGACAACATGCACAATTAGTGAGGCAGTGGACAGCACACTCACCTGCTCCCCTGGTTTCCCATACAGCTTGCTGTACTGTGGAAGGAGGCTGTCCAGCAGGGCCTGGTTCTCCTCAAGGCTGAAGGCTGGGGCTCTCTCCACAGTACGTGCCATTGCAGGAGCCAGAGGATGCATAAACAGCAGCAGTGTTGGTGGCAGATGTCGTCCTGGAGCATGTAGTGCAGGCAAGTGAGCTCTCAGGGGAACAGCCAGCATTATATGTGTGCTGCAGAGGCAGATACTGTCCCATGTGTCCAAAGTGATAGGTCCAAGTCGTTTGCATCTTCTGAATTTGACCAATCCATGGAATAGCAGCACTAATACACGCCCACAGCATCCTTCAAATCTTCAACTTCATGACACCCATGATTTTGCAACATTGTTGTGGCTGGCCAACTGAATTCACTGCATCAGACTCGTTGGAGCTTCGAAAACGCGTCCGTTGCCATGCCAGGCCCCAGCCAATGTGTGCGCACCGTTCTGTCCATTGCTGTACAACGCATACCAAAGCGATACAAAAGAGCATACAACGCGTACCCGCTCACATACAATGCAATGGGCCGACCGGGCACACCGATCGGTCCATTGCTGTACAACGCGTACCAGGCATACAACGCGTACCCGCTCACATACAATGCAATGGGCCGACCGGGCACACCGATCGGTCCATTGCTGTACAACGCGTACCAGGCATACAACGCATACCCGCTCACATACAATGCAATGGGCCGGCCGGGCACACCGATCGGTCCATTGCTCTACAACGTGTACCAAGCATACAACGCGTACCCGCTCACATACAATGCAATGGGCCGACCGGGCACACCGATCGGTCCATTGCTGTACAACGCGTACCAGGCATACAACGCGTACCCGCTCACATACAATGCAATGGGCCGACCGGGCACACCGATCGGTCCATTGCTGTACAACGCGTACCAGGCATACAACGCGTACCCGCTCACATACAATGCAATGGGCCGACCGGGCACACCAATCGGTCCATTGCTGTACAACGCATACCAGGCATACAACGCGTACCCGCTCACATACAATGCAATGGGCCGGCCGGGCACACCGATCGGTCCATTGCTCTACAACGCGTACCCGCTCACATACAATGCAATGGGCCGACCGGGCACACCGATCGGTCCATTGCTGTACAACGCGTACCAGGCATACAACGCGTACCCGCTCACATACAATGCAATGGGCCGACCGGGCACACCGATCGGTCCATTGCTGTACAACGCGTACCAGGCATACAACGTGTACCCACTCACATACAATGCAATGGGCCGACCGGGCACACCGATCGGTCCATTGATGTACAACGCGTACCAGGCATACAACGCGTACCCGCTCACATACAATGCAATGCGCCGACCGGGCACACCGATCGGTCCATTGCTCTACAATGCGTCCCTGGACAGGTCACACGCATATGTCACCATGCTGGTCACTGGTGAACCTATGCCAGCCACATTTACTTTCCAGGGACTCAGGGGCACACCTACAACACCACACCCAGTCCACACTGTATATAAGGCATGTGTGGCAGCATAACCTTATCTGTGTATGGGGGTGAACATGTGGATTTTGGGGTGGCACTTGGGGGCAGACACACCCAGGCTGTGCACGTGTTCATGGGGACAGGGTCCTTTGTGTGTTGTGCACCTGACCACTGTGGTGTGCAACTTTTCATTTCTGAGCATGTGTCATGGTCACATTTCCAGGTTGTGTATGTGTATGACATGTCACATACCCCCAGGCTCACATGTGGGAAGGCATGTACGTCACAGGGTGGCCCATTCCAACAATAGTGATGTCCCTCCACAGTCTGTGTGCATGTTGTGTATCACATGTCTCTGACTCCATGTGCACAATGGGAGACAGTCTCCACATCCACGTGGTTTGTGCATGAACTTTGATGGTGTGTGTGTGTGTGTCACAGACGTCCATGTCTGTCCTGCAGAGGCTACAGGGGCCACTACCTGTGGGTGTCATGTTTGTTTTTCTGACGTGTACATGATACGCCATGTCATGCCAGTGTCCATGTGGCAAGACAGGGTCCCTGGGAATCTACCTGTCAATGAGCTGTGATGCCTGTGGAGCATCTGTCCAGACATGTCACTGTGGTATGTGTGTGGAACGTGAGAGCAGTTAATGGGTACTGTGACACAGCCTAATGGTGTCCCATAGCACACCCTGGAACCTGTTGTCAACACTTGTTGAACAGAGATGTTAGATAATGTCCATGTAGGTGCCATATATGTCCAAACGGAGCGACACACACATCAAGTACTTGTGTTTGTTAATGATGTATCATGTGAAATTGAGTATGGTGAACGGCACATAGGTGGGGTGACTGACAATCTTGCTTTCTTCACCTATGCACTGCAGGGCTCCTGCTGTCCATCGACCATTCCCAGACCTGGCAACGATGGTGGAACGTGACAGCATCCGACGGTACCGCTTCACCAGGCAGCTGATTGAGGATTTGGCAGTGCGGTTGGACCCACATTTGCAGCCTGGCCGGCCGTATCCTACAGCGCTGACCCCCAAGGTGAAGGTGATGGCAGCCCTACACTTCTTTGCCACCGGTACCTTTCAACACACTGTGGCAACTACTGGTGGGATGTCACAGACTATGTTCAGCCGTGTGCTACGCGATGTTTTGGGGGCAATGTTGAGATACCTCAACCAGTACATCTATTTCCCAACACGTCAACGACTCACTGACGTCAAGAGTGACTTCTATGCCCTGGGGAGGATGCCACATGTAATTGGCTCCATTGATGGGACACATGTGGCTTTGATACCACCACAGGCACATGAGCAGGCATACCGGAACCGTAAACATTACCATTCGATCAATGCTCTGGTGGTATGTCTTGCAGATATGACCATCTCACATGTGTGTGCCCGTTTCCCCGGTTCGGCACACGATGCCTACGTGATGAGGAGTAGTCGCATCCCGAGGATGATGTCACAGATGCCGAACCAGCGTGCCTGGCTTGTTGGTGTGTACTGACTTTGTACCATTGTGTGTGTTCTGCTATGTTGTTTTCCGCACACATTTTCAAATCGGCTAATGTGCAATTGTCTGTCTGTAGGTGACTCGGGATACCCCAACATGCCGTGGTTGCTGACACCCCTCAGGAACCCTGTGACACCAGCCCAGATGCGCTACAATGAGGCACATGGTCGGACGAGGAGGGTGATTGAGCGGACCTTTGGTCTCCTGAAGAGCCGCTTCCGCTGCCTGGACAAGACAGGAGGGGCCCTCCCATATGCCCCAGCAAAGGTGTGCAAGATTGTCATCATCTGCTGCATGCTACACAACCTGGCAGTGCGGAAGGAGTTGCCTCTCATCCTGGATGACGATGACCAACGTCCGCCACCTGTGGAAGATCCTGGCCTGGGTCACGATGCCAGTGAAGATGATGATGATGATGATGGTGATGTCCGCACACAGCTCATCACCAACTTCTTCAGCTGAATGTGAGTCTCCAGAGGGTTGTAATGTCAATGATTTGAGTTTGCATGATATGTGTGTGTGGTGCTCTGGTGCTGTTTGAGTGTGGCCATGTGCTACTTGACTGGATGCGTGCAGCGATGTGTCCTTGCAGGTGGTCTGTACTGCCCAACAGTGTTGACATGCTAACTTGGTTTTGTGTAGTTATCTCGTGACATGTATTAGACATGAGTATTGCCGTTCTGTGCTGTTCTTCAGTGGTTTTGACTGTGTGTCATGTCTGTCCTTCACAGGGTGCTGCCGGAGTTGTCTGATCAACTTGGATCCCCGAATCCATGATTCAACTTCCAAGGTGGAAGCAGTCGTTTCCCTACAGGTGATGTGCCACACACCCCTGGACTTTCTATCTTCTGCACTTTTTGACTTTGTGGCCACAGCCAGGTTGGATTAGCTTGCATTTGTAGTGGAAACAACATGTTGCAAATGTGTAATAAACCTGTGCTTCACTTTGGGATGTGCGTTGTCTGTAGTCACACTTCTGACTGACATTTGCTTACTGCACCTGTAGTCTAGTTGACAGTGACTGTGAATAGGTGGCGTGTCTGTGCATTCCACTGTATTTCGTTGCAACATCAGTATAGGTGATGAGTCTGATGGCCCTGGTGTGTATGTGTTGTGTGGCCCTAGTGGTGTGTCTCCCTCATATGTGTCACGTCGCCATGACTGACATGACGGTGTTGGACTTGCTGTAGCAGTTAGCATGCACAGTGTCATTTAGCAGATCACCATCTACATGACAAAAACCACGTTGGAATCACAACAGAGGCAGATATGGTGTATTGGTGAGTTTATTTACATACAGGTGTGAGGATGGTGCACAGGATGGTGGGTGCTGTACATAGAAATTGGAATCCAAAGTTCCCATGTGTATTGGAAGTCTTGGTAGCTGAAATGTCCAGAGTAAAGTCCACAGTCATCTGATAAATTTGGCCAACTAGAGCTCCCCATGTCATGTGGGAGAGTTGGGTTGGCTTCGACAGGGCGTGCAGTTTGCACACAGAGGAAAAGTTCCAGAACAGGTGTTGGCTTCCTGGGGGATGTAGATGGCCATCGGCCTCTCAGTTTGGCCTCCTCGGATGGCCCCTCTTCTTGGGGGGGACCCTCAGGTGCAGGCTGCGGCGGTGCAGGGGACTCTCTGCCAGAGTCCTCCTCCCTCCCTGTGGCATTTGCAGTTGTTTCAGCAGCAGTTGTTGTGGGCACACAGGGAGGTGAGGCCATGTTGGTGCTGATCTGGCGGAGGCATGTCAGTATGTCCCTATGCACCGCTGTCAGTTGTTCCAATGTGTCCCACTTGGACTCCATGCCAGACATGTGTGTCTCGACACGTGACATGTGTGTCTCGACATGTGACATGTGTGTGTCGACACGGGACATGTGGGAGTCCAAGCGGGCATGATGGGCAGCCTGCTGCTGTTGTATGTCCTTGAGGATCCCCACTACCTGGCTGACCTCTCCGGTGCTAGTCTGGTACGCATCCGCGATGCGTGCCAGTTGTGGGTCATCATGCAGTCCAGACCCCTCTGCAAAGAGCGACCTATGTCTACCACCCCTCCCACCACCCCTGGCGACACGTGCAGGACCTGCGGTGGCACGCACAGGTGACCGTGGGCCCACTTGGGTGTTGTTCCTGGGCTCGTTGTCACCAGCTCCAGTTTGGGCCTGGGTCCCTGCGATGTTGTCATCTGTGGTCCTTGGTCTGTCCGTGTTGGCAGGGGTGGCCTGTGTGTTGGCAGTTGTTGGAGGGGTGGGTGCAGGGGGTGCAGATGTTGGTCCTGCTGGTGCTGCATGATGACTCACACCGGAGGGTCCAGCTGGTTCTTCGCCATCCGAGGTGTGCAGTGGCTGATCCACACCAGTGATCTCAGTGTTCCCCGGAGCCTGGGACAGGGACTCCTCCTCGTCTGCTGCTGTGTCCCCATCATCACCTGTTTTGGGGAGAGACACAGATTGTATGCTATGTTTCTACTGGCATCAATTGTTCAAACACCTGACAGTTGTGACTGTACCTCTGGATGTGGGCCAGGACATTGCATTCTCCTAAATTGTGACAGTCAGAGAGTGATATTGGTGTAGCACATTGTCCTGCCAACCTGTGGCATGTCAATGTGAATGTTGAGGTGTGTGCATGACCAGCATTGGTGGTATTTGGTTGACATCCAGGCCTCCTTCTCCCCCAGCCCAGTTATCCCACCATGAAGCGTGCTTCCATTGCAGGGAGTGCAAGTTGTCTTTCAGGATGTCAGTCAGTGGTGTCCTGCTGTTGGTTGTTGCACAGTTCCCAGCAGGGCCTTGTGCTCGCCCAGCAGTACCCAGTGTCAGCCATCTTGTGAGTCCTTTTCCACTCCCTGTGATGTGAGCATGGTTGAGAGTGGTGTTGATGGGCCAATTGTGAGGGTGAGCAATATCTGTGCCTACAACTCCCATCATGCTATTGCCTACACCCCCTTCCCAGCATGCCCATCCTTCCTTCCTTTTGACTCTGCTTCCCTGTGGGGTGGGGTGCCTGTGCTGACAGGATGGCTGGGAGTGTTGTCCTGGCAGTTGTTTGGCTACAAGTCCCAAGAGTGTCCCTGTGCTTCACACAGCATAACCCAGGGTGGTGGTTCTTTGTGGGATCTTCAGTTAGGATGTGAGGCATTGCATTCTCCCAGGTGGGTTATGTGGAGTTAGTGTTGAGGGGGTGTGTGAGGAGAGGTGCTTGTAACTATGGTCAGTGCTGTGAGTCCTCCTTCCCACCCAGCCAGATATCCCACCATGGGACGTGCTTCCATTACAGGGAGTGCAAGTTGTCTTTCAGGATGTCAGTCAGTGGTGTCCTGCTGTTGGTTGTTGCACAGTTCCCAGCAGGGCCTTGTGCTCCCCCAGCAGTACCCAGTGTCAGCCATCTTGTGAGTCCTTTTCCACTCCCTGTGATGTGAGCATGGTTGAGAGTGGTGTTGATGGGCCAATTGTGGGTGTGACCAATATCTGTGCCTACAACTCCCATCCTGCTATTGCCTACACCCCCTTCCCAGCATGCCCATACTTCCTTCCTTTTGAGTGGACTTCACTGTGTGTGAGTGTGACAGCAATGGCAAGATGGCTGGCAGTGTGGTCCTGTTGTTTGTTGGTGCCCAGTTCCCAGCAGGGCCTTGTGCTCCCCACAGCTGTGGTCAGTGTCAGACATCTTTGAAGTGGCTTTTGACTCCCTGTGAGGTGTGCATGCTTCAGTGCTAACTTGCTGGGCCATGTGGGTGTGAGATGTTGATCTGTGACTACCACTCCCATCATGCTATTGCCTACACCCCCCTTCCCAGCATGCCCATCCTTCCTTCCTTTTGAGTGGACTTCAGTGTGTGTGAGTGTGACAGCAATGGCAAGATGGCTGACAGTGTGGTCCTGTTGTTTGTTGGTGCCCAGTTCCCAGCAGGGCCTTGTGCTCCCCACAGCAGTAGCCAGTGTCAGCCATCTTGTCAGTTGTTTTCCACTCCCTGTGATGTGAGCATGGTTCAGAGTGTTGTTGATGGGCCAATTGTGGGTGTGACCAATATCTGTGACTACCACTCCCATCATGCTATTGGCTACACTGACTTGACCAGCATACACAGAATTCCTTCCTTTCAGTGAGCTTCCCTGTGAGGTGGTGTTCTAGTGGTGGGTAAATATCTGGGAGTGTTTGTTGGTTCTATTTGTGCCACTGCCTTGCTGTATTTGTTGTTAGGTTTGTAGATGTTATGACACAGTTACATATCACTATGACTAGCATTCACATCTTGGGATGGATATCTTTTGGTTGCTGTGTATTTGCTAAGTGTGCATGGTTTGCCTATCCCCTTGACTGTGATGTGTGTGTGTTGTCACACCATATTGTGTATATTAGTTGTGTACTCACCAGGCTCTGGGATGTCTGTTAGTCCGTATACGCTCACTGGTGGTAGGATGGCCCGCACCTTCTCCTCCCAGGGCCTGAGGTATACTGGTTTTGCAGGAGGGCCACTGCCGGTGTGCTGGCTGAGGAGGTAGTCCTTTTGAGTAGGTCCCTGACCCTCCTGCGCACATCATACCACCTGTTCTGGATGTCTTCCTTTGTGCGCAAACATGGTGATTGTGCGTTGACCCTGTCGACAATCCTCACCCACATCTTGGTTTTCTGCGACATGGGGGTCTGTTGTACCAATGTACCAAACAACTGTGGCTCTACCCTGAGGATCTCGTCTACTAGGACTTCCAATTCACAATCTAGGAACTTATGGTTCTTCTTTGGGGGCATGGTGATGGGTGGTGGTGGTGATTGATATGTTTGTGTGTGCAAGTGGGGGGGTGTGAGTGTAGGTTTAGCTGGGTGTGTGTGAGGGTGCTATTTGTAGGTGTGGTAATGGTGTGTGGCTTGTGTGATGTATGAGCTGTGAGTGTGTCTGTGGTTGCTGTGTGATGGTGTTCTGTCTGGCAGGTCAGTGGAATTTGCAAGGGATCATGGTAGGGATTTGTGGCCTTTATGTAGGTGGAGTTGGAGGTGTGTCCTTGTTCCATTTTTTTTTCCTCCCTGTATTTATTGGCTTAGTGGTTGCTTGTTTGGCCCTTTTTTAAAAAAAATTCCTTGGTGTTTTTGGTGCATGTAGGAGTTGTTCTTGTGTCCGAGTAGGACGCTGCAGTTGTCTGGTGCGATCTTGTCCGACTCGTTCCCGCTGTGTGTCAGCTAGGTTTCATATGCGGCGTATGAGTCGGTCGCGTAGTATTGGGTTGCTTCGGCTGGGTTTTGTATGCATGTCGGTCGTACGGCTTGTGCTCCGGGCAAGTCGGTCGTGTTTTGCACGCACAGCATCGTACTATGCGGGTCGGAGTTCGCGGGTACGTTTCGTTCGGGTTCAATCCGAGTGCGTGTCGGTCGGTTCGTTTCGCGTGGTTTCCCGGCCGGATGGCTTGTTTCCGTCCGGCTCGGTCGGTCGTTTTGTATTCCGTCCGAGTCTGTCGGATTTCACATGCATTTCATCGTACTACCTGGGTTGTGCGGCGCCGGTCCGAGTCGGTCGGACTAAATTCCCGTACCGAGTCGGTCGGTATGTTTTCCGGCCTGAATCGGAATCGGCCCCAAAATGTTTAAATCACATACTTTTAACTCATATACTAAAATTCAGAACACTAGAATAAATTTCGATATTATTAACAACGATATTTTTACTAACGATATTACTAACTTCGATATTAAGTAAAACGATATTTCTTACCTGCATGTTGATATTCTGGTCGACGATATTTTTGCAGGTCGATATTGTGCCACATCGATATTTAAACATCGATATTCTGGTATATCGATATTTAAATATCGATATTATGTGTGCATACCCTCCGTAGGAGCTGTTCCTCTTTGGATGATTTTTACAAACACTCTGAAAATGTAAAGATCAAACTTTGGGGCCCATTAGGATGGCGGTCGGACTTCAGTCTGCCCGCCATCCTAGCGGTGCTGGGACCATCCGCCATACGTGCGGCGGTCCCGCTCCGCCAGTAGAGATGCGACCGCCACCCTGGCGGTCGCATTCGCATTTCTAACATTGCGGCGGGTGCTGCTGTAAGCAGCACCCGCCGCAATGGTGAAATGGCATGTTGCGCATTCCCATGCACAACGTGGCAGGCACTGCGCGGTGCCTGCCACCTTGTGCATGGGAATGCAGGGGGGTACCATGGGTACCCCCCAAGTGCACCGCTGGGGGGGCCCGCGGTGCCTGCCACACGGTGCAGAGATGTTTAGGAGGACCCCATAGCGGAGGCCTGGGGGGAAGGGGGCCCTGCTAGGGGCCCCCAAAGTCACTTTCCGACAGCCTTTCCATGTTGGAATGGTCGACATGAAAAGGCTGTGGGAAAGTGACATTGTAATTCCGATGGCGGAGCCAAGTCTGGCTCCACCGTTATTAATAGGATTGTAATTCTGCTACTCTTCCGACTGACTGACTCTGTGAGCCTGTGGGAAGAGAGCGGAATCCCCCACGGGTTTCCCTCCAACCACCGTCATTGTAATACAGCGGTCGGAAGGAAACCCTTGATGTCAGGCGGAAAGCCTCCGACAGTCTGCCGGATGACTTTCCGCCCGACATTGAAATCGGGCTATATGTTATGCAAATGATCTTCACAGTCTTACAGATTGAACAAAGATTGCATTGCAGTTACAGACCAAAAGCCTTTGGTATCGTTGAACAAATAAACTGTACCATCAAGTCTAAATTGGCTAAAGTCTGTGCATCCACCTCTCTAAAATGGCCAGATGCTTTACCATTGGTGCTGATCAGTATTTGGGGTACACCTGACAGGGTTATCCCCCACAAGATCCTAATGGGCAGGGCAATGAGATTATGCGCCGTTCCTGCAAATGCTCTCTTAAATATTATTGACAATATTATTTTAGATTACTGTAAAGGACTGGCTAACGTTCTGTCTCTCATCTGGTCTCAGCTGCCACACAAGATCTGCATCAAGAACAGTGCCACAACCTCACTCCTGGTGATTGGGTCATGATCAAGAAGCACGTTCAGAAGATGTGCCTTGAACCCAGATGAAAAGGCCCCTTTCAGGTGATCATCACTACACACACGGCTGTAAAGTGTGCTGGGATTCTGAACTGGATTCATGCCTCGCACACCAAAATCCGGAAGATGTGCCTTTGGTCTATGATCCTGAGCGAAGAGCATTGGTGGTTGCACCACCAGTTGAGAGACCGCCCAGACCAGCAGCACTGTTGCCAGTTTAGCAGCAAGAGGAGGAGAGGAGTGAAGACCAGTTAACAAAAAATCAAGTGTAAGTACCTGAAATAATGCAGAGTGGTGTGGAGATTTCTAACGGAAGAGAAGCTGAGATCAAGTCACTGAGAGAAACTGCTGCTGATGTGGTCCTGAGACAAGAAGATCCAGGTGAAGGAACCAGCACTGGAACAAGGAGAGTAAATCGACAAGCAGAATGTCCACAAAGCTATCAAAATCTAAATCAGAGGAGAAGTTCTTCAATAGCTCGAATACAAGAAATAATACCTGAAGAGGCTGAGTCTAGTGATGAAAATAGCTTAGACCTGAATCAGCAAAACCTAAGAAGATCAAAAAGAGCATGAGTGCCCTGTCGCAGATATGCAGCATCTGAATGGTCATACTTTGTGAACATGGCTTTGAATGTCACTTTGGAAGACTTGTGCAACGTGGACGCGGAACTATTTGAACCTTGCGGAAAAAAATCCTGAAAATAATTGGGAAAAATATGAGACTGAACGGAAGAAAGAGACTTGAGCTGTGTCTATTAGAGATTTGTTATTTTCGTTCTTCATTTTACAGAAGACCAACCTAGACCGGAGTTAAAAATGACAGAAGAGTAGGGACAACATTTTATAAGAACATGGAGTAGGGTTAAGGATTGTCTGGTTAGAAGCTTAACTGAAGGAAAACAAAAAAGCTGTTTACTAAACTTCGCTACAAGCTATTGGACTAAGTACTTTGAATTGTCTCAGAGAATGTGTTGCATTAGAAATAAATGTAAATATATTATGGGTTCACTTTTCGGAATAACAATAATAATGATCACTATAGTACTAATAGGATTTTATCCACTGCCAGAATCAGAGCAAAGAACGTTACTAATTCGCACTGTCACAACGCTAAGGAAGGCCACTTTAGTTACTCCTATCAAAAATGACTATTCTACTAATGTCTATTCTAGGTTAGTACAGGAATATACTAATGCCATGAACACAAAGGACTGATATGTATGAGTCCACTTACCTACATCAGTGTCAGACTAAGTTACTTATTACCATATCCCTTTATCTTATGCTGTTTCTTGCAGTATCCTATTATCATTAGTTTATAGGACAGGATATTTTTTGTATTTATGTTTTAATCATGATCTAATACATTCGAGTGTACCCTTAATAGAAAGCATGAATTTACATTCACAAGCAAAGGAAATGGATACACCGTGGTAGTATTTCTTTCCTCACAGACTCATAGATAGTGTAACGGCTTATAAAGACAATTTAACCTGTTTAATGCGACCTATAGAAAAGGCTTATATAATGGCTTTAGAAGAAAGATACACTAACATGACATGCAGCACTGACAAAAAAAGTGCTGTTCTAGAAAATGCTTGGAGGAAAGTGAATTTAGAAAGACGATGGTTTACCCTAAACTGAGACTTAACAGCCAACATAAAGGGAAAATTTGCATATATAAAAGATGGACACCTAAAAGAACTGGATATGTAGGAGCTAGTAGCAGTGAACACACTTTCAAATTGACATGTGGATCTTGGCAGATTTTGCAGGGAAATGAGAATGTTATTCCAGGTGTTTATTACATTTGTGGACAGAATGCTTATTTCTTATTGCCAGCTGACTGGGAAGGGATCTGCTATTCAGGCATACTAATTCCAAAAAGGTATCATGTAAAAAGTATAGATGCACTAACATTAACACCCGCACATAGGCAGAAATGCAGTACAGAAACATGAACTGGATAAGCAGCAGACAGATTTAGAACAGTCATTCCACCTGTAGGCATCATCTTAAATGACAAAAAGATTAGAAAATTGACAACAGTTCTCCACAAAATGGCAACTACCACATCTAGAGATTTGCTTGTGATAAATACAGAGCTAATAGCTATAAGATTGATGGTTTTACAAGACCGTCTCGCATTAGACATTTTACTTGCCGAAAAGGGCAGAGTCTGCTGAATGCTTAAATTAGCTCACTGCTGTACATATATACCTGAGGAGAGCAAGGAAATAGAAAGCTTTGCAAAGAATATTTCAAGTTTGGAACATGAATTGCATAAGTTGGAAACACCAAGGAGCATATTTACAATATTTTGGCGTAGGGAAACGCTGCAAGCCTTCTAGCTGCACTGCCCTATGTCAAATGAAAAGTGCAGGAATGCACTGTATCTATAAGATATAAGGATTCCTGTCCTTTTTGCCAGCACCGGCGCTCAGACTGCAGCCGAGCACCGATGCAGGCACCCTTGTACCATGGTGCAAGGATATCTGTGTTGTTGGCATGATTGCTTTTGTGCTAGAAGGGACACCTTCCTGCAGAAAAACAATCAAGGGAGGCGTTTTCCTTATTCTATGTGTGCTGCAGAATGCAGCACACGTGTAGAGAGGAAAAAACAAGGAGAAATGTAAATATTTCTCCTCGTTATTCCTGCTTTGGAAAGGTGTTAGTTTTGGCGCTGCCTCAGATTTATGCTATGTTGTAAATCTGGGGAAGTGTTAAAAAACATGGGAGTTGCAAAGGAACACTCACAGCAACAATCATGGAACGCCCCTTCAAAGTAGAGTAAGGAATTGCCTTACTCCATATTTACAAGGCCATGAAAAGCCATGCACGGTGGCTTTGCGTGGCCTTGTAAATATGGGCGGCACACTGCGCCTCCGCAGCATCACAAAAGTAATGCTCTGGCAGGAGAAAAAGTGCCACGGATGCTTTGTAAATATGCCCCAAGTTTGTTTGGAAATTTTGGGAAAGGAATTACCACAATTGACAACTGGTTTTCCAAGGCTGGAAAGGGTATTTTGAAAGCTATAATAATGCCAATAATAATAGTGGGGGAGCCTACAGGGGATATTATTTAAATATCAATTATATTTCTTCAAGATTATACTTGTGAATGCCCTCAGATTTGCATTCCGGTGGAGTAAATTCAGACTAAGAATAATAAAATAACTCAATAGTGACTTAGGGGCCCATTACGATGTCGGGCGGAAGCACAACCGCCGTGCTGGCGGATGCAAAAAGCACCAGTTACCGCCGGCACGCAGCAGTCCACACGCCCGCCCAATTACGATGCGAAAAGTAGGCCAAACACCGCCGGCAAGCCAGCAACACCGTCCGCCATCAAAGTGCGCCCGTACACGTAGCGGCGCAGCTCAACTGACACACACCGTCCGACGAAACACGTCCCGCCCGGCGCATAAATTACGATGCCGCAAACAAACGGCTCCCACGGCTAAGAGACACCGTACGACAAACCGAAGCGGTAACACGGACGCCGAGCACGGACAACGAAGAAGCGGCTCCCCGAGCATGAATCCAGCACTGCAGGCCCTCCCCATGCTCCTGCTGATGCACCACCAAGGACGCAACGTACCGCGGAGACGCAGGTAGGCACACACACAACAAGTGCACGCAAACAGCGCACACAGTGCAAGGGCGGAAAAAGCCGACAACCCCCCACCAGCGCGTGTACACAACACATCCACCATCGCATCCACATATGACACACAGGCCAAATCGTAACATCGCAGAACACATGTGTACACACCACCTGGGACTAGGAACCAACCACCCCGTCACGGCCCCAAAGCGGCGATGACGCCGCCACACATGCGCACAACGCAGAGGCCAACCGCAGCGCCATGCATGCGTCGCACACAGACACAGGGACACAACCAAGCAGCACACACATCAGCCCCACCCCGAACGCACATGACACGTGACAGGCCGGCCACAGACATGTCCCCAACGCCCAATTCACGGACAACACCCAACGCCACACAACCGACGCACACATGTCAGTGAAGACACGCAACAGCAGGACACACCCCAGTGTAACAAACATGGCGTAGCACACAGCGGCGGCAACACCAACTAGGAGAAGCAGGGCCCCTTCGGGAAGAGGAACGCCAGTACCACACAGAAACACCCATACCACCCTGCACATATGAACAAGACATATAAAACGGAACACCAAAGAGCCCGGGGACCGACAACAGGTGGCCCAAGAATAACATCCACACACAATGCCCAACGCAGAGCGGAAAGGCAGCCTGCCGCCCACACAAGGGAGAGCAGACAGCACTGAATGACCTTCCATTCCAACTCCGAAACCACAGCCCTACGACAGAAGCCGGTGAATACAGCCATTGTCCAAGAATAGACCAACACAGGCATGCCGAGGAGACCGACCACAGGGCAGATAGCGCATATCACAGAAGCACACAACGGACGGGGAAGAAAGAAGAAAATACTCCCCCATGTCGGCCACATGCAAGTTAATTGGAAGGAGTCACACAGCACTGACCTTGAACTGTCTGAGAAGCATGTGGGAAGAGGGCCCGTGTCCTCCAAACAAGCCAACAGAACACAAGTCCTGTCTCCCTACGACTACACAGAGCTCACAGCAACCCCGGAGCGTGCACATTGCAGACTGCACACACAGCCGGAGCACGCCACCTCAACGAACCGCTGCGAAATGGCAACCGCAACACACCTACCCAACTACGCCGAACAGCTCAAGCTGTACAAAACCAACCTGTGCCATACATTGGGATGCGATCTCCTGTCCCTGCTGAACGTAAGTTACCGACTGACTTACCGCATCACATTGTTCAGCTGCGTCATGCCCGTCTTCTACTGTCGGAGGTGTCCCTACCAGCATCCCGTCGAGATATGCCTCTCCAACCCGGCATGTCTGAAGGCGGACCTGCTACCACTACTCCTCCCTCTGGACGCACACGACAGGGCCTGCTCTGCCTATGGGGGCATGGCGTATGTGGCCAACATCGCACCCGCACTGAAATGGGACCACTGTGCCTCCACACGACGGATCATCGATAACAGCTACATCGAATGTCACCCAGCATGCCCCATCATGGTCCTCCAAGGGACAACCTACGAACAACACCTTGACAGCCACCATCCGCTTCATTGGCTGGCAAACATGTACACCACCAATGACATGGAAGCCCTGCTGGACGGCATCGCATACCTGACAACCTGTAAATACGTCGGACCACAACGCAGGTTCCCCGAGTGACCTATGATGTCCAACCCCGCACCCATGCTTCGCTTCCGCACGGACTGGCCAGCCACCACCACAACAGCCATACCAAACGACCGGCAACTGTAACCACACCATCAACGACATCGCCATGACATCGGATATGACCGGGACATGCACACTGTTCCCCATCACATCCAGGAACACCGCATGCATCGTGGGAGGCAGTGGCATGGGGTCTGTGTATCGCACCCACATGGACGGAACTGCACGAACAACCAGGACACGACATGGATCCAGCGCACATGGACACACACACCGCTCAGTGGACATGAATAGGTCGCCTGGAGTCTGTGGGTGCTGCACCCCTCCCACCCCCGCCCGGGAATCCCATACCAGGACCTTTGCATGGACGACAAGTGCATACAACAACAACACGACCCCAGTGACTGTGACATGTCCAGTAACCACCACAGTGCAACAACAAGTGGCACGCCGCTGCATGCACGCAAGCACATGCCCTGATGTCATCTCACATGCACGCGTGCATGAGGAACAACCGCAGCAAACCTGTCACATGGAACTGAGATGGACTGTGCCCATGATGCCAAGCGGTCTGGTAGGCTACATGTATACCGTCTGTGTCAAAGTCCGCAGCTCCGCAGCTATACGTAAATGTACATTAGCACAGCCTTGGCCAAGCAGATGTCACTCTGAAGCCCACATCCCACATGCAACAGCCAATCACATGTAACCCCACACCCTATCCCATTTGCAATCATGCTCAGTATATCCTCAACATGTATCCCGCTGCCAGTAGTGTCCACTATACTGCATCACAGAGGACAGAAGACTCAATATAATGTTTGAAACCAAAACTGTCTCCGCTGACTCATTTCACAAGTACGAATGAGAGAGGATGAGAGTATGTGAAGTACACGGCAGTCGTGACATGACCATGTAGTCCACTGGTATTGGATGTCAACGCAAATGAGTAGCACTACTGTGGAAGACACACATGTGTCGTGTGAAGTCGTATGGACGCAGTGCTCAGGTGGGTGGGTGCGACGGGTAGATGCGCACATGTCAAGTTGGAGCACGCCGTGTTGGGAGGGGTCATGAACAGTACACCACCGCTTCCCTGGGCATTGTGAGAGGACACCTGTCGTGGGGGAGTGAACACGTGTGTGCACAGCAGCCGGGCACACGTACAAAGCGGTACCAGGCGCACCTCAGCCCACCCTCTGTGGACAAGCTGGATCCTGTTGTGCGCCCGCCATGCCCCTGACAAGGCACACACAGCCCCAGTCGACCAGGTGTAACCCCAACATAGTCAATCCGCACAGGCGATACAGGGCACGGGATGGCAGTGGAGCATGGTGTGTGAGAGGTCTCCTCGCGCTCCTCCTGGTCATATCACGCAGGCAATAGAACCTCAACTTCTAGCATGGCACAAGTCAGATGGAAGTGTAGGGGGGACGCACCACAGCACGAGCAGCACTGACGTCACGGGAGGTGGCTCGCACCATCCCATCCATTGCCCATCATACCAACCACGCCACATGCCATTGCGACTAAGTGCAAGCGCGTGCGCCACCACCCCCGAGCCCTCCCCAGAGAGGCCAAAGAGTGAATGTGTGGGCCATCAGCCACAGACGGATGCGGCTTGGCCGCAAGGGCAGCCACAGCCACTGGGTGTCGCAGGTGGCGGATCCGGAAGGCGAAGACTGTGATGCATAGTCCATGCAGGCCGGGTCTCCATTTGGGGCACCACGCAGGTGGACGGCGTCCCGCGACACATCATACCCTGAGACAGCCCACTCGTGCAACTGGACCCACACATACACTCCTTGCCCTCTCTGGTGCGAGCTTGGGGCTGCCTGTGCAAGCGCTAGCCTCGCAGGTGAGCATGCATATTGGGGGAGCGAGGGGAGGACATGAGGGCTGGGGCGAAGATGACTGTATCACTGTCAGTTAGTACAAGGGATGACCCAGATGTGGAAAGGAAGAGACGTGTCCCGTGTGTACTGCAACTAGTCGCCAATCCAACTACCCCCCATGTCCGGAATGTAAGCCCGCACCTAGGCCCGCCCATCCGCCACATCGAACATACCACCAGCACGACAACCTTCCCATTCGAAACACTGACTGGGGGTGGCGACCAGTGTACAATCATGTGTAGCCTACCCACGCGTACATGTGGGCCCTCCATGATCCATGTCACCTGCGGCAAAGTCATGACATGCGCAATGAGGGAAGTGAGGAGAGCTGTCCGCCCCACGCGCAGAAGGTGCATCAGCTCCACAGACCCAGCAGCGAGTCCAGCAGGGGTCACATGTGCAGGGGCAGCTGTGCCTGGTGTGAAGGCACATGCATATAGACAGCACATCGACCAATGTGTAGTCTGCCCACATCTACAGTCCATCATCATGCGGACATAGGAATTGAACACAGGGCAACACATCTTCAGTTGGTGCACCCACCGTGACCAACAATGCGCAATCATCGACGTACCCGCCCTGTGCATGGCCCCCACCCAACGGAGGCACATCCAGTGCCACCATCCCACACACACAAGCCTTCCACGGAACATGCTGTGTCCAATGGTCAGTACAGAGTCAGCGCCCATCTGGTGGATCCTGAACAGGAGACACATGCACACACATGCCAGCTCCCACTGTGTACGTCTGCCACCTGGCACGTGCAATGTAACCTCTCACCTGTGACGTGTGACTGCAAGCACACAGCCGTCTTGGCATGGGGCTGTCAATGTGGACACCTGTCAATGTTTCGGGAGGTGTGATCCGTACAGTGCTGTACATAGGGTGCAGTGCTGACACCTACTACTGTCTCATATCCCCTCGTGCCACAGGTCCCACTTGTTTTGGCCGCTCAGCCTGTGCCCACATCGTCGTCGTCGTGTGCCATACTCATCCAGCCTCGGAAGCAGTTCCATGCTCAGCAGACATTCATGTTGCCGTGGCGTTGCCGCTTGATGGATATGCAGTCAGTCCCCATCAGCACGCCCCGCAAGTCATTGGGGCCTAGATCCCCATGTGCATGCACATGGCAGTGGTTTGTATCACTAGCCATTGCCATTGGTGGGAGACCTGTGCAAGTGTATTGTGGCCGTGCCGTCCCAGCTTGACAGCTGGGCTGTGACTCATGTGCTTGCTCAGTCATGTCAGTGATGTGTATGCGAAATTGCTATGTGTCGTGTTGCTTTGACATGTGTCCTCTGCCATTGTCCCTAGGCGGAGACCGAACATTGACCGCCCATGCCAATTGCTGGCAGACATGGAGGATACGGAGGTCATTAGGAAGTTTCGGCTGGACAGGCCAACCCTGCATCGACTGTGTGCCATGTTAGAACCCCATCTCCGTCCCCGCAGGGTGTATCCGACTGCTGTCACCCCCACGGCTAAGGTGATGGCCGCCATGCATTTCTTCGCCACTGGGTCATTCCAGCACACAGTGGGCAGTGGAGGAGGGATGTCCCAGCCCATGTTCAGCAAGGTGCTGAGGGATGTACTGGCAGCCATGATGCTGTACCGGAACAGGTACATCCGCTTCCCCAGGGCTCGTGAATTGGCGGCAGTGAAGGGTGCATTCTATGCCCTTGGCAGAATCCCACACGTCGTTGGAGCCATTGACTGCACACATGTCGGCCTTGTTCCACCACAGGCCACTGAGCACCTGTACCGCAACAGGAAGCACACGCACTCCCTGAATGTGCAAGTGGTGTGCCTTGCGGACATGGTGATCACCCACGTGTGTGCAAAGTTCCCAGGCTCGGCCCATGACGCGCACATAATGCGCAACAGCATCTTGCCACGACTGATGTCCAATATGCAACAGGATCGTGCCTGTATTGTCGGTGAGTATGTGGAGTGGTGTAGCGTGCTGGCTGTGATATGCTGTCCCCTGTCCAGTTGGATTAGCAACGGTTCTCTGTGTCCCTCACACCCAGGTGACTCTGCGTATCCGAATGGGGCATGGCTGCTCAGTCCATTGAGGAATCCTCGCACCCCAGCAGACGATCGCTACAATGAGGCACATGGGAGGACCAGACGTGTGGTCGAGCGTACCTTTGGCCTCCTCAAGTCCAGGTTCAGGTGCCTGGACCGCACCGGGGGTGCGCTGGCGTACTCCCCACAGAAGGTGTGCCGGATAGTGGTGGCGTGCTGCATGCTGCACAATCTGGCCATTCGGAAGCAGATCCCCCTCATCGTGGATGACGGAGACCAACCAGGGCCCCAGCCCGCAGACCAGGACAGCTCGAGTGAGGAGGACAGCGGAGAGGAGGAAGCTGGTAATGTGCGGCAGCAGCTCATCGCCCGCTACTTCACTTGACGGTGAGTGTCCATGTACGACGGCTGATGTGGCAGTATCTGTGCAGGTGTGTGTGTGCTGTGTCAGGGTGGCCGTTTGTTCACTGCGTGCTGTGTGTCAACGCTCCATGGCCAGGGTAGTATGCCACTGTTGGTGGCTGTGGCATTGTGCCCTATAGCTCTGTGCGATGTGTGTACATTGCTTGTAGTTGTTGACATGTACTGTGTGATGGGTGTGTGACACACTCATTGAATGTGCTCCTGTTCTGTCTCCCACCCCTAGGTCCCTACAGGCCCTCCGGATTCAAATGCCATGCCACGCATCAGGTGCCTTTCCGCCGAAGGTGGCCGTTGTATTCCGTACAAATAAGACACAGGGCACAAACAGCAGTTAGTGAAAAAGGTGCATTTATTACAAACTGTGACATGTGATTGTGTGTAAGGTGATGACAAAAGTGGTGCGTGCAGTGACAATGAGCTGTCGGTCATGGCTGCGTGATGATCAGGGTGTACCCACTGGTTCTATGTCCATAGTCCAACACACACATGCCATCCAGATGGCTGTGTGGAGTGGGATCGTAGTCCAAGTCAATGCAGTGGCTGGTCAAGGAAGGCTGGCGGAAGGCTGGCTGGCTGCCTCACTTGCGACTGGAGCGTGCGAAGTCCTCCCGGGAGATCTGTTTCCTCTTCGGACGGCCCCTTCCACGTTTGCGAGGGGGGTGCCTGCTTGCGACATGCTGGTGGTTGAGGTGTGATCACTGGCTGTGGACGCAGGGGAACTGGACACTGCTGCTCCACCCTGCGCCCCGGCAGGTGGTGGCGGAGGGGGAGCTGCTGTCCCTGGCTGTGACCTCACCGCCACCACCAGCTGTCCCATGAGGTCCACGATTTGGCCCATACGGGCGTCCATGGACCTCAACACCCCCAGCACCTCACGCGTGTCTGAGGCAGACCGGACCCATTGTCCTTGGGCCTCTTCATAGGCCCCAAGGACTCTGGCCATGTGAGGCAGGGCATGGCTCCCAGGGGAGGCTGGCGTTTCCCTGACCCTGCTCCTCCTACCAGTCCTGCTGCCACCGGCCTGCCCACTAGCCACATTGCTCACCACGGTCCTCGCTGTGGCTCCCAGGGTGGATCCAGTCGTCCGGGCCACCACCTGCGCTGGGGCTGGTGCCAGCGGAGACGTGGCGGTGGTGGCGGCGGTGGTGGTCGGTGCGGCGATGGTGGCGGTTGCGGCAGTGGTAGTGGCCACAATGACCGTGGGTGTGGCCGCAACGACAGTGGCAGCAGGGGGCTGTGAATGTTCAGCAGCCCTGGATGATGGGTTGGTGGGTAGGAGGGGTCCTGGGGAGCGGCTGGGCCCTGCCACACCAGATGGGCCTGCTTGGTTGTCCGTGTCCGAAGAGGAGGACAGATCCTCCAGATCCGTGTGTCCTCGTTGGGGGCTTGTAGGCTGGCTGTGCTGGCTGCTGGCTCCATCCCCAGCATCCAGCAGTTCGTCACCTGTGGAGAGAATGAGATTAGTTATTGTGTTGCACCTGGCGAAGTATGTATTTGTCGTCTGACATTGACAGTTCGTGCAATCTCGTACATGGGTTTCCCGGAGGCGTGTGTGTGGCTGTGGCATCTGTAGTTGTGTGTGCTTGGCAATGGGACTGTGTGCTGTGCACATGTGGCATGGGACGGATTGGCCATGCCGATGGGTGTGTTGCTGTGCCCCTACTTATTGTGACTCTGGTGTATGCGGGCTCCTGGCCCATCCTGGGTCTGGTTTGTACTTTGCTTTTGGGGTTCAAATGGAACGCTTAGGAACGCATATGGCAACATGGGGGCCATGCCCCAGATTCGCATTTGGGAGGGAATCTGCTTTTGGGGTTCAAATGGAACGCTTAGGAACGCATATGGCAACATGGGGGCCATGCCCCGGATTCGCATTTGGGAGGGAATCTGCTTTTGGGGTTCAAATGGAACGCTTAGGAACGCATATGGCAACATGGGGGCCATGCCCCGGATTCGCATTTGGGAGGGAATCTGCTTTTGGGGTTCAAATGGAACGCTTAGGAATGCATATGGCAACATGGGGGCCATGCCCCGGATTCGCATTTGGGAGGGAATCTGCTTTTGGGGTTCACATGGAACGCTTAGGAACGCATATGGCAACATGGGGGCCATGCCCCGGATTCGCATTTGGGAGGGAATCTGCTTTTGGGGTTCAAATGGAACGCTTAGGAACGCATATGGCAACATGGGGGCCATGCCCCGGATTCGCATTTGGGAGGGAATCTGCTTTTGGGGTTCAAATGGTACGCTTAGGAACGCATATGGCAACATGGGGGCCATGCCCCGGATTCGCATTTGGGTGGGGATATGCTTTTGGGGTACATGCTGTGAGCCATGGGTGCCGAACGTGACATGTGTTGTGGCAGCATGACAGTGCATGGTTTGAGGTGTGTGCATGCTTGACATGGCCTGCATATTTGCTGTCTGTTGTGATTACTGGACATGGCATTGGACGCATCGTTATGAGTGAGTGATGGTTGTGTGCCAGCCAACGTATTGCAGTTGTCCCATCTCCTTGGTGTGCGTGCTGCCCTGTGCCATGTGCATCACTGCAGTGCTCGGGGGGTGTGGCCCATGTTGTGTGTTGTTGCTCACAGTGTGTCGTGCACTTCATTGACTTCTGGCACATGGTTGGTAATGGGCATGTATCTTAGCGTGACTGCTGTATGTGTGGCAGCTGTGCGGATGACATGCCTTTCATGAGACTGGGGCTGACGGATGGGATGGATGGTATGTTGTTTGTGCATGGTGTGTCTGTGTGTTTGATGGGTTCAGTGGTGTTCGTGTGCATTTATGTTGTTCCGCTCTGTTGCGTCTAGTGTTGTTTGTCTTACATAGGCGTAGTTGTGGGGTGTGTGGTTGACAGGCAGTTGGGGCTACATGGACAGGACTTCAATGGTGTTTCGGTTGTGTGTGATGAGTTGCACAGTGGCTGCCGTGTGGTACTATATTCAGTGTGGCTTGTGCATGCAGACGTGGCTCCTTGGGTGTTGCTATGTCTGTGATGGGTCATGTGGGGTGTGAGTCTGTTGTTCATGTCCGTGTGCACATTGTTCACTTGTTCGTGACGGTGGGCGGTGCTGCGTGTTCGTCTGCTACGTGACATGTCCCATGTGTTGGTCGTGTTACGGTCCTCATGCCTCCAGTAATCCGGCCCTGTCCAGTTTCCCACCTGCAAGTTGTTCGTGCGTGCACTGTACTGGATGCCACATGGCTCTACGCGGGGGTGCTCCATGTTGCAGGTCTGTGGGGGTGGGAGGGTGTTGTGGGTCGTGGGGGTGGCTGGATACCCACTGACACCGATTGCTGTGGACCGTGATGTCTGCCCTTCGGCTGTCGTTGTGCACTGCGGTGGCTGACACGTGGGTGTGGGGTGTGGGGGATGCTCCTCCTTGCTGTGCTGTGGGACTGGGGCCTGGTGTGTGTTGTACTTGGGCTGTCCACCGTCCCACCCACTGCACTTTGTGTTCCTGCCACTTACCTGTTACTTGTCGGTTGGTGCAGCTGTGGCGGACACATGGGTGTGGTGGGTGCTCGTTGTGGCGCTTCTGGCATATTTGGGGACCTGTTGGTGGTTACGTGGCTGGCTTAGTGTACACATGTCCCCACGTATGTTACAGTTGTTCGGTTTGGGCTGTGTGTGGTGGTGTCTGTTGCATGTGTGTGTGATGTGTTGTGTATTGTGTGCTGGACATGGGGGTGTTTGTCCCTGGGAGCTGTGGCATGGTGGTAGTGCATGTGAGTACATAGCGGTGTGCTGGTATACATTAGTTTGTACTTACCAGCCTCCACTCCCCCTGCTAATCCGGCGAGGATCTCCGGATGGATTACGACTCGCACCTTCTCCTCCCACGCTTTGAAGGTCTTAAAGAGCGCGGGATTCCCTCCGCCAGTGACGGCAGCCAGCTCTCTGTTTTTGCCCTCCTTCTTCTTGACCAGGCTCTTGACGTCATTCCAACGTTTGTTAATCTCGACTCTGTTCCTGGGCAGGGTCCCGACTGCATTGACCTGGTCTACGATCCGGTTCCACATTCTGATTCTGGTGGCTAGTGGTGTGTGCTGGACCATGTTCCCATAGATTTGTGGGTACACCTTGATGATCTCGTCGACCATGACCGTCAGCTCCATGGGCGTGAACTTGGGCATCCTTTGTGGTGCCATGGTGTTTGTGGTGCTGGTGCGGTGTGTGTTGTGTAATGTGCAGGGGGTTTGTGGTGCCGGTGTTTGGTGGTGGTGGTGGTGGTGGTGGTGGTGGTGGTGGTGGTGGTGGTGGTGTTTGGTGGTGGTGGTGGTTGTGATGTGTGCGTTTCTGTGGTGTGCTGCTAACCTTGCTGTGTCACTGTGTCCTCTCCTCTCCTCTCTGGTTTGCAATGTAGCAAGGGGTTGTGGTCTGTGGGAGTGCTGCTTTTGTACTCACCTATGTGGGTGTGTCCTCATGGTCTGTTGTTTTCAGGTGTGTTGTGTCTGGGGTTCTGGCCTTTGTATTTTTTGGTTGTCCGGGGGGGTGTTTTCGGGATATGTACTGTGCTTGTGTATTTGTGCGTGCCTTGCTGTGTGGACTTGTTGGCCATGTTGTGTGCTATTGGTTTTGTGTGCGGATGGTTTCTGTGCAGGTTCGTGGGCGCCATGGCTTCTGCCGTGTCGATTCTCATCGGCGTTGTTTGCGCTGGCGGGCGGTATATTTGTGGTTTTCCGCGCTCATGTCGGTGCGATCGTAATTTCACGTGCGGTGTGTCGGCCGTGAGGGCGGGCGGTTTTGTGTTGTCGTGCGTGTTTCCGTCCGTGGCGGGCGGTTTGTCTCCGACTCGGACGTTGGCGGGCGGTATTTTGTGTGCTTTTTCCGCCGATGGCGGTATTCGGTTTGTGTAATCGTAATGGCGTGGTCGGTGTTCAGGCGGTGTGTGCGGGCGGATTTTGCCGCTTCCATGCCTGGCGGAATTATTTACGCTGGGTATCGTAATGTGCCCCTTAATCTTTAAGGTGAAATCAACAAAGACAGGTGTATTTCTTATTTTTATAGAAATTTATATTTTTAAGAGAGTCAAAGGTGACAAAAATTCTCATAAATACATCGGTGATAGAGACTGAAGATTTTAGCAATAGTTGATCATCATCACAATTGCAAAAAAAAACATTCTAACTCGAATCATGATGAAAACAGCATATACATTGGACATCATTTTCATAAACATAAAGGTTCAATGCTAGATTGAAGAAATGGGTTGGTGTCTCTTTAGACGCCGCGTTCACAAGCTAATCTAGGACGGCAATTTAAACTACAAGAATAAATACAGTTGACAGACCTTTGGAAGTCACCCCTTCACCGCAACGTACTGATTCTAATACAATTACGATAAAATAAGTACCATCGACTCTCTAATGTTCATCAACCAGATTATTGACTATAAACTTACTAAAGGGTCTATACTCCTCATAGGAATTGCCATGTCCTGAAGATGGTCTTATAGAACGAAACATCGAAACACCAACCCATTTCTTCAATCTATAAGTGGCGCCCTACCCCCTGCAGCCCAGATATGGGAACCCCCTACATATCCCTGCATCATGTGGCAGGCACCGCATGGTGTCTGCCACGTAGTGCAGGGATATGTTACATGTCCCGTTTTTATATTGCGACGGGTGCTGCAGCCAGCAGCAACCGCCGCATTGTAAAATATAGGTATTGCCACCGCCGTGGTGTCGGCCGCATTGTAATTACCCCTGTGGGACTGCCGCCTTGTAGGCGGGCGATCCCACTCCCCGATACGATAGCGGAGGGACTGAAGTCCGCCCGCCATTGTAATCAGCCCCTCAATTCTGAATGGAACACGCTGCTATTTTCTATGCTTGCTCTAACTAAAGTAATTTTCGATAATTTCAGTAATTGGATCCATTTGACTAATCTGCATAAAAAGAACAAAAATACAGACTAATCTTTTAAAGAGAAAATAAACTTTGAAACTTCACAAAACCTCTCTTTATTGACTGAACATCAAATGCAAATAATGGTCTATTTTTTGTGATGCTTCATTCTAATATGGTGGCAGAGTCCTCGATTTAGGAAAGCGTGGAAATTCCAAGTTTTCTAAGTAAGTTTTAAAGTGATGTTACAGGTGGAACTTTTTACACGATTTCCACGCTGACACTGTTAAGCTAATGGCCATTTTTCAATTAATGTTCAAGACTGGTTCCTTTCCGTCATGTTGAAAGAAAGACTCAGGGGCCGATTCCGATCTCGGCCGGTAGGGCTCCGAATCGGACTCGGCATTACCGGATCCGATTCGGAGCCCTGTTTCCCGACCGAGTCGGACGTGCGTCCGGGCGAGTGAGCACGATGCGGCGTCACGCGAAATCGCCCGACCGACTCGCTCGCGGGACCCAACCGCTCCGACCCGACTCGCACGGACACGACTCGCACCACGCAATGGAGACGTTCCCCGGCCGGGTAAGTACGATGCGCGCCGCGAGCAGTCTGACCGACTCGCGCCGTCCGGCTCGAAAGAGCAGTCGGAGCCGCACTTTGGGGGTCCATGTCGGACCCCCCTGTATGCCAAGCCGCGCGAGTCCACACAGGGGGGACCCATGGGTCCCCCCTACCTGTGCATGTACGGCGCGACCCGCTTCAACGCGTACCCATTGTAGGAGGCGCCCTTGTTCGCCTCGCACCCATTGAGTCAATGGGAGCCCGCGTACGCGTTGTACGACCGGCTCCCATTGACTTCAATGGGAGTCCGACCGAATCGAGTCCGATAGCATGCGAACGCATCGTACTCATTCGGTCGGACTGCTAGGCTCTGATTCGGTCGGAAATCTCTCCGGGTCCGGCTCGGTCGGAGAGATTTCCGGCCTGAATCGGAATCGGCCCCTTAGTGTTTCCTCTAATAAAAAAACCTTCCCTCAATCCCATGGATCCCAATAGTTACCACCCCAACTCCTGTTTACCTTTGCTAGCGAAGATTGCGGAAACAATTATGAATAAACAACTAGTCGTTCACATCCAAACCAACAATCTTCTGGACTCAACTCAATTCGGTTTCTCTAGTGGCCACATTATGGAGATAGCTTTGATTAAAGCCACAGAGGAGATCAGGCTGTTTATTGAGCAGGGAGGAAGAGCAGCTTTTATCCTGCTTGATCTGTCAGCAGCCTTTGATACTGTCAATCATGGGCTGCTGATGGATCGCCTAGTTAACATCGGGATCATGGGATCTGCTTAGGATCTGTTAAACTCCTTCCTTCTTGGCTGAGAGCAGTCTGTTCGACTGGGTGAATTTGTTTCACAGCCTTTCTCCCTAACTTGCAGGCCCTTGAGGGCTCCTCGCTTAGTCTTACCCTTTTCAATGTTTATGTCTTCTCTCTGGTTGATCTAATAAAATCCTATGTCTTTTCCTCTACATTCTACGCAGACAACACATAAATTGTCATCTACTTGGCCAATGAAGACACTGTCATAGGGGTCAGGTTCTGTGACTGCATGCAGGCAGTCAGTGAATGGATGAATAAGAACAGTCAAAAACTAAGCTCTGGAAAGACTCAAGTTCTGCTTTTCGGGGCCCAGTCTTCCTTCTGGACCCCTACATGGTGGCTGCAAGAACTGGAATCACTCACTTCACCAGTTAGGAAAACCCGGAACCTGGGTGTTTTAATCAATGACAATTTGACTTACACTGATCAAGTTAATGCTGTTACCTCTTCTGCCTTCTTCATCCTCAAAACAATAAAATTGATACTACCCTACATTCCACCTAATCTTCAGAAAATGCTAGTTACGTCACTTGTACTGTCAAAGATTAACTATTGCAATGGTCTTTATCTCAATACGCATCAATATCCATTGAACAAACTTCAAACTTTACAAAATGTGGCGGCTTGACTTCTGCTGAAGATTCCAAAATACCATTCTGTGTCTAATTCAATCAAGAAACTTCACTGGCTGCACATCAGACAGTGATTAGTTTTAAAGCACTCTGTATTGCTTATAAAGCAGTACTCGACTTAGGCCCAGACTTTCTAAAAAACACTTTTAAATTGTGTCCTCCAGGTTGGACCTTATGGTCTGTATGAACCAAATTTGCAGTAGTTCCTAGGTTCAAACATTCTGCCTGGGAGGCGAAGCTTTGTATTGGGAGCAACAAAAGCATGGAACTCTCTTCCAATGCTTATCAAAGCTTCACCCAATCTACTAGCCTTTAGAAAAGCCTTGAAAACTTGGCTAATTAAAAGCTGTCTAGGGTATTTATCAATTCTAAGGTTCCTCTGTATTGCTAATGAAGCCAGCGCCAAGACACCCCTGGGTATTCGAGCGCTTAAGGAAATTATTTAACATAATATAATGTGGCCAAGTTGGTGTTTTAGAGTACCTCAAAGCTCTTCCCACTCTTTTTAATACCTACATCTTGCCCATAGAAATGATAAAACAGAGCTTATGCTGGTTGGCTAAAAGGTCATGGCTTGAAAGCTGAGCATCATCCATAAATGGTAGCTAGTACCATTGACCTCTGATAAGGTAAAACCCCTGCGGTCTGGTTTAGAGGGAGATTTGAGTTTGTTTTGAAAGTCAGGTCAACTTCTTGAGAAACACCAGTAATTTTCACATACGAGTATTGGCCCAGTGCAAAACTGTTTTATCACAGCTTGAATACAGCAGCAACCTGTTTGCTGATGTTGCAAAAAGATTCTTGGCTATATTTAAATAAATACTACATTTTGCTGCATGAACTCTTACGTTTATTAACTATTGGGAACACATTATGCCATCCCTCCTCTGAACAGTTGTCCAGGTTTAATTCCGGGCACTGATCATAATTTTTAAAATGCCTATAACAGTGGTCTGGCCCATTTAAAATCTAGGATGGTTAGCCATGTTTGTTTCCGACCAATGAGATAAGTGGGCAAGGTTTAGTTACTTCTTGAGTATCTTAAGAAGGGTACTATTGAACTCAAGCTCCTTCAGATAATTAAAGTCTGTTCATTGAATAGTTATTAAACACTGACAAAAAATGCAATGGGTTTGACCTATTTAAGAAAAGTCTAGATCCTCTTCTTTTTAACCCCATATACCTGCTGGTCTAGACCATGCCGTCGCCTGAACACCTTTGGGTAAAGCACGCCTTACAAATACACTAACTTAACTTCATCATATAAGAGCTCAATTAAGGTTAATGTTGTATAGAAATATCATTTAGAAATCATCCATTCTGACGTAAACAGCATTAAATAATAATATAAATAAAATGTAAACTAACAGGTCAGTTGGACCAGTCCAGAAGTCTGCTGATGTGCCCATCCATCGACCCATTCCTCTCTCTTTCTGTCATTCCATTTGTCCTTTGTCCCTTCTTCATGTACTCATATGTCCAACTGTCACACCATTTATTGTCCCATTGTTTATCATCTGGCCTTTGTGTTTGTCCCCACTCTCCATCTGTCTGTCTATTCCGCCCTATGTTCATTCGTCAGTCTCTTTATCGCTGTCTCTTTCTGTTTGTTCTTTCCATTATCAGAGCATCGATCCCTCTGTAATCCCAGCACCCTCCCTTATTTGTGATGTCACCCATTTTATCAATTTAATTTGTGCATTCATCTAACTATTCCATATTTAAGGTCCGGTTGTTGAACTGTGCCACTACCATTACTTTCTGTCTGTCTGTTTTTTGCATCTCAACTGCTCCATCAACATTCAGGATCATGAATAACCAGGCACAGCATTTTCTGGACATTTGGGGGGGGGCTTTATACGCTTACACTAGTTGAGGGGACCCACCCGCCTCACTGACCTGACCTGACATTGACTACCGACCAGACGATACTAATAGGACGGTGTCCCCAGAGACACAACCACCAGGTACTTATCATGGTAGCCTTCAAAGCATAGCACTTGTGCGTCGACAGCAGGAACTTGGAACATAGACGTACGTCATTGGGCCGAATGCATGCCCTCACGTCCGAACGCCTCTTCCAATGATCCCAGACCTAAGGATCTTCATTGCCTCTTTGTTCCTGCGTCTTCTTCACATCACCATTTGCCCTGAAGAAGTTCATTTTATGTATGAACAAAACGCGTTGGCTGGAATCTGTATATTTTGATATTGAAAATAAAGGATTGATCACCACTTAACCAACTGAACATTTGGATTTATTGAAAAAAACTCTTTGGTAGTGCACCGCTCCACCACTTTCACATGTTGCTCTAATAACATCCTCTGAATCAGGCAGAACACTATAATATCCCTTCCTCTGCTTCCTCAAATCTCTTAACCTCCAAGCAGATCTTCCCTAAGACATTTTTCTCAACTACTTTATCATATTTTGATGACAGCATCCTTCCTTCGATTGCCAAAGACATTGTTCAAGATTTTCTCATTCATAGGTTGACCCTCACCAGTTCTCCCATTCAAAATGATATACTACCAAACTGCCTGAAAGTTGCATACAGCAAACCTCTCAGCTTCTAAAAAACCTAATCTCTATGTCTATAATGTTGAGAACTAGTGCCAATCTCTGATCTCTTTCTCTCTTCTATTGCGGCATCTTTGGAGACGGTCTATTCTCGGGTCCTGGAGTCAGGAGTTTATCCCAAGTGCTGGGAAGAGGCAAATATTACTCCCCTTAAAAAGAAACCGAATGGAGATCTGGGAGATTTAAAAAATCTCTGCCCTATTTCTCTGCTGCCCACCCCGGCAAAAATTCTTGAGAAACACATCAATCAGAATTTAGCTCAGTTTCTCACCGATCGTGAGCTTTTGGATCCCTCTCAGAATCGCTTTAGGCGAAACCACAGCACCGAATCGGCATTGATTGCGGCGGCAGACCCTATTCACTGTCAAGTGGATCAGGGAGGCGCAGCCATTCTGGTTACGCTAGATTTAACCGCAGACTTCGATACAATCTTTCCATCTCTGCTGGTGCAAAGATTGCAACAGGTTGGGCTGAGGGATTTTGCATCAAATCTGCTAGAAACCTTTCTGGTGAATAGGACTCAAACGGTGAGCTGCGGGGACTTTGAGGCGAAATCTTTTCAGCTTCCCTGTGGAGTCCCGCAAGGGTCCTCCCTCAGTCCCACCTCGTTCAATCTTTGGGCCCAATTTCGATGTCAGGCGGAAAGCCATCCGACAGCTAGCCAGATGCTTTCTGACCGACATCGATGGTTCCTCTGACCGCCATATTACAATACTGGCGGTCAGAGTGAAGCCCGTGGGGATTCTGCTGCACTTCTGACGGGCTCAAGGAGCCCGTCGGAGCATCAGAAGTATTCATAATCCCATAATGACAGCGGAGCCAGCCTCAGCTCAGCAGTCTGGATTATGATGCCGCTTTCTGCCTGCCCTTTCATGGCGGCCTGCCCGCCATGAAAGGACAGAAGAAAAGTGACTTTGGAGGCCTTTAAGCAGGGCCCCCTTTAAACCTGGCCCTCCGCAATGAGGCCTTGGGGGCATGGTGCCTGCCACACGGTGCAGGGATGTTTAAAAACATCCATTTTACAATTGTAGCTTGTGCTGCGGGCCTCTTCCACCCAGCCGCACCAGCTACAATTGTAAAATGGATTTTTCCAAGCGCCCATAGGGCGGTCGCATCCAAATTCTGCGGGCGGAACCACCAACCTATGATTGGGAAGTTCCATTCTGTAACGGCGTCTGACCGACATCGTAATAAGGCACTTTGGGGCATATTACCAAGGAAGTGGCGGAGAGAGGCGTTAGCCGTCTTGGATTACCGCCTCTCTCGCCACTTCGGAAACGCCAGGCTGCACCATATTAACAAGGATATGGTGCAGCCTGGCGTTTCCCCCTGCGATGGCGCTAAGTTATACGAGCAGGGAGGTTTGTTTATGTGTAGGAAGGAGTTCCTTCCTGCACATAAACAAACCTATAATGCCATTTTGTAACGTTCATGTGTGCTGCTTCGTGCAGCACACATGGAAGTTGCAAAATGGCATTTTGAAAAACGGTTTGTTCATGTACAGGAAGGGACATCTTCCTGTACATGAACAAACCATGGCATTTGCTTTTTCCATGTGTGCTGCACAAGGCAGCACACATGGAAAAGCAAAAATGAGGAGAAATAAAGCATTTCTCCTCGTTTCACCACCTTAAGACCAGGATTTTTCTGGTCTTAAGTTCGGCGCTGCCACCTATTATCGCCAAACTTGATAATAGGTGCCAGCGTCGACTTCAATGGGTGTTGCGGTGGAACGCCCACCGCAACACCCACTGCACGCCCACTTTCACGCTAAGTTTAGGGTGAAAGGGGCCCTATTATCAAGGCAGCGTTAAGCCACTTAACGTGGCTTTAAGCCACGTTAAGTGGCTTAACGCTGCCTTGATAATAGGGCGCTGACCCTATCGCCACCACAGCGTCACAAAAAGTGACATTGTGGTGGCGATAGGGGCTTGATAATATGCCCCCCTTGTGTGGTCCCTCTGGCAAAACTGATGTGGTCCTTTTGGGTTTCAGGTATTGTCCTATGCAGATGACACCCAAAATATTTTTTCCATATTCGAAGACTGGACAGAGATGGCTGACAACTTTAAGTCTTGCATGGCTGAAGTTGATGGATGAGGAAGAACTGGCTTAAAATGAATGCAGAGAAGACAGAGATTGTGGTCTTTGGGCAGATAAGTTGGTTTTGACTCACCTGTGTTGGCTGGAGTCATGTGGTCCGTTACCCCTTCCGGTGGTCTCCGCTAAAAATCTGGGTGCTATCTTCGATAACACCCTGACATTCGACTCACAGGTCAAAAGAATGGTGAGCTCCTGTTTTGGATCATCAAGAGTTTGAAGAAGATCTATCCCTTTCAAACCGGGGAATTAGGAGCTTCGGTGGTCATTGCACTTATCACATTGCACCTCAACTACTGTAATGCCCTCTATTTAAATGCCAACCAGTACTCACTCAATGAGCTGCTGGTCATCCAAAATGCGGCTGCTCAGTTGGTACTGGGCATCCCTAAACATCTCTCAGTAAGGGAGGGATTGCGTTCACTCCACTGGTTGCCAGTGAGAAGCGGATCATTTTCAAGGCCCTCTGTTTGGTTTACAAGGCTTTTCACAAGCAGGGCTCTAGCTATCTGAGAACCGCCTTCAACTGGTACTTTCCTAACAGGCAGCTAATTTTGGCAGGATGGAGGAAAGTGACTGCCTCTGGGTTTAGGGTGGGGTGAATGAGTGTTTTTGGTGGCAGCTGCCAGGTTATGTAACACTCTCCCTGAACATATTGCAAGTCTCAGTTCGTATTCCATGTTATGCAGGCATGTGGAAAACTGGTTATTTTCACAACACTAATCCCTCTGTTTGTTTCTCCATTTTGCTCTTGTCTGTGACAGTGTTTTGATGCCTTTTTTGGTTTTATGCCCTTTATAAATTCAAACTCAAACTCTAGGGTTATTGAGAAATGTGTCTAAGTTTATTGAGAAACATCTACCCCCTTTCCCAGGTAATATTCAGTTCACTTTTTTCAACAACGCACTCACTACCAGCTTTTACATTGATTCTAAATACTCCCAACAGAGGAATACATTCAAAAGGTGATTGCCCAAGACCATGCAGTTTGGCCAAATGTGGAGGCTGAGAGCTCCTGTTTCAACAGTTTCCAAACAGCCAACTAGACGACAACTTTGATGGCAGTGATTCTGACGGCAAGGCCAAGATGCTACTCTTCCCAGAAAAATGTCACTGTGTTGTGGGTCTTGCCAGCCTTAGAATACAGTGATCCTTACCACAATAGTTAAGTGAAGCGGTAAAGCTGAGATTAGATGCCAAGTATCCTAATTCCATTCCTTAAAATACCCACTAGATCACATCAGTTCTTTTGTCTGCCCACTCCAGTGACTTGCCCACCTTTAGAGGTAAAAAGACATTAGTTGATGACGTTACATGTAGTTTTAATGCTTACATTACAACAAGGAGATGTATAAATCTAAGCACGCAAGCAACAAACCTGCCTTTTAGAAGCCATGTGCTTATCATTTTCTGTGGGAGTGGCTATTACGCATGCAAAGCCTCGAATGAGCTATGATGTTCTTCTGCTTCCTCGACAATGGTAATAGACTATTATGCTCTGCATATCTGTGTTAGCGCCCAAGGACTGGCAAAAATCAGGTATCAAACCAAACACCCAAACTTATAGCTTGGACCCTCGAAATACTGTGGCACTTAACAGGTCAGATGGACCTTTGCCACTGTTTTGCGAATGGAGCAAGGACAAAAGTACAGGTCATGTACATAAATCATCAACTGTCAGGTTCTATATTTTCAATCAATGACGAGAAGTTGAAGAGGTTTCCAAAACCTTTATTTATCCTTAAGAAATTAGTATGGTTTTATCATCTTTATTCCAGTTAGTCCAAATTACAGAAATATCGAATTGAAGGTCGATTAGAGATAGCATAAATCAAACAGAGTGTACTATAAAGGAGATTTGTGACTAAACTAGCCTACCCTATCCTATTTTTTTTTAAATTAATTTATTTATTTTTATACAATTTATATAGCGCGCAAATACCCTAGGGTGTCTCGGCGCTGTGGAGTAAAGGAGAGCAGCTAGGTAGAAGATTACTGATTGAATAGCCATGTTTTTACTTGTTTCCTAAATATCATGAGGGTGGGACTGGTTTTGATATGGAGGGGAAGGGTGTTCCACAGTCTTGCCGTGGCAACTGTGAAACGTCTGTCTCCCCATATAGAACCCATGAAGAGTTCCTTTAGAAAAGAGCAAGATTTTCGGAGCATAGATGAAGTTTTGATCTTCCCATAAAGTGTTGTTCCAGAAACTCAGCAGAGGTCCCCACAGCTGCAGTAGCAACCATTAAAATAAAGCAGTGATAGAGGAATGATCGTGCAGTAGCATTGATCAAGAATAGTCAGGACAAAGGAGGGGAAAGTCACTGTCAGCAGTAGCTTCCAGCAATAAGTAGCAAGAAATGGGGTTTAGGATGGTTAAAGAATAGACTCTCTTGAAGTAGAGTTAAAAGGGGTCTCAACCCCCTCTACCTAGGAACACTCAGATATAATATAAAAATGTACAATGCTGTATCGAAAATTAGTAGGTGTATGATGCTTTCAGACAATGTAAACCGCTCATCCGAGGGTGTCGTCGACATACACTGCTTCTCCTCCCGATTCCCACAGTAAACATTTGCACCAGTACATAGTAAATTCAGTGTTGCAAATATGGTAATATGGAGTAAAGTCTCATGAGAACCTTCTTACCTAAGCTATTAGCTGCATTCAATGGCCTGCTGTGAAAACAAAGGGCCAGTCGAATGCTGTGAAACAAATCTATCGACAAAGTCCTGGCTAAGCATACATAAAATATATCTTAATTATTCTTCAGTCTAACAGTCTATTCGTTAGGAATCCACTACAAAGTTCATTGTTAAAGCAGGACAGCACATTCTTCAGTAGGATGCTGATGCTCGGCAAAATATTCTAAATCAATGTCTATTTAGCTGTGAGCAAGAGTGGAAAAAAATAGTTTGGGCCTATTTACAGAAGCGCATTAGAAATTATAGCCTACTAACTTTTTTCCTTCACGTTATTTTTCCTACATTTTTAAAGCAAGCGCATTTTCCCTACATGTGATTTACTTATGAATTCTTTTAGCAGAGTTTAAATACATTCTAAAGAGACTCTTAGACGTTTAAAGCATGCACATTTTCCTACATGTCATTTTTTTAATGCAAAATTATTTCTGCAAAGGTTTAAATGCATTCTAATGTGAAATTCTCATACTGTGTGCAAGTCGAAATTTGATTTAAAAATGTATTTCTCACATCTGTATATATGGTTTATGCCAGGGCATTTTTTACTGTGTACCTCTTTTAAAAATAGGTATGAAACCGAAACCAGGATGCAAGAGTTATATTTGTTCCTTATGGTAAGATCACTTTGAAGAGAACTCGTGACTATTAGGAGGGATATTTCCCCGTGTAAAGTAATTGCTAAATGTAATCATTGAGGCAGTAAAAATTGTTTGTTTTGCATGTCAATTTTACTGTGTTGTTGTAATAAACTTGAATTTTACCTTTGCACAGTAGTACTTAAAGTAAGAATGTGTGTTTATTAGTAAATTTTTCTCTAAATACCATGTTGTTTTGCAACAGTTATTTTCA
Source organism: Calotriton arnoldi (assembly GCA_963921515.1). NCBI lineage: Eukaryota > Metazoa > Chordata > Amphibia > Caudata > Salamandridae > Calotriton > Calotriton arnoldi. The sequence continues at coordinate 327,940 of CAWUFW010012304.1, read as the reverse complement.
CCTTCGTGGCTTGTTTGTGTGTCCATGGTGTGTCCGCACAAACTGTTCACGATTTCCCATTGTAGGTAGCCCCAACAGTTTTATCTGTGCCCACGTATGTGCCCCGTACTCCTAAAAAAATGTATGCCTAGAAATGCCACTGAACAGTTCCAGAGTGTATTGTGCTCTTTATTACCATGTTGAGATAGAGGAGCCATTTTAGGCTCTACTGAAGGCTTCATGACTCTCATGAAACAAAGGCAATCCCTACGTGTAATAAACAGGATATTATTCACAAGATGTGTGGGCCATCATGCACCTGCAAACCCTCAACAAATCCATGTACATGTATGTGTGTTGGTATTTATGTGAACATAGCTGGGTAGCAACGGAGCACTGTACATTATAGGGGTTGTTGGGAAAGATCGTATTACATAAAATAGAGATTTACATCTTGAATCACATGGCTAAATTGCCCATTGTTACAATTGCATTCCACACATTTAAATATTTAAGCACGGCTACAGTACAGATTACACCCAGTTCTCCATGATCCAGAGCCAGCAGCTTAGACACAAAACCTCACCTCCTCACTGAACTCAATTAATAGCATATTGCACGCTGCGGGTCTGCATATACTATTTTTCCACGTCTACTAGTTGTAAACAAAGGGGCATATTTACAAGCCCCTATCGCCACCACAACGGACGTTGTGATGGCGATAAGGGCTTTGCCTTATTTACAAGGCAGCTTTAAGCCACTTAACGTGGCTTAACGCTGCCTTGTAAACAGGGCGCCCTTTCACGCTGTACTCAGCGTTAAAAGGGCAGGCAATGGGTGTTGCGGTGGGCGTTCCACCGCAACAGCCATTGATTTTGACGCTGCCCCCTATTTAGAAGGGTGGTGTAAATAGGAGGCAGCGCCAAAATTAAGACCAGGGAAAACCTGGTCTTATCCTTGCGCAACGAGGAGAAATACTTTATTTCTCCTCGTTTTTGCTGTTTCCATGTGTAGAAACAGCAAATTGCCATTGATTGTGTATGTGCAGGAAGGTGACACTTCCTGCACATAAACAATGAAAAAAAATAATGACGTTTTACAACTTCTATGTGTGCTGCATTAAGCAGCATACACAGAAGTTTCAAAACACCATGAATGATTGTTCATGTGAAGGAAGGGAAACCTACCTGCACATAAACAATAATTTCCCCTAACGCAGACACCCTTGCACTATGGTGCAAGGGTGTCTGCGTTGGGGCTAGGCAGGTGAACTCAGCGCCAGCGCTAGGGGAAAAGCGGGGGTGCGCCGCATTCTTGTGAATACGGTGCATCCCTGCATTTTCAGAATGGAAAAGCGTGGCGTTAGCAATGTTTGCTTATGCCACGCTTCTCCATTCTGTTGTAAATATGCCCCAAAGCTTTTTGACAAAAACCGTAGCACAAAGTTTTAAAACCCTGGGGCATATGTACAAGCCCCTATCGCCACCACAACATCACCTATAGTGACGTGGTGGCGATAGGGGCTGCGCCTTATGTACAAGGCAGCGTTAAGCCACTTAACGTGGCTTAATGCTACCTTGTACATAAAGCCCCCTTTCACGCTATGGTTAGCGTGAAAGGGGTTGATGGAGCAGGGTTTTCAAAAATTAAAACCTGCTCGCATTGAAACCCCTAGTAACATTTTCTAATTTTTCTAATAGTGTGCAGTGAAAAACGTGTGGTTTTAATAACTAACATGAGGGAAAATTATACTGCGCAAGCGCGTATTAAAGCACTGAACTAGACCGCAAATGCTTGACTAATGAAAAATAAAGAGACTAATGCTGCTTTTTGTGCACGTTATTAACGTTTGTCAAGAAAATCTTAACATGGGTTGCGCATGGTTAGATGCAGCATTTGGGTGGCTGCGTAAAGAAAAGCATTTCAAAATGAGTAATTGTATTTGTTTTATTTTCCGTAGAAGCATGGGTTAAGCAAAATAAAGAATTATTAACTGAAAAAGCAAAAGAGAATGTGGAGGTAAGGCCAAGGCGAGCGACCTTCGAATTTATGTGTGCCTGCCAAAAGTTAAACGTGAAGACGAAAAACAATCGACAAGTGATGAACGTTTCTTCTTGAAGCGCACGAGTGGCACAAGAAGTAACAGAAACTGAAACATTAGTGGAGAGAGAAGGAAACTGAAGTCTGATATTGTATACTTGTATTTCCTGGGATGATGTAGTTGTGATGTTGAAAAAAACAAAACAATAGAACATTGAGTAAGATGGACAAGCCGAGTGTGGTGTGACAGTACACCCCCTTCCTTGACCAATCAAAATGTAGAATTGACTCTGAAATGAAACAAGTGTGGGTTGGACTTTTAGGTTTTATGGTATAATTGAGGTGCCCTGGTGGGAGGGGTTACATTAGGTTGGCGATGCTGATGGCGTTAGGTGTGATCGTCTCTGTCGTCGGTTTGCTGTAGAGGCCTACCTGTTTCTTCCTGTTCCTGATTCCTGACTTAGACTTTGCCCTTACAAATCTTCTTGAGGGGCCCTGCTGTTCCCATGGCCAGGGAGCAGATTTCCTGATTCCTCTGGGTTAGTATAGATAGAAACCTGAATTTGCATAAACATTTGCAAATGTATTTTGTCTCTGAAACTTTTCTCTCTTCGCCTTTCCACTCCTTCAATGCACTGTCGATGTGATGTGATTTGTCATTTTCTCTTTGCTAATTGTTTATTCAGTGATATTCCATGGTTTGTGCTGTGTATTGGTACTTGATGAGCAATTTAGTTCACATTATTTAGATAAAACATTATAAATATACACTCTGTGTTCGTTTTTATTTAGAGAGTGTCATTAATTATTGTCTACAACTATTCAACTATAAAAAGATGCCATTGTCACATTATTTTTCTTTGAGTAATGCAGGTTCGGTTGGAAATTGGTAAGTTAGGTCTGAACTTTGCATTTTACACTGAACCCAGCGCGAAGGGACTTTGTTGGGTAATGTAATTGGGCCTTGTTTATTTGCAAATTTATTGATCCCTGAGCGCTGGATCAGTTTTGGTAGCAGAGGATGGTTATTGATTAATATTGATTAGTTTGGCAATAAATATTGATTTTTGGTTATTAATATGAAATGTTAGTGTTCGTTTTGTTCTATGTAGTCTGGAAATATGAGTACGGAGTTGCTTAAGATCCCGGGATGATGTTATTTTAGCCTTAAGGGGGCAGAGGAATAGTGTGGAAAAGTATCACACTGCAGAAGTACTTTGTCTGTTGTCATAATATCAAACAGTGAGATGCTGTTGATGTTATTTTAGGGATTTATTCTGTTGAGAAAAGGTTGTGTGAAATAGTGGAAAGTCCGCTTCCGAAATTTTGGCTTTACATCCCCAAAGGAGTACCAAGACTTTTTTCACTCGTAAATTCTCTTCCGAAACTTTGGCTAGTATCCCCAGAAGAGTACCAAGACCTCTTTTCACTTGATTGGGAGTAGAGTAACGCTGGTCGTTATTTTGCTAGAAGTAAAAGAAATCTCTTTGAAAGATCGAACTATCTCTTTATTCAGTGGAGCAGACAAAGTAGCATTGTTTTGTGTTGTTTCTAACAAGAATTTAGTTAAGAAAAATCTTGTAGTACCTTGCCGTATTATTTTGTAAAGGGAGGGTCAGTAGCAGGAGTTATACTGACGTCACAAAAAGCCGCGCTGGCATTGGTCGAGACAGTGGGCGTTTAGTGAGCCGTGATTGGTTGGTTGGTGTGACCGCCCTGGCATTGGTCGAGATAGTGGGCGTTTAGTGAGTCGTGATTGGTTGGTTGGTGTGAGTCGCGCTGGTATTGGTTGAGATTCAGCAAATAGAGTGAGAGGATTTATGGAAGGTTCCCCTTGTTTGTTTTTGGTTTATTTAGCGAGAAAAAGAGAGTTTAAAATGAAGATGGTAAAAAGAATACAAGATTTTTTTTAAAAGGATAAGCTGATAGTTACTAGAGAGGGGCTTCCTGTACCTCCTCCAAGATCACCTGATTCTTTCATGATGTTGGAGCATGGATATCATACGTGTACATGGTTAGAGAATTGGATGGGTTACACGGAAGATGATGGAGTTTTAGCTTTTCCAAAGCATGGTACTTTTAACGTGAGTATACTGGAAAATTTGAGGAGACAAATGAATTCATTAAAACCAAATCCCAGACCTATGCAGTATGAGGCGCTTGAAGAAGGGGAACATGAAGCGTATAAAAGAGAGAGAGACAGGAATGGGATAAGATATAGGAATACATTGAGGAGATATTCAGAAGCTAGGTGGATGATCAGATGAAGAGATGGAGAAGAGAAGTGATCGCAGATGGGTTATATCCAGTAATAGTTGCTGAGGATCAGGCTGGAGGAAAATGTAAAGAGAAAAAGAATAATGTAGAGACTTCAGAATTAGATATTGATCCAAATGAAATCGATGATGACTTATTAGATGAGATGCTATTAAAGAGACCTCCACCTTATCAGGAGAGCCCGGATGGGATTTCTCCGAGTGCACCGTTAATTGAAATAGAAGTTCCACAAGTCCCACAAGTTTCACAAGTTACAAATGTTCCGGCAGCTTCACAGTCTTCATTAGGTACTCGAGAGTTACAGGAAAAAGAGATTGACATGTTAAACAGAACACGAGAGAAGTTGACTGAGAAAATTAGTCAGTTGAGTTTAAATGCAGAAGATTTGTCAGTACCAGTTGCAATTGGTCCTATAGTTTCATTGTACAGTGAGGGTCAAAATATTTCGAGAGTGCATACATTGACAATTCCTATGAATAGTGTCAGGAATGCTAGTGGATCGGAACCAGTTGAGAGGAGGGCTTCATTGATTGATCTTCCAATAAATGAAAAGGTGATTGAAACACCAAAAAGAAGTGTGCAGATAGATCCTAGGAAACTAGTGCAGAATGTGAGAGAAATGACTCCAGTATCAGGGGGTTCAGTGGGACCTTCTCCAGAGGAGTTAGATGATTGGATAAGACAAATAGAAACTAATAAGTCTAAATTGAGTATAGATATAGGTAAATTGAGAGTAGATCTGGAAGAAATGATTAATGGTACAATAAGTCCAGAGAGATTGAGTAAATATCAGGATGAAGAGTTGCTATTTTTGTGTAAAAATATTACATGGAGAGCGAAGAATATACATGAGAAATTGGTAGAGGTTGCACAAGAATATGGAGTGGATATTGGGAAATCTAAAGCTTTGCAGAAAACATATAGATTGGACTTTACTGAAAAGGATTTAGAGAGTTTGAATATGTCTGGTAAACGATTGCAAATAAAAGAGTTGATTAATACCTTGAAGAGATGGGGTGATGTGGAAAGATGGAAAGGTAGATGGGCGAAAAAGAAGGAAGAAATGATTGCTAATAAAAATGTGAATGCAAGTCTTTACTTCCGTTAAGAGAAGCAGAGCAAGTTGAAATGATATATCCTATGAGAGAAGTTCCAGGTGGTGGATATGTTCACATTCCTTGGTCAAGACAGGATATATTGTCTTTTACTAATGATTTCCCCAGATTAAGAGAAACGCCTGTAGAGTGGTACAAATAGGTAGAGAGGTTTGTAAAAGTTTCAAAGGTCTTGTTGAAAGATTTGGATGGCTTATATGACATTGTAGTTCCAGCTGATTTATGGACAGAATGTAAAATTGCAGTTGATTGGCCAAAAGAGGAATATCCTAGAGATGTTAAAACAGGAGCACCTTCAGAAGAAGTGATGAAAAAATATAATCAGGTAATTACTTACCTGAAGGGTAAAATTTCTCCAAAGGAAACAGATTGGGTTAAAATTGATAGGACAACACAGGAGTCAAAAGAATCAGTACATGCATATTATGAGAGGCTTTTACAGGTGTTTAAACAGTATAGTGGCTTTGAACGTATAACTGACAAAGATATGGGACATTTTGTGTATAGGTTTGTATTTTAATTGAAGCCTGAGATTAGTAATATGATTCAGCAACATTTGATTTGTTGGCAGAGTAAGACAGTGGATGAGATTTTGAGATATGCTAAGTATCGTAGTGATGATATTGAGTCGAGGCATAAGAAATTAAAAGAGAAGATGATGTGGGCACTAGTGAAAGTAGAGCAACAGAAAGATGGGAATTATGTCAATGGTTCTCAAACAGATTTCCAAATGAAAGGACAGAATCAGAATTTTCAAAATGGTCAGGTACCTAAAATGAATGGTATATTAAATGGTGTGGAAAGGGTAGAGGTAAGAATAATAGAGAATAAATGAAAAAAAAATATCCTTGTCATCCGTGCGGAAAGTTAGGGCATTGGAAGAACAAGTGTAAGTCCTTGCTAGGAAATAATGGAATGATTCAAAATTTCAATCCACAGATGCAGAATGAAGTGGTTGTGAATCAACAACAGCTGCAACAGCAACAGGTAGTTACATCACAGGTTCAACAAATACAAGTCCCTCAAGCTCCTATGCCAAATAATGTGAATGCTCAAGGACAGAGATACAGTGTGAATGCTGGATTTCACTCGAGTGAACAAGTTAGTAAGAATCAAAATGTACAACAATATTGGTTGCAGTGTCCTGAGAGTGATTCAGATTCATCTCAATGACGGTGCCTGAGGGGGGAGGAAGAGCGCGTGCTTGGCGCATCTCAAGTGGTAGGTCAATCAGGTCCTTTTGTTGATGGGAAAGTGGAAGGTAATAATATTACATTCCTTGTGGACACTGGTGCTACCCGTTCTACTGTAAGAGCAGCAGAAATTCCAACCCTACCCCTCTCAGGAGAAACTATCCAAGTTGTAGGAGTTTCAAATAAATATATTAGAACTTCAGTGACCAAACCAATGGAGGTTCATATTGGAGAATTCAGAGATATGCATTGTTTTGTGGTATGTGACACGAGTCCAGTGAGTCTCTTAGGTAGGGATTTACTTTGCAAGATGAATTGTACATCTATTGTACACCGGATGGTATTGCTTTCCAGACACCAGATGAAGATGTTGCTTTTAAAATGATATTAGCAAAGCAAGGGACAGAAGTGAATGATTTATATTCATTACTCACATTTGAGGATTTGCCTGGTGAGTTGAGAGACACAGTGAGAACAGATGCGTGGGATTTTACAGGAAAAGAAATTGGACTGATGAAAGGTGTTGACCCTATTCAAATTACAGTAAAACAAGGTGCAGAGTTTCCAAAAACACCACCGTATAAGATGAGTCCTGAGACTATAGCAGGAGTTATTCCTGTAATAGAGCAAATGATTGAACAAGGCATTCTGAAAGAAATATTGGGCAGTCCTTGCAATTCACCTATTATGGGAATTAAGAAACCAAGTGGAAATACAGAATAGTGCAAGATTTGAAAAAAATCAATACAATTGTGGTACCTTGCTGTCCAATAGTGCCAAACCCAGCAGTGATTCTTTACCAAATTCCTTGTGATGCGGAATGGTATACAGTGATTGATTTGTGTCAAGCATTTTTCTCGATACCTTTACATCCGGATAGCCAGTATTTATTTGTTTTCCAGTTCAGAGACCTTGTTTTGGCATGGTGCCGAGTTCCTCAAGGGTATACAGAGAGTCCTTCAATTTTTTATCAAATTTTGAAAAAATGTCTAGAGTCATTGGTTATGCCAGAGAATTCAGTGTTAGTGCAGTATATTGATGGCCTTCTGGTGGCATCAAAAACATGAGAGGCATGTGTGACTGATACAATTGCTCTACTGAATCATTTGGCAGAAGGTGGGCATAATGTGTCACCAGCAAAATTACAATTTTGTCAGAAAGAAGTTCAATATTTGGGACACAAAATTGAAAAGGGAGTTAGGAGAGTGTTACAGGATCGAATCAATGTGATTTTGCAAATGGAACCTCCCAAAACACAGAAATAAGTTCGAATGTTTTTGGGCATGGTAGGATATTGCAGGCAGTGGATTAGTGGATTCTCACTGATTGCCAAACCTTTACAGAGGTTGACTCACAAAGATGTGACTGATCCGATTGAATTGGATGAAGAAAGCATGAGAGCATTCATTGAGATGCGAGATAGTCTTTGTCGAGCACCTGCGTTGGGAATGCCAGACTATACGAAAGATTTTGCATTGTTCTATTGTGAGAGAGATGGGTGTGCGCTTTCAGTTTTGACACAAACACATGGAATGGCACGTCGGCCAGTGGCATATTTTTCTGCTACTTTGGACTCAGTGGCTGCAGCATTACCAGGTTGTTTGAAAGCAGTGGCTGCTACTTGTGTGAGTATTGAGCAGAGTGAGTCAATTGTTATGGGACATCCAGTGAAAGTATATGTGCCACACTCTGTTGAGATCCTATTAACTTGCACACGAACACAGTATATGACGTACAGTCATTTGACTAAATACGAGAGAGTGATTCTGGGTGCTGAGAATGTAACAGTAACAAGATGTACAACATTGAATCCAGCAACTATGTTGCCAGTTGTGAAGAAGTGAGAGACAAAGCAGATCATGATTGTCTGGATGTGACAGAGTTGTGTACAAAACCAAGACCTGACATAAAAGATACACCACTGGAAGAATCAGATTGTGTGATGTTTGTGGATGGATCTTGCCTGAGAGATGAAAAAGGTGTATTGAGTGCTTCATATCCTGTGTGTACAGTGGCTATGGTTCTTGAAGCATTCTGTCTAAGAGGGATAAATTCAGCACAAATTTCTGAATTGATTGCACTGACTAGAGCATGCATAATTGGCAAAAATTTGAGAGTAACCATATTCACTGATAGTCAATATGGTTTCGGGGTGGTGCACGATTTTGGCCAGTTGTGGATGCAATGTGGATTTCTGACTTCTTCAGGATCACCAATCAGAAATAGTAAACATGTAAAAGATTTACTGAATGCATTACAATTGCCTAAAAGATTGCAGTGGTTAAATGTTCAGCACATAAGTCAGGAAATGATTATGTGACCAATGGGAACAGATACGCAGACCAAGTGGCTCGTTTCTGTGCACAAAATTCAATTTCAATCAACAGAGGAAAAGAGAAAAATAATACAAATTGTCACTTGATGTTCTCTGCAATAGAAACATGGGATGAAATTAAACAGTTGCAGGAAGAAGCTAGTGATGAGGAAAAAGAAATTTGTATCAAATCAGGATGTAAAAAGAGATCTGATGATGAAGTATGGGTGTACGTAGACGAGAGACCAGTAATGCCAGACTGTTTACTTTCACAGATGGCAACGATGTACCATGGTTTAACACAAGTTGGGAGAGATGCTATGATTATACTCTTCAAACAATCATCGTATAACCCAAAGGTCAGGGTCATTGCAGAGAGTCTATGCCAAAGATGTACAGTGTGCCAGCAGCAAAATCCAGGTAGAAAGACAGTTGTTAGTTGGGGCAGAATTGGGAAAGCTGCAGAAGGTTTTACTAGGTTGCAGGCAGATTTTATTGAATTCCCTTCTTGTAATGGACTAAAATATGTGTTGGTTATTGTTTGTCTGTTTTCTCATTGGGTGGAAGAATATCCAACAAGATCGAACGATAGCTTGACTGTTGCTAAATTGCTGTTAACCCCTTCGCTGCTAGGCCTTTCCCCCCCCTGTGCTTTTTTTGGGCTATTTGGGGGAGTTCGCGCTCAGGCCCCTGTAACTTTTTGACCACATAAGGTATCCATACCAAATTTGCGTCCTTTTCTTCCAACATCCTGGGGATTTTAAAGGTACCCAGGGTTTGTGGATTCCCCTGGAGGGGACCCAGAAATTAGCCAAAATACAGCTAAATTCTGGGTTTTTTGGGGAAAAATGGGAAAGAAGTGCTGCAAATGAAAGCGTCTGGGTTTTTCCCTACAAATGGTATCAAGAAAGGGTTTGTGGGGCTGAAATCACCATTTTCCCAGATTTTAGGGAATGACAGACTTTTGTCAGAAAACCAAAAATGTTTACACAGTTTCAACCTCCTTCCAGTTAATGGTAGACATGGGTGTGAAAGCAATAATGGATCCTGGAAAGCTATACATTTTTGTAAAGTAGACAAAATTCTGAATTCAACAAGGGGTCATTTGTGTAGATCCTTCAAGGCTTCCTTATAGAAACTAACAGTTAAATATAGGAAAAATTGAAAATTAGTTGAAAAAAACAGCCTTTTGTGTCAACGTTTTCACCTGTAACTTCTTCTAATTATGACAGCTCTTTTAAAGCAATATACTGTTACATCCGCTGGACCTTACTGGTTGTGGGGATATATAGGACTTGTAGGTTCACCAAGAACCCGACGAACCCAGAGCCAAAAACTGAGCAGCGACTTGCAATGGTTTTTTATTATGGACCGGGTATATAGCAATTATTCTGGGAAAATGTATACATGGAAAAATCGGTATGAAAGACACCTATGTATTTCTGAAATGGGAACAAATTATAGAGTTTAGAAACAGTAGATATTTGCACATTTCCAAAATTGGGAATACTCATACTAGCATGAGAATTATCGATCATTTTTCAAAATTACTTCTTTTTTACACATTGTCTTTCATTTGGAAGGCAGAAATGCATCGAAAGTCAATAGGTAATAACAGTTGCTTTACAAATCTGAATTACCCTAAGTCTTCCGATAAAAATGGTACCTCACTTGTGTGGGTAGGCATAGTGCCCACGACAGGAAACGGCTCAAAACGCAATGTGAACACACCACATTTTCACAATGAAAAATTACCCTTATTTTGCAAAGTGCCTAGCTGTAGTTTTTGAACCCTAGCTCTGCCGGCACCTAGGGAAACCTAGCAAACCTATAAATGTTTGAAAACTAGACACCAAGGGGAATCCAGGATGTGGTGACTTGACTGCCTCTCACCAGGTTCTGTTACCCAGAATCCCTTGCAAACCTAAAAAAATGTAAAAAAAACACATTTTCCTCACATTTGTGTGGTGGAAAGTTCTGGAATCTGCGTGGATCCACAAATTTCCACCCACCCCGCGTTCCCCAAAGTCTTTCGAGAAAAATGGTACCTCACTTGTGTGGGTAGGCCTAGTGCCCGTGACAGGAAACGGTGCAAAACGCAATGTGGACACACCACAATTTCACAGTGAAAAATGACCCTTTTTGGCAAAGTGCCTAGCTGTAGTTTTGAACCCTAGCTCTGCCGGCACCTAGGGAAACCTAGCAAACCTATACATTTTTGAAAACTAGACACCCAGGGAATCCAGGATGGGGTGACTTGACTGCCTCTCACCAGGTTCTGTTACCCAGAATCCCTTGCAAACCTAAACAAATGTCAAAAAAACCACATTTTCCTCACATTTCTGTGGTAGAAAGTTCTGGAATCTGCGTGGATCCACAAATTTCCACCCACCCCGCGTTCCCGAAAGTCTTCCGAGAAAAATTATACCTCACTTGTGTGGGTAGACCTAGTGCCCGCGACAGGAAATGGCGCAAAACGCAACGTGGACACACCACAATTCACAGTGAAAAATGACCCTTTTTGACAAAGTGCCTAGCTGTAGTTTTTGAACCCTAGCTCTGCCGGCACCTAGGTAAACCTAGCAAACCTATACATTTTGTAATCTATACACTACAAAAAACAGGGGGAAGTAGAGGGTATAAGGCTAGGTCCACCCTCCTTTCAATCATATAAGCAAAAAAAACGGATTACCGGATAGAGGACCTAGTCAGAGTGAAGTTTAATCCCAGATCAAATTGAAATGAAAGGTCAGGTATTTATGACAAGAAAGAACAGATGCTTTCTTGAGTCCCCTCACTCACCGGGGTTTCCCACCGGTGACATGCTTCATCATTGGGGTCCTCTCAATCCGCTGCGGATTGAGGCGTGCTCGACTTGCGAAGTACGTAGGAGCACTAATAGCGACTATGTGTGGTGCAATGTTTGGTGGAGTGGATAGAAAATCTAAAAATACCTGGCTAGTGAGCGTAAACACTTTATTCTAGCTCCTAGTCGGTATATTAAAAAACAGGGGTACTAGACAACGATATAACCCTAATAAGTCAAAAAGTCTCTAGTGTTTAGTCAACATGTTTGAGCCTCCCCACGGCTCTTCCTCAGGACCACACAGGGGCCAGCCCTGTGCGTTCCACTCTAAGTGACCTAAAGTGAGGTAAATAATTAATTAAGTGAAAAGTGATGTGCACACACCTACTGTGTGTGCACTATAATACATACGATTTTAAATTCAATTGATCGTAGTATCTGTTGAAATAAAACAGAACAATGTTAGCCATACATCAGCCTGCCAGGGCCCTGGCAGGTATGGAACTGCATGCAGCACACTGCGTCTAGAACATATTTGAAATAAAACGTTATACGTAAAATAACATCGTAGTCTCCACTTCCATCATGCCTTATCGGTGGAGTAAAGCGTGCATGTGTCCTAAATGAATATAAGTGTTTTTAAAAACAGAGACATAGGCACCACGTGACAAACACATACATAAACCACAAAAAACGTATGTAATGTCGCAACATACAAAGTGTTTTGTGGTTTATGTATGTGTTTGTCACGTGGTGCCTATGTCTCTGTTTTTAAAAACACTTATATTCATTTAGGACACACGCACGTTTTACTCCACCGATAAGGCATGATGGAAGTGGAGACTACGATGTTATTTTACGTATAACGTTTTATTTCAAATATGTTCTAGACGCAGTGTGCTGCATGCAGTTCCATACCTGCCAGGGCCCTGGCAGGCTGATGTATGGCTAACATTGTTCTGTTTTATTTCAACAGATACTACGATCAATTGAATTTAAAATCGTATGTATTATAGTGCACACACAGTAGGTGTGTACACATCACTTTCACGTAATTAATTATTTACCTCACTTTTAGGTCACTTAGAGTGGAACGCACAGGGCTGGCCCCTGTGTGGTCCTGAGGAAGAGCCGTGGGAGGCTCGAAACATGTTGACAAACACTAGAGACTTTTTGACTTATTAGGGTTATATCGTTGTCTAGTACCCCTGTTTTTAATATACCGACTAGGAGCTAGAATAAAGTGTTTCGCTTACTAGCCAGCTATTTTTAGATTTTCTATCCACTCCACCAAACATTGCACCACACATAGTCGCCTATTAGTGCTCCTACGTAATTTCGCAAGTCGAAGCACGCCTCAATCCGCAGCGGAATGAGAGGACCCCAATGATGAAGCATGTCACCGGTGGGAAACCCCGGTGAGTGAGGGACTCAAGAAAGCATCTGTTCTTTCTTGTCATAAATACCTGACCTTCCATTTCAATTTGATTTGGGATTAAACTTCACTCTGACTAGGTCCTCTATCCGGTCATCCGTTTTTTTTGCTTACATTTTGTAAACTAGACACCCAGGGGAATCCAGGATGGGGTGACTTGACTGCCTCTCACCAGGTTCTGTTACCTAGAATCCCTTGCAAACCTAAAATTTTTTGCAAGGGTGGTAGGAAATTTGTGTCAGCCCGGTGATGCCACAACTTTCCCACACAAAAATGTGTGAAAAAAGTGATTTTTTCAGCTAAATTTCAGGTTTGTAGGGCATTCTGGGTAAGAAAACGTTAGGGGATCCACGCAAGCCATACCTCCCTGGAATCCCCGGGTGTCTAGTTTTCAGAAATGTGTGGGTTTGGTAGGTTTCCCTAGGTGGCCGCCGAGCGCCAGGCCAAAAGTCATGGGACCCCCCTTGCAAATCCAGGTCATTTTGTGATAGGCAATTTTGATGTCGCCTCAATACGTTTTGGGCCCTTGCCTGTCGTGGGTACTTGGGCCTCCCACACAAGTGAGGCACCATTTTTATCGGGAGACCTGGGGGAACGCTGGGTGGTAGGAAATTTGTATCAGCCCGGTGATGCCACAACTTTCGCACACAAAAATGTGTGAAAAAAGTGATTTTTTCAGCTAAATTTCAGGTTTGCAGGGAATTCTGGGTAAGAAAAAGTTAGGGGATCCACGCAAGCCATACCTCCCTGGAATACCCTGGGTGTCTTGTTTTCAGAAATGTGTGGGTTTGGTAGGTTTCCCTAGGTGGCCGCCGAGCCCCGGGCCAAAAAGTCATGGGACCCCCCTTGCAAAACCAGGTCGGTTTGTGATAGGCAATTTTGATGTAGCCTCAATACGTTTTGGGCCCTTGCCTGTCGCGGGTACTTGTGCCTCCCACACGAGTGAGGCACCATTTTTATCGGGAGACCTGGGGGAACGCTGGGTGGTAGGAAATTTGTGTCAGCCCTGTGATGCCACAACTTTCCCACACAAAAATGTGTGAAAAAAGTGATTTTTTCCAGCTAAATTTCAGGTTTGCAGGGGATTCTTGGTTAGAAAACATTGGGGGATCCATGCAAGCCATACCTCCCTGGAATCCCCCGGATGTCTAGTTTTCAGAAATGTGTGGGTTTGATAGGTTTCCCTAGGTGGCCGCTGAACCCCGGGGCCAAAAAGTCATGGGACCCCCTTGCAAAACCAGGTTGTTTTGTGAACGGCAATTTTGATGTCGCCTCAATACGTTTTGGGCCCTTGCCTGTCGTGGGTACTTGGGCCTCCCACACAAGTGAGGCACCATTTTTATCGGGAGACCTGGGGGAACCCTGGGTGGGAGGAAATTTGTGTCAGCCCCGTGATGCCACAACTTTCCCACACAAAAATGTGTGGAAAAAGTGATTTTTTTCAGCTAAATATGAGGTTTGTAGGGCATTCTGGGTAAGAAAACGTTAGGGGATCCACGCAAGCCATACCTCCCTGGAATCCCCCGGGTTTCTAATTTTCAGAAATGTATGGGTTTGGTAGGTTTCCCTAGCTGGCCGCTGAGCACGGGGCTAAAAATCCAGGTGACCCCCCTTGCAAAACCAGGTTGTTTTGTGATAGGCAATTTTGATGTCGCCTCAATACGTTTTGGGCCCTTGCCTGTCACGGGTACTTGACCCACCCACACAAGTGAGGTACCATTTTTCTCGGAAGACTTTGTGGGGAACGCGGAGTGGGTGGAATTTTGTGGATCCACGCAGATTCCAGAACTTTCCACCACAGAAATGTGAGGAAAATGTGTTTTTGTTGACAAATCTTTAGGTTTGCAAGGGATTCTGGGTAACAGAACCTGGTGAGAGCCAGTCAAGTCACCCCATCCTGGATTCCCCTGGGTGCCTAGTTTTCAAAAATGTACCGGTTTGCTAGGTTTCCCTATGTGCCGGCTGCGCTAGGGCCCAAAATCCACAGGTAGGCATATTGCTAAAAACAAATCTGTGCCTAGTCGGATTTCTGCCGCCCTGGGGGGGATATTGGGGGGTGGGGTTGCCCCGATATGCCCCCAAGGGGGGCAGAAACACTGTGGCTATCTTTTTGGGGGGTGGGGGCATTGGTATGCCCGTTTTGGGCAGCCCCCACCCTAACTAAAATTTGCCCAAAAAAATCCCTGGCGTCTAATGGGCTTTTTGCCCCCCCGGGGGGGCAGATTGGGGGCTACTGCCCCATCTGCCCCCCATGGGGGGCAGGAAGGCTGTAATTTTTGCGGGGGATGGGGTCGGGGCATGGGCATGCCCGGTTTGGGCAGCCCCCACCCTAATTCAAATTTGCCCCAAAAAAATCCCTGGCGACTAGTGGGCTTTTTGCCCCCCCCGGGGGTGCAGATTGGGGGCTAATGCCCCATCTGCCCCCCAGGGGGCAGAGCTACTAGACGCCAGGGATTTTGGGGCAAATTCTAATTAGGTGGGGGCTGCCCAAACGGGCATGCCAATGCCTTCACCCTAATTGAAATTTGCCCAAAAAAATCCCTGGCGTCTAGTGGGCTTTTGCCCTCAGGGGGCAGGAAGGCTGTAATTTTTGCGGGGGAGGGGGTGGGGGCATGGGCATGCCCGTTTTGGGAAGCCCCCACCCTAATTCAAATTTGCCCCCAAAAAATCCCTGGCGACTAGTGGGCTTTTTGCCCCCCCCCGGGGGTGCAGATTGGGGGCTAATGCCCAAATCTGCCCCCCAGGGGAAGCAGAAAGCCTACTAGACGCCAGGGATTTTTTGGGGCAAATTTTAATTAGGGTGGGGGCTGCCCAAACGGGCATGCCAATGCACCCACCCTAATTAAAATTTGCCCCAAAAATCCCTGGCGTCTAGTGGGCTTTTGCCCCCGGGGGCAGATTGGGGGCTACTGCCCCATCTGCCCCCAGGGGGCAGGAAGGCTGTAATTTTTGTGGGGAGGGGGTGGGGGCATGGGCATGCCCATTTTGGGCAGCCCCCACCCTAATTCAAATTTGCCCCAAAAAGATCCCTGGCGTCAAGGGGGCTTTCTGCCCCCCCGAAGGGGCAGATTAGGGGCCAATGCCCCATCTGCCCCCCAGGGGGGGCAGAAAGGCTGTAATGGTGGTGGGGGGGTGGGGGTATTGGTGTGCCTGTTTCGGGCAGCCCCCACCCTAAAATAAATTGCACAAAAAAAAATCCCTGGCATCAAGTGGGCTTTTCCCCCCATCTGCCCCCCAGGGGGGGCAGAAAGGCTGTAATGGTAGCGGGGGTGGGGGCATTGGCATGCCCATTTCGGGCAGCCCCCACCCTAAAAAAAATGGTGCAAAAAAAATCCCTGGTGGTTAGTGGGCTTTCTGCCCCCACGGGGGGCAGAAAGGCTGTAATGGTGGTGGGGGGGTGGGGGCATTGGCGTGACCATTTCGGGCAGCCCCCCCTAAAGAAAATGCACCCAAACAAATCCCTGGTGTTTAGTGGGCTTTCTGCCCCCCCGGGGGGGCAGATTGGGGCTTCTGCCCCATCTGCCCCCCAGGGGGGGCAGAAAGACTGAATTGTGCCCAATAAATTATGGGGGAGCGAAGGCCCTTGCCCAAGCGGCCGCTCCCCTCCCTGGTGTCTAGGGGTGGATCCTGCTTGGGGATCGCCCTCCTGGGGCGATCCGCAAGCAGGGATCCACTGGGGAGGGTAGCATTGGAAAGGGGACATTCTCCCTTTCCAATGATACCTCTCCGTCTTTCTACGTGCTCAGGGGCTGAGATAGCCCCTGAGCACGTAGAGTGAAACTGAAATGAGCCTAAAGGCTCATTTCAGTTTCGGTTTCTGTGCAATGACGACAGCGCGACGTGCGCGCTTATCGTCATTGCACAGAAACCAGGGAGGGGCCTCGGGAGCTGGGAAGCTCTTCCCCAGCTCCCGAGGTCACAGGGGAGTAATAGAAATCCCTCTGCTGTCTGCAGCAGAGGGATTTCGTGCCTCTGGCCTCATGACGGAATGGTTCCGTCATGAGCACAGAGGCACCGATGCTCATGACGGAACCATTCCGTCATGAGCATCGAAAGGGTTAAGAGAGATAATTCCTAGATTGTGATTTCCAGTCTCTTTAGAAACGGATAGAGGAACTCATTTTAATAATGATATAATTTGGATGATTTGTGCAGCGTTACAAATTGAACAAAAGCTGCATGGTGCCTATCGACCAGAAGCATCAGGAGTGGTTGAGCAAATTAATGACAAATCAAGACTGTCAAAAGTCTTTGCATCCACAGCACTGAAATGGCCAGATGCTTTACCCTTGGTATTGATGAGTCTGAGAAGTATTCCTGATAAAAAGACTGGATTATCCCCACACGAAATAATAATGGGGAGAGCAATGAGACAGCCGATTGTACCAGCAAAACAACTGATGAATATTACTGATGATCTGGTGCTTGATTATTGCAACGGATTGGCTGAAGTAGTGCGTTCTGTGTCTCATCAGGTTGGAGAAATTGCAACTACAACTCAGCAAGAACAAGAACATGATCTAAGTCCAGGAGAGTGGGTCCTGGTGAAGAAACACGTGAGAAAATCGTGTTTGGAACCTAGATGGCATGGCCCTTACCAGGTGATACTGGTGACAACGACAGCAGTAAAGTGTGGTGGCTTACCAAATTGGATTCATGCAAGTCACACGAGAAGAGTCCCAAGTCCACTTGAAAGACAAAAGAAGCAGAAAGTGGAGAAAATGAAATTATAGAGTCTGAAGTTACAGATTCTGAAGTTGAACAAGGAACAAGTCGAATAGAGTGGGCACCAGCTAAGGGGTCTCAAAAGACTGCTGTTGAGAAAGAAAAAGAGAAAGTGAATCAAGAGCAAGTACAACAGAGAAAAGGACTGAATAAAAGAACTTGCGAACTTGACAATGAAGCAACGGAAGCTGTGCAAGCAAAGAAAGCAAGAAAAGGTGATGTGTGGCCAGAAGGAGTGAAAAGACTGAAATGCACTCTGAAACAAAGATCACCTGACAAAATAATTGAAGTTTCAGATCAGACTGAGCAAAGTGAGTCTGAAGAAGAATCAGCTCGTAAAACAAAAAGAGGGAGGAATCGAAATAAGAAATACATAGCACCGAAATGGACATATGTGGTGTTGGAAGAAGTTTAAAACACAGATCAGATCAAAGAAAACACTGGTACAGAGCAGGGTGAAGGAGACAGTTTTGAACCACCTTAAAGAACTGTGAAAAATAAGGTGCAACAATTTAAAGAAAATTATTCTGAATCATTCAGAAGATTTGAAGAAGAAGAAAAAGAAGATATAAAAAAAATAAAGAAAAAGAGGGGGTAAAGAAGAAAAGCCATTAGTGTGAGGATACACTACTTTGGATAGATATTATTTTTGGATAGATATTTTGATAGATTAGATTTTTTTGATATTTTTTGATTCTAAGTTAGATTTTTGAGTTTTTTCTTAGTTTTTTAGTTTTTTTAGAATTAGTACAAATTTAATTAAAAATGGCAAATACAGCAGAGACTGGACATCAAAATCATAGTTTTAAACGTAAATGTATTAATGCTTGCTTATTTAGTATATTTCTACCAATGATAGTATGGTTAACACTAATTGTCATTGTGCCTGTCTTAATGGTAACTAATCAAAAGAATGATACTAATACTAATGGTGCGATGAGTGAAAAAGTAGATACTCAAGGTTTAGAGGAAGACTCACATACTAAAATGGAAAAGAAGAAAGTTGACAGTATCTATCATCATGATAAATCAATTAATGATTTTTCGTTAAATGTCTTTACCAAATTATTGTATGTGTATGTTGACGTAATGGATGCGAGAGATTGTTATGTGTGCATGCAATTACCGTTGTATGTCTCAGAGGGGTGACATATGTTTATGTTTTATGGATTTATAAAGTGCATGGCTGCCCGAAGGCTTCCCAGCGCTGAAGAGAAGATGCAATCAGGCCAGAGGTTATTGGGGGAAGAGCCAGGTTTTAAGTTTTTTCCTAAACATCAGTTCATCTTTTATCATTCGGGTTTCTTTGGGTAGGGAGTTCCACAGGCTAGGTGCAATATGTGTGAAGGATCTTCCTCCCCATCTTGAGATCTCTTTATTCTTGCCTTTTTCATGAGCAAATCTGAGGAGGATCTAAGCGATCTGCCAGGAACATAAGGGGCTACAAGCTTTTTATAAGGGCTGGGCCTTTATCATTCATGGCTTTGTGGGTGATACACAGCGATTTAAACTCAATTCTGGCCTGTATCGGGAGCCAATGTAAACTTTTAGTGCAGCTTTTGCCGAGTTTTGTCTTGGGAGGCCCATCAGTATCCTGGCGGCGGTGTTCTGAACTACCTGTAGTGTGTTCACTACATATTTAGGTGCGCTCAGATAAAGGGAGTTACCGTAATCCAGCCGCGATATCACCATGGCCTGGACCACAGTCCTCCGAGTATGTTCCGGGATAAGAGGTAGAATCTTCCTGATCATGCGGAGTAGTCCAAAGCAAGTTGCTGCTAATTTTTTGGCTTGTGTCTCCATAGAGAGGTTATGGTCTAGCCATATTCCCAGGTTTTTTATGGATTCTTTTGGGACTGGGGGTTACCTAGTTCTTGAGGCCATCCGAAGAGGTTTCTAGGAACCGATTTGTTTCCCAGAAACATAAGTTCTGTTTTACCTCCATTTAGTTTTAAGCTGCATCTGTTCATCCATTCTGCTATTTTTACCTTGCAAGGGGCCAATTTGGTATGTGTAGATTGTGGGCCCTAGGTCATTGATAGTATCAGTTGGGTATCATCCACATATGATACAGTGGACAGCCCAAATTCCTGTACTATCTTTGCCAGCGGTTGCATGTATACATTAAATAGCGTGGGGCTCAGGGCGGATCCCTGAGGAACTCCACACGAAATTTGCAGAATATCCGAAAGATGTTCATCTTCCATTATCTGGAAGGATCTATCTTCTAAAAATGAGGTCAGCCATTTCAACGCAGTATCAGTGATGCCTGCTTCCTTAAGCCTGAGGATCATGATGTTGTGATCAACTGTGTCAAAGGCTGCACTAAGATCCAAAAGCAAGACTGCCGCTGTACACCCTTGATCCAGAATTCCCTTGAGTTCCTCCGTTACCACCAACAGGGCAGACTCTGTGCTATGTTGTGGTCTGAAAACCATTTGGGTGTGGTGCAGCATCTCATTTTCTTCCAGAAAACGGGACAATGTCTGGTTGACGTGTTTTTCTGCTATTTTACCTAAGAGAGGGAGAAGTGAGATGGGCCGATAATTCGCTGGATCTGGTAGATCTAGGTGAGGTTTCTTCAGCAGTGGTCAAACTATAGCGTGTTTCCATGTTTTGGGGATTACCCCTTGTGTGAGGGAGAGCGAAAGAAGTTCAGCTGTTGTATTCCTTGCATTTGTTCCTCCCTGTAATAGGATATGTGGCGGAACCGGGTCTAGATGAGAGCCAGACTTAATAATCTGTAAGATCAGAGTCATGGCTTCCTCGCTTAATTCTGTAAAATGATCTAAGCTAGGCCCTGTTTTTGTTCCTGCAATAACATCGGTCTCTGAAAGTTCATCAGAGTTGTGTGAGTCAGTATTCCCTTGCAGGGAGTTGTATATCTTTTCAACCTTATTTTTTTTAAAACACGCGAATTCGTTGCATCTCTCTTTAGAGGACGGTTGGTGTGCCGTCTCTTGGACAGTGGAGGTTAGGGAGCGGACAACCTTAAATAGCTCCCTGGAGGAGTTGCGAGCTGAATTAATTCTCTCCTCAAAGTGCTTGGCTAGGGCTTGTGTGATTTCATAGTGGTATTGTCTGATAGCCAATTTGTATTGGATTTTAATTGTGGGGTCATAGTTTTTCCTCCATTGTCTTTCAATTTGTTTACATGATTTTTTCAGTAGTATTAGGTTTGTATTGAACCATGCAGCCTTTTTCCTGGCTGGATGAGTTCTCAACCTGGCTTTCTGAGTGCAGTGTGCTGTTGCTCTATTAATGCAGTCGGCCCAAGTCTTCTCTGCTACCCCTACATCCTTTGTCAGGCTCGGGGCCTGAGCTTCCAAAGTGCTGATCATGTTAGTGGGTATAATTCTAGGCCATACCTTGCCTGCCTTGAAGATTTTACTATCTGCATGTGGAGGGTGGGGGTTGTCTAGCGTTAATGGTATAAAGAAGTGATCTGACCAAGGAACTGGCCGTGGAGTCCCTGTTTTTATTTTGGGTTCATTAGAGAAAATTGCATCTAGTAGGTGCACTTTTTATGAGTGCCCTCACTTACTAGTTGTCTCAGTTGCATGGCTTCCATATCTTGGCTAAATCTATTCGAGAATCTGTTACCAGGTGCGTCTAGATGTAGGTTAAAGTCTCCAAGTATGGTTGTGGATGCATTGCTGGCTATAGTTGTTGCTAACATATCCGGAAAATCTTCTAGAAAGGCATTACTAGAACCGGGAGGCCTATAAAGGAGTGTACCTGAGAAGGTAGCATTGGGGGATAGTTTGATGCTAAATTGTGTTGTGTCACAGTTAGTAATGGTAATGGGAGTTGTCATACAGCCAAATTTATCTTTATATATGATTGCCACCCACCCTCCTGTCTTTTCCGCTCTATCCTGCCTTTTAATCGTATAGCCTGGAGGGAGTGCTTGAACTAGGTCAGGCGTAGAGCAGGCTTTCAACCATGTCTCTGTGATGAATAGAGTGTCAAGCCTCTCTTCCTCGATAAGTAACTTAATTTCTGTCTTATGCGCAGGCAGTGAACGACTATTGATGAGTCCCATTTTCCATTGTGCCTTCTTTGCAGGCCCCTCAGCTGGTGTATTTCCAGCTGTGTTCCCTGTGCTTACTGTGTTTTGGCAATGGGAACATATGATCTTTTTGCCAACTAAGCTGTCTGTCAAAAATATGTGGGCACACTGAGGAGCCAATCTTGGCCTCCATGGTAGTAATTCTTTTGAGGTATATTTGAGGTGCTGGGGGGGTCCTGATGCCAAACGGGCAGGGTTCCTGGCCCTTGGCCGTGTACGGGCGCGGACGGGTGCAGACGGGCTTGCCTTTGGCGCGCCCGCTGTGCGCGTCCGCGCAGCGGGCGCCATAAGTAAGCGTTTCCGGAAAACCACTAGAGCGCTGATCTGTACCCTCTAGCTACACGAGGGCCGGCCCTCTCAATGGTTTTCCCTCACCTGCCCCGCCGAGGCCGTTTCGCTGTTCAGCCTGGGCTCGGTCGGCTACCCCTGATCTTAGGACGCAGTGAGTATTCACGCAGCAGAACCAATCAATTCAGTTCGGATCAAATTCAAATTCAATTTTAAAAAACAGTTAGTGCAATTTAGTGCAATTAATTTCGATGTTACACCATATACAGCTTTTAAAATCTTAAAATCAAAGTCCCAATGTAGTACCAATGTAGTACTGGGCTAACGCCGCGCTACTGACCCTCTGTCAGTTTCTCCTCATCGCATCCACGCTGCAGGCACCATAAGTAGGTGTTTCCGGAAAACCACTAGAGCGCTGACCTGTACCCTCTAGCTACACCAGGGCCGGCCCTCTCAATGGTCTTCCCTCACCCTCCCCGCTGAGGCCGTTCCGCTGTTCAGCATGGGCTCAGTCAGCTACCCCTGATCTTAGGACGCAGTGAGTATTCACGCAGCAGAACCAATCAATTCAGTTCGGATCAAATTCAAATTCAATTTTAAAAAACAGTTAGTGCAATTTAGTGCAATTAATTTCGATGTGACACCATATACAGCTTTTAAAATCTTAAAATCAGAGTCCCAATGTAGTACCAATGTAGTACTGGGCTAACGCCGCGCTACTGACCCTCTGTCAGTTTCTCCTCATCGCATCCGCGCTGCGGGCGCCATAAGTAGGCGTTTCCGGAAAACCACTAGAGCGCTGACCTGTACCCTCTAGCTACACGAGGGCCGGCCCTCTCAATGGTTTTCCCTCACCTGCCCCGCCGAGGCCGTTTCGCTGTTCAGCGTGGGCTCGGTCGGCTACCCCTGATCTTAGGACGCAGTGAGTATTCACGCAGCAGAACCAATCAATTCAGTTTGGATCAAATTCAAATTCAATTTTAAAAAACAGTTAGTGCAATTTAGTGCAATTAATTTCGATGTGACACCATATACAGCTTTTAAAATCTTGAAATTAGAGTCCCAATGTAGTACCAATGTAGTACTGGGCTAACGCCGCGCTACTGACCCTCTGTCAGTTTCTACTCATCGCATCCGCGCTGTGGGCGCCATAAGTAGGCGTTTCTGGAAAACCACTAGAGCGCTGACCTGTACCCTCTAGCTACACGAGGGCTGGCCCTCTCAATGGTTTTCCCTCACCTGCCCCTCCGAGGCCGTTCCGCTGTTCAGCATGGGCTCGGTCGGCTACCCCTGATCTTAGGACGCAGTGAGTATTCACGCAGCAGAACCAATCAATTCAGTTCGGATCAAATTCAAATTCAATTTTAAAAAACAGTTAGTGCAATTAATTTCAATGTGACACCATATACAGCTTTTAAAATCTTAAAATCAGAGTCCCAATGTAGTACCAATGTAGTACTGGGCTAACGCTGTGCTACTGACCCTCTGTCAGTTTCTCCTCATCGCGTCCGCGCTGCGGGCACCATAAGTAGGCGTTTCCGGAAAACCACTAGAGCGCTGACCTGTACGCTCTAGCTACACGAGGGCCAGCCCTCTCAATGGTTTTCCCTCACCTGCTCCGCCGAGGCCGTACCGCTGTTCAGCGTGGCCTCGGTCGGCTACCCTGATCTTAGGACGCAGTGAGTATTCACACAGCAGAACCAATCAATTCAGCTCGGATCAAATTCAAATTCAATTTTAAAAAACAGTTAGTGCAATCTAGTGCCTACCTTTAACATATGGTGTGTCTTGTAGTGTCTTAACTAGTTTATTTTACGAGAGGGGAAGTTTATTATTCTAACATGGATTTAGCATTCTCAGAAATTCCTATTAGAAGGAATATGAATAAAATAAATAGTGCTAGAAATGCGGAATATATGGGAGAATTTTTTCATTCTACACAAACAATAGATACAGTATATGCACATAGACATAACCTAACTTGTAGATTACGATTTGAAGAAATAGAATTCATTAACATGGTTGAAGATAGAAGACAAGAATTTCAGAGAAAGGCTGCTGAGCAAAAGTCTCATGTACCTCCATGGGCTTTCAGAGAGGGAGATTACAAGAAGGGCGAGACTTACGCTGCCATGACCCTAGACTGGTATCATAGAGGGAAGATTTGTTTACTTAGACAAAAGACTAACTATAATAATTATTTCATTGGTTCTAGTGAATGTGATCATACTTTTCTAGTTACGGGAGGATGGGGATTGAAGGGAGGAACTGATCCTGTCTTTACGGGAATCTATTATGTGTGTGGGAAGAAAAGGACACGTTACAACGCAAACATTTACAATGCATGCCTTTACAACGCGGTTTTTACATCGCAACATCCAGTACAACGCATGATTTTACAACACATGCCATCACAACGCATTTTTAGAAACTACATTTACAACGCATTCCATTACAATGCATACCACTACAACGCATACCATTACAACGCATAATACTTTTAGGGCAACAGTAGGGTAAGTGTTGGATAGTGTAGGGGTAAAAATTACTATTCCCACTCCAGTGAGTGCAACAGTAGGGTAAGTGTTGGATAGTGTAGGGGTAATGCGTTGTAATGGCATGCGTTGTAGTGACATGCGTTGTAATAACATGCGATGCAATGGCAGTTGCGTTGTAATGACTGTGTTGTAAATGTAGTGCGTTGTAATGACTGCGTTGTAATGGTTGTTTCCTGTGTGGTAAGAATGCCTACTCTAGGTTGCCTGCGCATTGGTACGGGTGTTGTTATTTAGCAATAGTATTTCCAAAAATGTACCACATGAATGAGAAACATAGAATCAATGAAATAAAGAATGAACTAATACGTAATAAGAGAGCGAGTTTTTCAGAAGTTATAGGGGATGTTTTTGGAGCATTGATACCTTCAGTTGGAGTTATACTAAATTCGCACAAAATTAGAAAATTGTCCACAGTGGTTGATCGTTTATCAACAGACACTGCTGGTGGGTTTTTAATAGTCGATACTGAGATGGTTGCAATTAAATCTATGGTTTTGCAGAATCGACTTGAACTTGATGTATTATTAGCTAAAGAGGGTGGAGTCTGCAATATGTTGAAAGTACAACAATGTTGTACTTATATCCCTGACAAGAGTAAAAATCTTGAGGGGTATATTAAGAATATTACAAATCTTCATCAATATTTATCCGAATTAAAGGTTGATGGTGCTTGGGAGAAACTTGGTAAAAGTTTTTCCTCTGTAGGAAATTGGTTTTCTACATTTGGGAATAGTCTATTAGGGAGAATATTAACACCTATTATTGCAGTGGCTACAGTGATATTAATGATTTTCTTGATTTATAAATGTTGCAAATGCAAGAAAGAGACATCTGATAAACGAAGAGCAAGAAAAAGAAAGAGAGAAGAAATAGAACTAGAGGATAGAAGAGGAAACTATTATGAAATGATGAGGGATCTAGATGGAATAATGATAAAACGTGAGAGAACAACAGCTTTTTAAGTGACAAATTGTATGGGTGGGTATTTGGTGATGGCTCAAAGACGCCATCAAAGGGGGATTGATGGAGCAGGGTTTTCGAAAAATAAAACCTGCTCGGATTGAAACCCCTAGTAACATTTTCTAATTTTTCTAACAGTGTGCAGTGAAAAACGTTTGGTTTTAATAACTAACATGAGGGAAAATAATACTGCGCAAGCGCGTACTAAAGCACTGAACTAGGCCGCAAATGCTTGACTAATGAAAAATAAAAAGACTAATGCTGCTTTTTGTGCACGTTATTAACGTTTGTCAAGAAAATCTTAACATGGGTTGCGCAGGGTTAGATGCAGCATTTGGGAGGGTGCGTAAAGAAAAGCATTTCAAAATGAGTGATTATATTTGTTTTATTTTCCGTAAAAGCATGGGTTAAGCAAAATAAAGAATTATTAACTGAAAAAGCAAAAGAGAATGTGGAGGGAAGGCAAAGGTGAGCGACCTTCGAATTTATGTGTGCCTGCCAAAAGTTAAACGTGAAGACAAAAAACAACCGACAAGTGATGAACGTTTCCTCTTGAAGCGCACGAGTGGCACAAGAAGTAACAGAAACTGAAACATTAGCGGAGAGAGAAGGCAACTGAAGTCTGATATTGTATACTTGTATTTCCTGGGATGATGTATTTGTGATGTTGAAAAAAACAAAACAATAGAACATTGAGTAAGATGGACATGCCGAGTGTGGTGTGACAGTACACCCCCTTCCTTGACCAATCAAAATGTAGAATTGACTCTGAAATGAAACAAGTGTGGGTTGGACTTTTATGTTTTAGGGTATAATTGAGGTGCCCTGGTGGGAGGGGGCATATTAGGTTGGTGATGCTGATGTCGTTAGGTGTGATCATCGCTGTCGTCAGTTTGCTGTAGAGGCCTACCTGTTTCTTCCTGTTCCTGATTCCTGACTTAGACTTTGCCCTTACAAATCTTCTTGAGGGGCCCTGCTGTTCCCATGGCCAGGGAGCAGATGTCCTGAATCCTTCTGGGTTAATATAGATAGAAACCTGAATTTGCATAAACATTTGCAAATGTATTTTGTCTCTGAAACTTTTCTCTCTTCGCCTTTCCACTCCTTCAATGCACTGTCGATGTGATGTGATTTGTCATTTTCTCTTTGCTAATTGTTTATTCAGTGATATTCCATGGTTTGCGCTGTGTATTGGTACTTGATGAGCAATTTATTTCACATTATTTAGATAAAACATTATACATTTTTATTTAGAGAGTGTCATTAATTATTGCCTACAACTATTCAACTATAAAAAGATGCCATCGTCACATTATTTTTCTATGAGTAATGCAGGTTCGGTTGGAAATTGGTAAGTTAGGTCTGAACTTTGCATTTTACACTGAACCCAGCGCGAAGGGACTTTGGGGCATATCAGCAAGGGCCGGCGATAATTATCGCTAAGCGCACTTAGCGCTAGGATAATTATCGACTGCTATCGCTGCTTTCTATCGCGGAGATAGCGTGCTATCAGCAACGCTTATCTCCAAAGCGATAGAAATGCAAGCGATAGCTGGAAAACAGTGTGATTATCGCTGGGAAACCAGCGATAATCGCACTGTGACCGGCGATACCTTGCTGATAGGGCAGGGTGGTCTTAGCCATGTAATCCACCTCCCATTGGATTACATGGCTAAATCAGAATTAAAGCATGCGTAAGGAAAGTAGCGATAACCGTGGTTATCGCTACTTTTCTTATCGCTATGCTTGTTAGCGATTCCCTTGATAATTGGAGAAATGTCGGTTAGCGACATTTCTCCAGTTATTTCGGGAAGGAACGCCCACTTTGCATCTCATTAGAGATGCAAAGCTGGGCGTTCAGTAAACAGGCGCTAAGGCATGGATTCACGCGTTAGTGTGTCCATGCTGATAGGGCGGTAAAATTATCTCCGCTTTTCGTCCGAAAACGGACGCTAAAGCGGCGATAATTTTATCGCCTCGCCTTGCTGATATGCCCCTTTGTTGGGTAATGTAATTGGGCCTTGTTTATTTTCAAATTTATTGATCCCTGAGTGCTGGATCAGGGTGGACAGTGAGTGTTGCGGTGGGCGTTCCACCGCAACACCCTTTCATTTTGACGCTGCCCCCTATGTACAAGGGTGGCGTACATAGGAGGCAGCGCCAAAATTAAGACCAGGTAAAAACTGGTCTTAAGATGGCGAAAGGAGGAGAAATGCATTATTTCTCCTCGTTTTTGCTTTTTCATGTGTGCTGCCTTGTGCAGCACACATGGAAAAAGCAAAATGCCATTGTTTGTTTATGTACAGGAAGGTGTCCCTTCCTGTACATAAACAAACTTTTAAAAATGCCATTTTGTCACTTTCATGTGTGCTGCATGAAGCAGCACGCATGAAAGTGACAGAATGGCATTTCTAGATTGTTTATGTGCAGGAAGGGACACCTTCCTACACAGAAACAATCCTCGCCTGCTACGCAGACACCCTTGCACTCTGGTGCAAGGGTGCATGCGTTGGCGCTAAGTTGCTAAACTTGGAGGAGAGAGGCGTTAAGCCATGAAGGCTAACGCCTCTCTCCTACACTTCCTTGTACATATCCCCCATGTTGTTAAATAAAACCAGAATCAGAATGTTGGGGGCATATCAGCAAGCCGAGGCGATAAAATTATCGCCGCTTTAGCGTCCGTTTTCGGACGAAAAGCGGCGATAATTTTAACGCCCTATCAGCATGGACACGCTAACGCGTGAATCCATGCCTTAGCGCCTGTTTACTGAACGCCCAGCTTTGCATCTCTACTGAGATGCAAAGTGGGCGTTCCTTCCCGAAATAACTGGAGAAATGTCGCTAACCGACATTTCTCCAATTATCAAGGGAATCGCTAACAAGCATAGCGATAAGAAAAGTAGCGATAACCACGGTTATCGCTACTTTCCTTACGCATGCTTTAATTCTGACTTAGCCATGTAATCCAATGGGAGGTGGATTACATGGCTAAGACCACCCTGCCCTATCAGCAAGGTATCGCCGGTCACAGTGCGATTATCGCTGGTTTCCCAGCGATAATCACACTGTTTTCCAGCTATCGCTTGCATTTCTATCGCTTTGGAGATAAGCGTTGCTGATAGCACGCTATCTCCGCGATAGAAAGCAGCGATAGCCGGCAATAATTATCCTAGCGCTAAGTGCGCTTAGCGATAATTATCGCCGGCCCTTGCTGATATGCCCCTTGGTAAGTAAGGATTACTCAGCCTATACTATAGTAAGAAGAGAAAATATGAACTTTTCACTAAAATGTTAAATGAGTGAATGTGCACAGCTTAGTACATTTACTCTAAATAACATGTTTTATTGGCACACATTTATTTTCACTGGCAAAAAAAATATAGGTCTATCTGTCCACGGCTATAGAAATACAAAAATATACACTGACACACATAGATGTACACAAAACACGTATTGTGCCAGAGAATAAGAGACGTGCAGTGGGGCAGTTGAAGAGCAGGAGGGTTTTACACAAGCTCTCTTCGCAGTTATGCTACGAGAACCCTTCTTTGCATGTTTAATCCCCTGCTGTTTACTGTGGGGCTGCTTGTTATGCGGCTGGCATTCACTCAGCATAATGGCCCCTACCTGCCAATGTGCTTTGAGGGATATTGTTAGCATTAAATTTGCCATTTACATTTTCATGTTTGACATAATTGAGGAATGGATGCTCTTATGAAAATTAAACTTGCGGTCCTCCTGGGCTGCTGTAACCCTGTTAAAATGTAATGCGATTCCTGCTGCGTCTTCTTTAGGTTTTTATTAAATACAATATCAGTATGACTAATTTCCCTGGTCTAAATGCAGCCTGGGAAGGAGCATTATTGATAGGCCTGCGCACAAATGGCCCTCCCTGCCCAGCCTCTAATGGCCTAATAATGCATTATACTTGAATCAGAAATACTCGGAGTTGTAGTGCTTATAGTCATTATTGGAAACACCTGGATGCTCCATTCATCAAGGTTACATCACAGTGGCCCCATTTGTTTATTAGTCTGTCAGTAAACATCTTTATTTGGGTCGGTGCTCCGCGGCTTTTGTCGCTTTGTGACTGGACCGGCCATACGGGGAATCTTTGTGGTTTCTCAGAATTATCCTAGAAAGAAGATAATGAAAAGTTTGTTAGACTCGATAAAGGAAAGATGCTCCTTTGGCATTCATTTTAAGTTTGTTAAGTGGACATCAGAAAAGCACGAAAGGAAAACGAAGAGGTAAAATCAATGAAGGAGGTGTTTGGGGGCACATAGGTTGGCCTGCTTGGCTGCGCGCCCAGATGAGCTGGAAATGAAAAGCATGGCAGTGCCAATTACATCGCGTGTTTCCTCAGTACAGTTCATATTCCACCCAGAGGTCTAACAGTGAGTGCCCTTTGGCATAGCGTTGTTTGCAGAGGTATTCAGCCCAAGCAGTGGGCATACAAGTGCCAGCAACGTTCTTGACGCCATGGCAGGGGCTCACTGGAATCAGGCTCGTCAGCCGGTTCTTTTCCAGAACATTCTAGAACATTAGTTAAAGTCACCACACACTTAGGTGTACGGTTAATGCCCCTATTAGGCAGAATTGGTCATGATTGGATGGCTTACATAAAGTAATGCCTCTCAGCCCAGGGAGGTAGATAACAAAATGGTCAGTATTTACTTTTTCTACCCGGCCATTTCTACCTAGTGATCCATTAGACCGTCCGGTGGGAATATCTCATTAGCAATGAGAGGCAGTGAAGTGACTCGCTTGTGGAAGGCTTCTGTCTGTCACCCTTTCTGGTTGAGGCAGAAGGAGAGAGGGAGCCCCTTAGGGCATTCAACAGCACAGGAGACCATTGTTTTTGCACAAAATGACTGCATAGGATTTAAACATTATCTTGTCCTGGGTGCTTTCTGGCCTGTCACCACCGGTTATGTATTGCTGAGTTAACATCATTAGCTATGATGACTGGGATAAAATTGCATTTGCAAAGGGAAGCTGCCATGCAAATGAGGTCACAGCTTCGACCATCAGTAGCGAATAGAGGGTCCGGATCGCAGAACCAGCAGGCAGGATTATCCTGCACGTGGGACCCTCTGCCGACAACGTCAGCCTTTCAGTGATGTCGTTTTTACTACGCAGCAGTAATCAGATTTCTGCTGGGCACCCTGGAGCACCCACTTGCTTATTTTAGAAGGATATAAAGGGAATCTCAATTAGACGGGAATGGATGGTCTTTAATCCTTCCAGGGAGACAAACATTCCGTAGAAGAGAAGGACTGGCTGAGTACTGGAGAGCCCCAACTTATGTCTCGCCCTCCCTGGCTCACGTGTAAAACCCCTACAGTGCCTATCAACTCTGCACAGTCATGTGAGCTATTTGAAACCATTAGAGGCGGCAAAAGTCATGGACATATTGCTCTGTGCAGTTTGACAATCATTCAGCTGTCCTATAAACTAACACGCCATCTACGTCTATGCACTGGTTGTGTTTTTCCAGTATTTAATGTTAATAATTTTTTTAAAAATATCTTTATTGACAATTTGAAATGTATGAACAATTGAGCAACGCATTGGTCAAGTGGGTGCTGCATATCCATAAATATACATACAATACATTTCCATTCCACATCTCACTTGATATAATGTACACAAGATTCCAATTCTAGATCTAAGTCACCCAGGGTCTCCACCCTTTCTGTTCTCTACCCCCTCTCTCCTCCCTCCCTGCCGCCGGTTTCACGGGTCTGTCTTCCGAAGGCTCTATCATCCTATTAATCATCTCGTCCCAAGTTTCTAAGTCATCCTCCGCTGTCTCGTCTAGTCTTGCAAGCCTAATATGTACTTCATCTGTTATTGTCCGTTCCATCAAATCCTTCTTCATCTGTTCCTGCTGACACCCAATGTATAACTATCTGACGTCGCGCCAACACCACCCCTAGCGCAAACAGCCTGGCTTCCATCTTTTGCTGCCTCCTTGGGATAATACCCATGAGGGACAGTTTAACTGACCCTTCTAGTGCTAGCCCTGTGATTCTTATCAGGTACAGTACTACCTCTCTCCACAATCCCACTATGCGCAGGCACCCACTGAGTCATGTGCAAGAAGACCACCACACCGGCCAGATGCCACTGGGGTCTCTGGATATATTTTAATAAGCTTCCCCCCCATCTGCCACTAAAGTGGTGTGTAGGTGAGTTATCAACCCTCTACACCCGGCCAGCTCCAAAAACTGCCTCATTGGGCCAGATCGCTGGTGCACTGTGCGCCATCCTAGAAAAAGCAGGAACTGTCACATCGAACAGTTCCTGGGCCTGGGCCTGGGCAAAAGACACAAATCGGTCATTGTAAAACAGGTCCCCGACTCTAGTACAGCCCTCCTCCTGCCACACCACACACAATGTATCCTTATGTATATTGTAAAAGGGTCTCAGCGCCCACAGAGGATGGTCCTCCACTAAGGAGGCCCTGTGGAAGATCTAACTAACAAATGTTAATAAATCATTGATAGGGGCCCGCAGTGGGACATGCTTATTGTAATGCTCTCTGGCCGTCTACAGCAAGTGTCTGGAAAATGTAATGCTTCAAGGTTATTTGATTTACAGGAGCTGCTTTTAACACTCGATCTTTCCATGGGCTCTGCAATCAGGGGCTGTGAGAGCCTATAGGAGGTTTATCATAAGGTACCTGGTGTACATAGACGTTCTGCTTTATACCAAGTTTGCCCACCTTGTTCTAATGATTATGAACCTCAATCAAGCAAGGAGACGAAGCTGCATGGATTTTCTTATTTGATGAACAATTCTGGTGCAAGAAAGAAGATACTTCAAGTACGATTGTATATTGTGCCCTAAAATGGCGTGACGGTCTTTATTCCACCTTCATGCGTACAATATCCAGTCGAAGCTGTCGTGCTTCCATAGATTCCTTGTATTAAACGTCCATTCTCCTGCTGGAATTGGTCTGTCCTATTGTGGCAAACAATTTCCATAAGTTGAGGTGAAAACACATTTAATTGTCCGATTATAAATCTATGGGGGATATTCACAAGGACTTATCTCCGATTTATCTCCACCTTAACTCATCAAAAGTGGAGATAGATTTAACACCCCATTCACAAGCGGGTGCAAACTGCAGACATCGCCAGTATTCCCGAGATAACTGCCCCAAAATTTATCTCCACGGTGGACACCACCAACTAACCCTAATGAGATGCAGAGTAGGGGTTCCCGTGTAAAAACACACGAAAAAACCACAACACCACTTTCACAACGAACTGCCAGATCCGCGATGCGAACCAAAAACAGGCGATAAGCCGCGGTAGCACCAGGGATTTAACACCTGCCTTTTTCTGGTGCTAAGCAGGACGACTACCCGCAGCATGAAAGGGAGCCCAGCCAAGAGCCACACCTGGAGACCCACAGATGCCATGGAGACAATGATCATGCAGCTCCGATACCCATGAGGGCCACAACACCCACCTCCACCACCCCCAACCCACCAGACATACACATACCGTGCACGACACAAGAGCCACAAAAAGTGCATGATGACGCACATTGCCAAAAAAAAACACACATGTGTGGCCAGAAGAACGAGAAACAGTCACACAGCACTGAAGTAACAACCAAAAACTTTATTGAAATAAAACACAAAACACCAAGGCGGAAGACTCCTGTCGGGTCCGTCAGGGACAATCTCGACGTCACAGCCTGGAAAATAAAGCACAAAATCAGAACGTGTGTCATGCGCACATCAAAGGAGCGAGACACAGAGAAACAGAGAAGGAAAGAAAGGCAGAGAGAGAAAGAGAGGGAAGGAAAGGAAGGGAGAGAGAGAGAAAGAGAGAAGGAAAGGAAGGGAGAGAGAGAGAGAGAGAGAGAGGGAAGGAAGGGAGAGAGAGAGTGAGAGAGAGAGGGAAGGAAGGGAGAGAGAGAGTGAGAGAGAGAGGGAAGGAAAGGGGAGAGAGTGAGAGAGAGAGAAGGAAAGGAAGGGAGAGAGAGAGAGACACCGCCGCCCGTGCGCACCCAGGCCCCACTGTTCACCTGCTGCCACCGGTGTGTCTCCAACCACGTGCCGGGATACACTGCAAGCCACCAGGTCTGCAATCTGTAATCGAGGTCAGAGTCAATCATGGCAGAGTCCATCACACAGCACACGGCAACAACGCATGTCCGTCCCTGCGCACGCATGCAGCCGCACCCAACCCCCTCCCGCCGACCAGCGCTGGCTGTCCGCACTTGCGCACCCCGGGCCCACTGCTCACCTGCCACCAACGGTGTGTCCACCAGTGAGCACACCACGTGCCTGTGCAAGCTCCAGGCCCCAGTCCCGCCACCATGGCATGGTCCACATCATGCGGACCCGCACCGCGGCCCAGCATGTCCCACACATGACGCTGAGTCCTGAGTCATTAATGGCGGAGACCACATCAGTGCACACGTCATCATCGCAGGCTGCACACCCGCTCAGCTATTCCGGTGCCACTAACCCTGTGCAACGCCAGTCAGCGCCACGTGGTGGTAGGCCCGTCACAGGCGCAAGGCTTCGGGGCCACTAACCCTGTGCAACGCCAGTCAGCGCCACATGGTGGTAGGCCCGTGATGGGCGCAAGGCTTTGGGTGCCACTAACCCTGTGCAACGCCAGTCAGCGCCACGTGGTGGTAGGCCCGTGACGGGCGCAAGGCATCGGGTGCCACTAACCCTGTGCGCAACAAGTCATGGGCCCTTTATGATTGAGAACCGTAGAGCGTCCGTCATCCAGTCACCACCAGCAGAGGGGAATGTGACGTTGTTGGACCTTTATATTGGCGGGGTCACATGGCCTGTGGCGCCTGTGCCGGATGGGTGTGGTGTGTGTGCAAACCTGCCCTCAGGGAGTGGCCGTGACATGCTGACAACTAGACCAGTGACCTGCACACCACCAGCGAGTACGCCTGCAACAGGTAGCTATGTGGGCCCCCCTCGGAGCGTAAGCGGAGTGGCCTGGCCTGGCGTACGCCGGACCAGCGCAGGGCTTGCAACAATGACTCGGGGGCTCTGGGCGTGGTTCAGTCCATGTCCGGACAAGGAAGTGACTAATGCGTGTGTCCCTGTTGTGGTGTCCACGGCACCCGGAACACAATAGGCAATGTAGCACACTGTGACTGGCATCCCACTAGATGAGCATCATTGACGTAAGGGAAATCACTGTCCCTACATTCATCCACACATTCATACATGAATGATGAAAGACATGACACAGCAGTGCGTTACTGGATGTTTATTGCACATCCAGTGGAGTTTTGCAGCTGGAGCGGTACAGAGCCATGCCAAGCACACTACACAATATGGGCCCGTGGAGGGCCAGCCAGAGTCCATCAGGAAATGACAAGTACAGCGGAAGAGGAAGAGTACAGTCCGCAGTCTGGTCGCCGTGTCATTGGTCACCAAACAGGATATGGCAGTCCATGTCGCGGTCCAAGGTGAGTGCAGCAGAGTGTATCGGGGGTGAGTGGAAGGTCATGGGGCCATGTGCGGCATCAAGCAGCAACAGGCCAAGTGGCGGACATGAATGCTAGTGCCTCCTTCTGAACTCAAGCCCATCCACAACCTCGGATGTGTGCTCTGCACCACCTGTGGGTGGTGCAGTTCCGGCTGCGGCACTGTGTGCCACTGACACATCAGGGGCCGTGGGTGGATTGTCGGCCGCACTGTGTGGCAGTGACACATCAGGTGCTGGAGTGGAAATGCCTGCCGCACTGTGAGGCACGGACACACCAGGGGGCGGAGATGTGGATGGTGTAGGGGCAGCAGCATTCATCTGCGCCACGCCTTGTGGCAGCAATGCCATGATGAGGACATGCAGGGCATGGTAGATCCCAGCTACATTTCGCTGATGTGCAGCGGTGGCTGCCATCCTTTCCGCCTCCATCCGCACCATGTCCTCCATGAGCCTCCGCATGTGTGCCATCTCACGGCTGAGATCGCTGGAGCCCCTCTGAGCGGACAGGTGTTCTTGTCTCCGAGTCATGACTCCAGCGATGTCAGCCAGGGCTCGTTGGAGACCATGGAGCGGCGTGTGGGTGTCCGTTAGGGACTGGAGGTGGTCCCTGATGGGACTCAGACACCCATGGATGGCGTCAAGTTTGGTAGCCATAAGGTCAAACCCCACCCGCACCTGCTCAGCCATCTCCCTCTGGACCTCCAACACACGGCATTGGAAGGCCATGTGTTGTTCGGGGGGGTCTTGGGAGACAGCCGGGGTTGTGGGTGCCTCCTGCTGGGTGGTTTGTGGAGTGGCTGGGGACTCCTCGATGCAGCTGGGTTGCCCTGGTCCTGGAGGGGATTGGCGGATGAGTTCAATGATGTCTTGGAGGGCTTGGGTGTCGATGCTGGTGGTGTCCTCCTCGTCATCAGTGAAGAGTGGCTGGGACTGCTCTGCAGGTGGCGTTGACGGTGCCCCTGCAATGTGAAGGGGAGATGCTGTGTTACAATGTGTCCTCCTGTATGTGGCCGCATGGTACATGTTGACATTCAGACAGCATGGCAATGTACATTGTGACAGTGTGTAGATCAGGGCCATGATCCAGAGTCATTGTGGGTGTGCACTGTGCTCTGCTTGATTGTGCATGTGTGCCATTGTAGCCATCTCCCCGTCCCCCAGTACCTGGTGGTTACTCACCCTGTTGCTGTGGTGTTGTGTCATGTCGAGCAGTGTCCGGTCCCCCGACTCCTGCCACGGTCTTCACACTGATGGCTGTCGACACCAGCTCCTCCATGTCATCCAGCTCCAGCTGTGGCGCTTGGCTCCCACCTCCAGTCTGCATTGCTGCCTTCTGGTTGCCTGCGAGTTTATCCTTGGTCTTGCGCTTGATGTCATTCCATCGCCTCTTGACCTCGTCCATTGACCTCTTGTGCTCTCCGACAGTGTTCACCTTGTCCACGATGGCCCGCCATAATCCATTTCTGGTGCCCAATGACACATTGGAGGCGACGAACAGTTGTTGATGGTGTTCTATCACCTCCGTGACCAGGATCCGATTCTCCTGCGGACTGAACTTCGTCTTCCTCTTCTTCTTGTCCTTGCCCTTCCCTGTCACCGTGGTCCCGGGCTGGTCGTCCGGGGTACTTGTGGGGTTGCGCTCGTCCTCTGCGCCTGCTCCGGCTGCCTCCATGGTGCTTCGGTGTTGGTCATATTGTGTTTGTGTGTTTTTTCTCCTTTTGTAGTGATTTTCCCGCCTGCCGTGTGTGTATGGCAGGCCTGGCGCTGCTTATCGCTGATTTCCTCATCGCGAATGGGCTCATCGCACGTTTTTTGGTGTTGGGGTTTGTGTTTTTATCGCCGTCGCGGTGGTTGTATCACGGACATTGTCTGTGGTTTCAGGAGACTATCGCATGGTACCACCGTGTTGTGAATTCCACGTTAACACAGGGTTATTTTCCCACAATGGACTGCGATGTGTAAAGTTGCGTTAACATTTTTTGGAGATGTTTAGCACACGTTCTTGTGAATATACCCCTATGTATTTAGTTAATGTATTTTATAGTGCTGGCATGTTTCTGGGAGCCAATTTGCAAACTGTGGCCTGTGGATTCTTTGACTTTGTGTAGAGCCTGTTCTGATACCAATTACTTGGCTCTTTGGTGGAATTGGTAATAGTTAATACTTTCGGATGCGGGTTATGGGAACATCCAGATTTTTTAAAGGAAATTAGGAGACCTATGAATTTGGAATTGGCACTGTTTGTTATTGAAGGGATGACCAGTGTCAAACCCATTTAATTCTGGGTGAGACTCTGGTCATATCCATTGGACTCGATTTGAATGATTCTACCGGCTTGAATATTGGTATTGTGTTAAAATGTTCAAGATATTTTTAGAATTTTGGCTTTGATGTTTTGTAATATATGCATTGTAATTGCTTATTTTAGCTGAACAATAAATTCGATGATGATGATTTATGCCATAAGCAATCTTGTAATCTCTGCCTTAATTTAATCCGGTGATTGTTGATTGAGCATGCAATAAAATACCCACAGGCCTAGTACAACAAGGAATCATCACCCATTTGACAAGATGTAACTACATCATTTAGCTCTTAGGAAAACTGTGTTCCAATTTGCGCACAATGGATTGCATGTACGCAGTTGCAATCTCATACTTTTTCACAAAAGATTCTCACAAGACTTTTCCTGGGGAAAATATGTGAGCAAATATCACAATTGGCAATTTGCACATGGGCAAATATCTCATCTGCAATTAGTGCATTGTTAGACACCACTAGACCTTGGAATTTGCACCTAACATGGAATTAGCACTAAGGTGCCAATCGGGGTCTTAGTTTAGGTAAGAAATGTTGGCAGTAGTGTAGAAGTGGAAGAGTGGATAGAGACTTTAATATGTTCCTTAGCTGAGCTTTTGCAACACCTTTGCAAGAAAACTCCCCAAACGCGTCTTCCCAGTATCCTTGTCAGATGACAATATGTAGTAACTCAGGAAAGACCTAAACATCTTCATATATGGAAGAGAGGGAGAGCAGGGCAATAGAAAATGCAAATGTGCAGGATAAATACTTTCAGGACATTATAATTTAGTATGCTACACAAACCACTGGAATAACTATAGGGAGGAACCCTTTCAGGTCAATCTAGCTCTGTAAAGACCTCCAAGCGCTTAAGAAGGTGTCTGGCAACAGCAGTTCTAATGACTGCTTTGATTTTGCTATAGTTTGCACCAGGTGTCAAGGGTCTACCAAGAAGTCACCTACCCGTTTATCTTGGTCAGATACAACGTGAAGTCTGTCCTATTCCCCCGGTGATGCAATCTTCCAACACTGGAATTGTTTATGATAGAAGATGAAGACCTTGTAAGAGGAAAGGGGATTTGAGTAGAGGTTTTCTCTAGTTAATCTAGGGTACACCCCACCAATTTGAATGTTTAACAGCCGCCACTGCCCTTACTTATCACTGCCTTCATTTGAACTTAATGTTCTGCTCACGGATCCATGATATAACCCTCTAACCACAGAATTTTGGGCCCATCATTTATCCTCTACATGAAAAGTATATCAACAGGCCCATGCTGAAGCTATCTGAAAGAGCTTTAACCTGGTAAATGGATCTTGTCCCCTAATATCGAGAAGTGAACATTACCACTACCTCAACTATTGATTTTGTGGAATTCTTTGATGATAGGGGTTGCCTCCGAAATAGATTTAGAATTCTTATTGTACTACTTATGCAGGCTATATTGAGCTAACTGACCATAGCTGACATCATATCTATTATGACTCCTACCATAATCCTGAATCACTTCAGCATTTTACCCAGCAGAGATTTTGATGTGTTCTCAGTCCGTGTCAATGACTTGAGGGAATCTTCCAAGATAACCAACTCTCCAAACTCTGCAAGACGTGCTACAACCTAATGCTGC
Organism: Calotriton arnoldi; assembly: GCA_963921515.1. Classification (NCBI taxonomy): domain Eukaryota; kingdom Metazoa; phylum Chordata; class Amphibia; order Caudata; family Salamandridae; genus Calotriton; species Calotriton arnoldi. Next base: position 288,764 of record CAWUFW010012304.1, on the reverse strand, counting down.
CTATGTGTACAATAGGTCTTGCTGAAGGAAGTACGTTCTGTACTGGTGCGGTCTAGCCCTGGCAACAGAGTATGTTAACCTCCTTTAGTAGCCACATTCTGATTTGAGTGACAAGAGTAGGAATGGTCTTCACTTCTGGTCATGGGTGGCATGTATGCTGTATTGGGAATAAACCTCAGGATCCCATTTTGTCTATGATGTAGCCAAAAATTAATTATTCTCTCCTGGAACTTGCCAGGACTGCAATATGATAAAATTTGCTCTCTAACAAGTCTAAATCCAGCCTTTATCTGCATTTAGGAAACATGGGAAACTGATGTTTTTTTGATTGATAAATAATATGTTATCAGTAGTCCTGCCAAGATCTCGAAGAGAGGCCATGCAAGTGGTGGTATTGCATACTTTTATCAATTGTTTTGGACTTTTGCAACTACTGCTCATTCATTTAATCTTATTCAGTGTTTAAGACTATGGGTGGGTGGAATGTTTCATTCCGCACATGGAATTGGCAGAATTTTGGTCATTCCGAATTACTTTTTAATGCAGAGTTATTTGCCAAAATCTGCCAATCGCTGTGTGGTGTAATTTTTCTCCCGTGAGGCTCCAGAAATTGCAAGCCGGTTTGCTCCAGTGAGATTTGGAATCCCCTAGGGCGCTTTTCTAACGTGGGCAGTTGCGAGCAGTCGCGGTCAGTGGGCTGCCACTTGAGTAGGTTTGCTGTAGATTTTCTACTCTAGCAGCAGCAAAATCAACTCGAATGGCCACGCACTCTTGCATAATTCATGGTGCAGTTCTTGCTGATTTTTCAGAGCTTCTCGTGCTACTGGCGCTAAACTGTGGCACGAGCTGCATATTTTGCGCTTGTTAGCAGACCTCTGCAGACTCTCGCTGTGTTTTTATGTAACTCTGCAGAATTCCACTGAGTGAATCTCCGCTAGTTCCACCTACCCCTATTTAAGACTTGGTTTCAAGACATCTGAATATGCCTAGAATTGTTCCCTACTAATATTTAATGCTTGACGTCCTCCAGAGCAGCAGCGTAACTCTATCCTGATTTCAAGTTTTTATTTCATAATGAATATGATTCAGAGGGAGCAGTGCAGAAGGTCCTAATTGTGGGAGAGTTTAATACAAAAATTTCAAATTCAGCTTTGCGTGTTTTTAGAAATGTTGTACTTGAAGATGCCAGGTATATCCCTGAAACCACGCTTCAGCATAATTGCAAAGCTGTGTGGGTTTATTTACTTTACATTTAAGGGAGATGGGTGGTCTGATAACCAACATCCGGGTAGACTATGACTTATCAGCTAGACCTGTCCCCAAAGTAGTCATTGGCGCTTTGCAAATAGATTATGTAATCTCTATATATGAAACTTTTGATTCAATCTCTGAGGTTCAGGTATCAGATTCCATTCATAGTGAGCATTCTGTTTTGAAAGTCATAGTAGATTGTCCTCTTCAAATGACCTTGTACTTGAATCCTGGTCCGGGCTAGGTTGACATTTAAACATCGTTGTAATTTCATTATAGAATTTGAAGTGTGCATAAAAATATTTTGATTATAATGGAACAACGTAGTAACACTATGAAGTGTAACAAAAAGGCAACCAAATGACTTGCGAGATGTTAAAATATCCAGTGAGGTAAGAAATCTGATTCAAAAACAGTTTAAATGGCATTTAACAAGTCCCTCCAAGTTGATGCAAACATTGAAGAAGAAGCGATTTAGACATAGAAAAGTACTCAAGAGAAGACAGGTGGACCTGAACTGGCACGACCTGAATCGCGCTGATCTCAGAAAAAACCTCAAGACAGTTATAGAGAATTGTCCCTTTAGCATGTAGAATGAAAGTAAGCAATTCTGTTATATAAATCTCACGGCATGACTGTATTGATTATATTTCTGAATTGCATGCAGACAGGAACCCCATACAGTTTTATGCATTTTAGAGTTCCATATTACTCTCTTGCCTGACAGCTCACCATATAGCTAATTGTATAAGAGGAGCCTGGAACTGGGGCAATGGACCCAGATTAGATACCAGTAGGAGTGTAGAAAAAGAACCCAGCCCTTTGGAGTAAACGTTTGTTCCCTTTATTTCATTTTTACTATCAATCTTTTTCCACTATACTAGAAAATATTCTATCATAGCACTCAGGAGCTATAGACAAATTGTGCTTTTGGATGCAATAGGGAAGAATTTTGCTCAGGGCATTCTAGAACATCTCCAGACATAAGCTTTTGGGAACAAGATCATACAAATCTTATGAACAATCTAGTTTTAGACATTTTCATTCAGTAATTGATAACTGGTAGCTCTTCAATCAATCCTGGAGAGATTTGTTGTATCTAGCGGGCAGGTAGTCTATGCAGCCTTCACAGACTTCTCCACAGCATCTAACAATGCAGACAGGCCAACTCTTTGAGGAAGCATACCCAAATCTTTTGCAACTGATAATTGCATTACAGTTTTTCAAAGGTGCAGACAGAGGATTATCAGAACATGATAAACACTTGGATTTTCTACAGCAAGAATGCCTTTTAGTCCGTTCTCCTGATTGTACCTGCATGATCTGCCTGAAAAATGTGCACATCTGTAAAAGATTTGCCTCCATAATTAGGGCTCTGTCCTTTACCCATTATATATGTATGCAGGATTGGTCTGATTCAGTCGTGGGGAGTCTCCGCAATCAGGGCAGAATCTCCATAATGAGAATGTGGTGTAGCTTATTTATAGTGTAGGTAGAATGTTACCATGGTCATCTGTGACCTAGTTGTGTTCTCTGCATCGCTTGTATTCTTAGGTTCCATTATTTGAATGTGAGGCAGTTACGTTCTGACTAAAAAGCTGCCAAGAAGGGTTGATGGTCTGTTGCAGTGAACTTGAATAAATCTTTCTGGAAATGCTCACCGGAGTGTCTACATTGATCTAGAACTTAACAGAATTCTCATTGCGGAGATTGTGCCCCAAGTGCGGAGACTGCCCCACAACTGCGAGGCCTCCGCCACGAGTATGGAGGCCCTTTGTGAATAAGGTCCATAATGTTATTTTAGTTGCTCTGACTCCTATAGCCCTACAACGAGACTTAGGTGAATCATTTCTTGAAGATCAATGTCTCTATGAGTAAGATTGTAGCCTTTAGGGACAAGAGAAAAGGCAATACATATAATTTGGTACTGGGTCAAGGTAAATTGGAAGTAGTGAAATCCTACTCAGACATATGTAGAATTTTCTCCTCTCACCTGCCTAACAAACATCATTTCAATTGGCAATGGGGTAAGGACCTGACACGCTCGGACCCTAAACCTATTTTGTAAGTTTCTTGGGAGAAGACACTATAAGCACCTACTGCAAATTTATAACAATCAAAATACATTCCATATTATCTATGGCTTTGAATATATACTATTCAATTTGTGGTTCTTTTCAAATAAATATAATATACAACAAGATTTTGAATACGTTTTGCACTCTGAGACCTTCCATTCTAATTCAAGCAGTGTGTCTTGAATTTGGTTCAGGCACATAAAAGCTGAGGGAAGGAATGCTTGCAAATAGTCTAACTACTGGCAATTGCTCAGGTAGCATTCCAACCCATCATTGTTTTCACCCATTGTGCCACTCTAGACAAAGGCCACCTTATGCAAATCAGCACTGACCCTGCACCTCATGGGAACAGTCCATCCCATATTGCCGGGAGAGGCCCCCTACAGGAAAGAACACAAGCAACCCCAGACTGGTTTTGGCCTTGATAGGTATTGTCAGTGAGGTATAACTTGGAAACTGGTCTTGGGTTGCCTGTGTTTTCCTCTGGAGGTGGCCTCACCTGGCAGTTCAAGCTGGACTGTGGGCCAAACATGCTCTGGCTACTGGCTGCTCTGATAATTGCCAGTAGTTAAGACTATTTGCAAGCATTCCTCCCAGCACCTTTTGTGTGATTGGTTTGGTTTGCCAAGCAGGTTTTCCCTGTCATTCTTTGGGGTTATAAATGCCTAGAAGGGTCCTTGAAACTGCTTTTGTAACAAGAAATGTTATGCATTGATGTTAGTCATGGTTCCTATAACTCATAATTTTCATTATGTACTACAATTATTTGAAATATCACTTGACTGCATACCATCTTAGTCTTTTGGACAGGAGAGGCTAACCTTGAAAAGGGCAGTACCCTTAGTGAACTTAAGGCTGGACAGTGAATACTCCTCAAATTTGAAATTGTATGAAGCATTTTTGAATAGTGGATTGAGGAAGCAAATGCAACTATACACGAAGGTCTGGAAATTTTCTGTTGAGGGAGTTAACTGGGAGATGTGTGGGTGGTCTTTATGCTTTATGCATTTGCCCTCTTTATTTATGTGGAGTTCAGAAATTACATCATGGACTTTTTGTCCAGCACTGGAGTTTTAGAATTATAGAGTTTTTTTTATTCTTTTGCATTTCAAATATCTTAAATATTTGAATGAGCTGAATAAGTTTATGTGGTCTCCCCCAAATGAACATGTTTGTTATGATACTGGTATTTTTCTAATTTTGTTTTTATACCAAATTTATGTTAATGTATATGGATGGATTAAATCCTACATATGTGTCATACCTTGCCTATCTCGGTCAATGTCTGTATTAATAAAGAATAAGATACAAATTACAAGCTCTCCTAGTCCATATTCTGCATTTTCTCTCCAATTCTAGGAACAACGAAGAACCCAACACAATAAGTGCTACCAATAAGTGCCCAAAAGGTGACTTTGAGATGCTACTACCAGAATACAATCCTTAAGGCCTGCTACCCCAATCTTGTGTCCCAACTACCCTGAGAATAATGGTCATCAGAAAACATAATCTGAATTTTCCCAAACAAGAACCTCATTTTAGTAATCCTATTGAAGTACAGATCTCATTAACCCATACCAGGAACACTGTACTATTTACTCTAAAATGTTTTCAACACCATTGTAGGTGTGCTACTAAACACAGTCTAGGGACTGCAGATATTAATCAAACTCATATGCTAGACTGAGTGATATAGATGTTAACGAAGCTTCAAAACCAGTTGTGTATGTGCTTGTCCTCCCTGAATACTCAAACATTCACTTTGACTGAGATGGTAGAACAACTTAAGGTGCTGCAAAATTTAGCAGAAATTCCATTCAGCTAAAAATTGTGAAAACTGAAAACGACTCACTTTCTAGAGAACAGAACTCAGGACAACTAATATGATCACCACCAAAATACACATTATTTACAATCTCCTAGTGATAAATATTTAACCATAGAACAACTGAGGAAGCTGATTGCTCAAAGAGCAATATCATCCTCAATTAACATCTTTTTTAGGGGATCTGTGTCTATACTGATGCAACCCAAAAGACTCGCCCATCTCTCAGATGAAGTCCATTCTAGACAACAGTGACTTGAAGCGCTCTCGTTCATCACCCAAAAAAAATGAGAATGGATTGATAGTAGACCTGCTTATAGCCAAAGAAGGAGCTATGATCCCAGGACTACTGCTAATAGTGGACTGGTCGGAACATCACCTCTTTTAATTCTCCCTCACGTTTTCTAAAGTATTGGCAAATATTCAATTAAATAGTCCAAATAAATCTATTAGCTATCCCAAACAAATTGATATTTCCACTCATGAAGAGTGTTGTCAAGATGAAAAACTTCCACCGGTAATTTGTAGGTGAACTCTCTTACAGTTCATTACAACAACACCATGAAAGATATTATGGATGAATGAACCACCCTGAAAACTAAGACACCTGGACAGTAGTATGCTTAAGAATTGAATGACGATAGACAAATCGTGCTCATGGTAAACTTCAATCTATGGGTAGACAGCCAAGATGCCAAACATGAAATTGAATTTCTAGACAACACACAAGCCATGGGCTTCAAACCAAGGGTGAGCAGCAAAACTGATGCATTTGGGCACCTCGTGTTCACATGCTATGTTATGTTATGTTAATTGGTTTTTATATAGCGCATAATCACCGGCAGGTCTCTTAGCGCTTTAGAGAGAGTGGGCAAAGACCACTAGCGGTTACATAACAGCGCAAGGAAGGTGATTAGACTGTGTCCAGAGCCTCCCTAAACAGGAACGTTATGAGCCGTTTCCTGAAGGGGAGGAGTGCGGATTCCTTGCGGAGGTGATCAGGCAGTTGGTTCCATAGTTGTGGGAGTAGGACAGAGAATGCTCTGCCCCCTTTGGATGCTGTATTGCACTGTGGAAAGGCCAAGCGGCAGGCCTCGGATAACCGCAGTGTACGACCCGGAGCATAGTTCCCAAGGCGTTCTTTAATATAGACTGGGGCTTGGCCATAAATTGCTTTGTGGGCAATGCAGAGACCCTTAAACTTTGCTCTCTGCTTAATGGGGAGCCAGTGCAGCTTGCACAGCAAAGGGGTAGCGTGAGTCCTTCTAGGAAGCCTAAAGATCAGCCTGGCTGCTTCGTTCATAGCCACCTGTAATTTATTGATCAGTTTCTGGGGAGGCCAATGTATAAGGCATTACCGTAGTCTAGTCTAGAGACAATTGTGGCTGACACAATCATCTGTAGTGAGGCGGTTGAAAGGAGGGGGCAAGTTTCCGCAACTGTCTCATTAGACCGGTACAAGTTCCGACCACTGTAGTGACTTGGTTGGCCATGGAGGGATCGGAGTCGATCTTTATGCCCAGGCTTTTCACGACAGGTACTGGTGTGGGGGTGGCACCAAGCTCTTGGGGCCAAAAGAGGTCACTCCAGGGATTGTTTTTCGTGGGGATGACAAGGACCTCTGTTTTAATTTTCAGTGAATTAGCTGTCATCCAATTCACTGTGAATCTGAGGATGTTTTGCGCCAGAGCATGGGCATGAGAGGAGTTGTCAATCCGGAGGATGAGTTGAGTATCATCCGCGTAGTTGAAAACTCGGTAGTCCATGCGAGCTAGAGCCGCCACCACAGGCTGCAGATACATGTTGAAGAGGAGCGGGGACAGTGCGGAGCCCTGGGGACGCCGCAGGTGAGGATGCCCCTGTCCGATACCTGCTCACCCAACTGGATCCTCTGGGACCGCCCTGACAGGAAGGATTCCAGCCACCGGTGTGCCAGCCCGCAGATGCCCAAGTGCACACCCAAAACCTCTAACTTATTAGTCAAAACCCAGCTATAGTCATAACAACTCATTTTTCACCATAAATAATACCAACCTGGCAAATAAGCTCGTCACCTGCTTCAAATTTTCCACTCCCTCTTCACATAAGGTATTTTTTTTTTTTGATAAGCAATTTTATTGTTTGACAATAAACAACACCAGCAAATCTGCATTGGACACTGAGGATAACAATTCACAGCCGAATATATGATCAATTCCATAACGTCCGACCCCTAAAGTACGAATGAATACAAACAATGATCACACAACTTTGACTACTCCATGGCACCCAACCATTTGCCCCACACCCTGCGGTACTTCTTGGGACAACCCCGTGCTTCATACTTAGGTTTTACTTGTGTTGCACACCAGTCCACCCCCTCCGCCACCTCCCAGAGCAAGGCGGATTTGAGAGCTTCCAGGAAGCAGCTATGTCTCGCTTGGCCACTACCATGGCCGTGTTAAAAAATAATTTTTCATTCCTAGACCCATCCAGCCCATCCGTAATCCCAAGGAGAGAGTGCTGTGGGTCATGAGGGACTTCCCACCCCAAGATTTCTGTGAGCTCCTCCTCAATATCACCTCAGAACCGTGCCAAACGGGGACATGTCCACACCATATGGAAAAAGTCAGCCGGGTCCTGGCCGCACCTCGTGCAGGAAGCGCTCAGGTAAAAGCCTGCCCGATGGAGGCGTACTGGGGTTAAGTAGGTGGTGTGTAAATAGTATAGTTGGACCAATCGGAGTTTAGCTGATGCAGTAATCATCTTGGGTGCCATGAGAGCATCACGCCAATGCTCCTCATCTAGAGTACCCACCGACTCTTCCCATTGGCTTCTAAGCCGATCCAGTGAGGTCGGGGTATTGTTAACCAGTGTCCGGTAAATGCGGGAAATACCCCCCTTCCCCAGGTCACCCAACATAATCTGAGCTTCGGGAGGGCTGTACTCAGGGATCCTTGTGTCTTCCGATATGTGTACATGGAGGGCATGTTGCAGTTGCCAATATTTGTAAAATTGTGTTGGGTGCAGGGAGTACCGGGTCCGGAGGTCTTGGAAGGAGCGCATGTGACCACCCGCCCACACATCCCCAAGTTGCGAGATTCCTATAAGGTCCCATGATCTCTATCCCTGCAACCCACTGACCTCTCGGAGCCAAGTGCCATGCCAGAGAGGCGTGTACTGAGTCAACTTGTGTGTCCATTGAGTATGACGCAGAGCTGCCCGCCAGGCCAACAGCGCAGTGCGCGTTACATCTGGTAAGATGGACGGAATGGACTCCCCGTACATCAGAGACTGGATTTTGGGCAAACCTAGCTCGCTCAGTTCAAGCCTGTAGGCCGGGTCGGACCAGCCTCCATTAAACCAATCATGTATGGTCAGTAAGCGAGTAGCCAAGTAGTACAGGTATAAGTGAGTCATCCCATGCCCCCATCGAATGGAGGGATCCGGCATAGGGTCAGGGCCAGACGCGACCCCCCCCAGAGGAACTTGGTGGCCATAATGTCCAGTTCCCGAAACCAGGCCCGCGGAAAACAAAAGGGGGTGTTTTGGAGGACATATAAGAACCTGGGGAGAATCATCATTTTAAACAGGGCGACTCTCCCCAAGGGATTCAAAGGTAATGTCTGCCACTTATGAAGGTCTGCCTTGGCTTTCTTCACCAGCGGGGTAACATTGAGGGACCAGCCTAGCTCTGGGAGAAGGGCGACCCAGATCCCTAAGTATTTGAAGGACTGACGTCGAATCGGTAATGTGGATTGCCAGTCATAGCAGTCTCTAGATAAGTGTAGGGGGACCGGGACCAACTTATCGGAATTCAGCCGGAGGCCGGAGGCCTGCCCAAAGGATTGCAAGATCTGGAGGCACTGAGGGCCTGACTGGGCTGGTTCAGCCAAAAAGATTAGGACATCGTCCGTGTAGAGAGCGATCTTGTCCGCCTCCGTGTTGGGCCATTCCCATCCCCGAACGCGGTCCTCGGACCGCACCAGGGTCGCCAGGGGCTCCATCGCCAGGGCGAAGAGAAGGGGCGAAAGGGGGCATCCCTGTCTCGATCCCCACTGAATGGGGAAGGCCTCTGATAAAACCCCATTGACTAAGACTCGCGCCTGGGGCTGTGCATACAGGATGCGTACCAGATTACGGAAGTGGGGGCCAAAACCCATCGTAGTCAGCACGTCGTCTAGATACCGCCAATCCACCGAATCGCAGGCCTTCTCGAAATCTACGTGAAGAATCGCCAAATAGGGGGTGAGCAAGTGGCGGTGAGCCAAGGCCAGATGCAGCCTCCGGAGACAGTGCCTAGTTCCACGCGTGGGCATGAACCCGCACTGGTCCGGGTGAACCAATGTGGTCAGGTAGGGCTTCAGCCGCTGGGTGAGAATTGTGGCGTAGAGTTTAACCTCTGTATTTATAAGAGAGATGGGACGGTAGTCCGCGCAACGACGAGATGGCGGTTGAGATTTTGGGAGAACCACGATGGTGGCCATGTCCGTCTCGGGCGGGAAGGAACCCTTCTCCAAAGCCTCTTCGAACAGGTCTGCGAGGCGTGGGACGAGAGTCTCACGATATAGAGCATAGTATTCCTGGGGGAGGCCGTCTGGGCCAGGGGTCTTGCCCGACGAGGTAAGAGTTATTGCATCGCTAATCTCTTCACAGGTGATAGGGCGGTCCAAATCAGCCTGCACGGCCAAACCCAGCTGGGGAAGGCGAGCACGACCCGTGTCTAGTAAGGTGGAGAGCGACAGTCCCAGGGTCCTTTCCGCATAGAGCTGACGGTAATAGGAGGCAAAGGCGTGAGCCATTGCCACCGGGGATTGGTGCGTCGACCCATCCGGGTCCACTATTTCGGGGATAATGCGGATCGCCCTAGGGTACGTGGCTAGTCTGTGGAGAATCGTGCCGTTCTTATCACCCCAGCCATATACTCTTGCTACGGAAGATCTCCAGAGGAGCTTGGCGGCATCCAGTGAAAGCTGCCTGAGCTCAGCCCGAAGGAGAGCGAGTTGCCGTTCTCGGGAAGTGTCATCGGCAGTAGGAGGGGATTGCTCGAGGCGTAACACTTGCGCCTCTCGCGAGGTGATCTGCTGTAGCTGCGCCTGTCGCTGACGCTTGAGTTGGCCCTTAGCGAAGCCCCGAATGGTGGCCTTGCCCGCCTCCCATAGGGCACCCGGGGAGGACACCGACCCATCGTTGGTCAAGAAGAACTGCTTAAGCTCCATCCCCACCACCTTTCTAAATTCTTTATCTTGGAGGAACCAAGCATTCATCCTCCACATTGGGCGTGTCGAGGGGGGGGCCCCCGTACTAAGGAGCACCGGAGAATGGTCGGAGATACCCCTGGGGAGTATGCGGACTTCCTGAATCGTGGTGCAGTCAGTCGATGGGACAAAAATTGCATCTATGCGCGCCTGCGTACGATGTGCTGCAGAGGTGTGAGTGAACTGTTTGGTGTGAAGGTGCCAGGTACGCCAAGCATCGCAGAGGCCCAGAGATTCGGACCAATTCGTTAATTGTTTCGCTTGCGCAAGTCTAGAGGTAGACGGGGAGCCTGTCGTATCGAGGTGCGGAGAGAAAACTGCATTGAAATCGCCCCCGATAATAGTGGGGCCCAAGGGCAAGGTGGCCAGCAGGGCGGTGGAGTGTTTCAGGGTCGTCGTGAGCATCGAAGGGGGTGAGTACATGGACACGAGGTTAAGGGGACTACCACACAGCGAGCCACAGAGGGTCCCTGACATTCCCTGGGGGTCATGAATAACCTGTGTAAGCACAAAGGGAAGGATGCGCTTCAAGAGGATAGCCACCCCTCGGGAGCCCCGTGCAAAGCCAGAGTGCCACACTCTATCGTATCCATAGCGTGCTAGGAAGGGACAGTGGTTACCCAGCAAATGCGTCTCCTGAAGCAGGAGCACCTCTATACCGAGGCGTTGCGCGTTGCGTAGGACAGCCATGCATTTAAGTCGGTCTAAGAGACCATTAACGTTCCAGGACAGAACGTGAAGGGAGGCCCTCGGGACGGGTATGTCAGTCATGGTGGCTGGTGGTCGGTGTAGCGGTGTGCGGCACCACAGATAGTCGTGAATACGCGTGGGGCCCGCGCCGGTGTGGAAGGACGTTTGTGAAGAGGCCGTGCAGACGACATGAGGGACTATCGCAGAGTGTCTCAAGAAAGTTGGCGTAACATAACAATAAGAAACAGCAACCATGGAAAAAACAATCCCAACCCCTCCCCCTACCCCCTCCGCCCACCCTATACTTCGAGAACAGAAGCATCTGTCGGCCCACCAGTAGAAACAAGAACCAAACTAGAACACTCGGGTTGGGTTGCGTGGAGGACCCCTCCATTTAGGCGGATGTGCAATGTCTCGGCAGAAAGACAACCAAGTAGAGCAATAGGTTCTGCCGTGGCTCCCAGCCCCTACAGTGGCTGGGGCATGTCCCCAGAGAGACCGCGCACTGGGCGGCGCCCGCAGGATCTTCAGAGAGTTGGGCTGCGGGAAAGATCCGAGTCTGCCGCCGGCAAGCCCCGTTGAGCCGGCGACGGAGGAGCAATAGATGGACCATCAGTTGAGTGATGTCTGAGGTGGGGAGGAGAGCCTGAAGGGCTTGAAGAGTCCCAGATTTTATGCGCAGCCAGGCTCGATGATCTAGGTGTCGCTGCTTGGGGATGGCGCCTCCTGCGGGATTGCGTGTGCCTCCGGCGCTGCTGCCTAGGCGACCTAGGCCTCGTGGACTGAGGAACCGAAGGCGCAGGGGACAGGTTTCGCCGTTGTCGGAGAGGATGTTCCTCCGTCAGCCAAGTCCAGGCCGCTTGGGGCTAGTCAAAGAATTGCATTTTGCCCTGGAAAATGATGCGGAGGCGTGCGGGGAACTGGAGTTGGTATTGCAGTCCAAGGTTCCGCAGTTTCTTCTTTACATCCATGTAGGAGCGGCGCTGGTCTTGCACTTCCTTGGTATAATCAGGGAATACCATGATGTTATGGTTCTGGAACTTGAGGGGTCCCTGAGAACGCGCCTCGTGCAGGATTGCGTCCCGGTCTTTGAAGTTAAGGATCTTTAGTATGATAGGACGAGGTGGGGTCCCGGGTGGCGGTTTTGGTGCAAGGGACCGATGCGCTCTCTCCACTACGAACCATGCGGAGAGTGCCTCCTTGGGCATCCATGATGAGAACCAGGCCTCGATGAAGGTGGATACCTGGTTCGTCTCGACCCCTCGGGGAACCCCACTAGGTGGATGTTGTTGCGGCATGCTCGATTCTCCGCATCCTCCGCGCGCCGATGCAGCTCCTTGGTGTGCGATTGCAGATTGGCCACCTGTTCTTTCAGTTGATGGATATCGTCCTCCGCCGTAGAGAGGCGAGATTCAGCCTCCGCTATTCAGGCTGTGGCATTGCGGAGGTCCTGCCGAAGAAGGGACTCATCTACCTTGACTTCCCGATCTTCCCTTCCACCGAAGCCTGCGAAGCGCTAATCGCCTGTAGATGGCTGCTAAGTCTTTGCCCGGAAGGGGGGCCCCATCCGCCTGGCTGGGGGTCATGCTCAGAGGTGGTGTACCGGTCCAGCTTTGTTTGCGTAGGGGCAGTCGCAGATTTGGAGGCCCAATCCCTCCCCATGGTCGATGCCAGGTCTCCCCCAGTAAGGGCCCCAAGTTCTGGAAGAATGGGCCCAAGGGTGGTCAAACGCCACCCGATGCGGCAGCCGATCCCTCCAACCCACAGCTGGTAGGGGCCCCTCCGGCCAGTAGCGCAGTGCAGGCCGCCTAAAGCCCAGGCAAGGAGCAGACCACAGGGCAGCGTCAGCGGGCCCTCTGCGCGGCACTGCCAGACCTGCACCGAGGCCCGAGGCGGTCAGACACCTAGGGTGCTGGAATAAACAGGGGGGAGAACCGAACCCCGGTCCCCCCGCCGCCCGAAGTGGCAGCCGATCCCTGTGCCCCAGATGCGGCCACCCGTCCACCGCCACCGGGGCCCCAAAGCACCGCACCTCACAGCAGCAGAAAGCAGGCAGGGGGGGAGGAGAGGAGACCACAAACCGTGGCCCCTCCCTTCCTCCTGCTGTCCGGCACGGCAGCCGATCCCCCACCCACCGCCACCTCACGGGCCTATGCAGGCCCAAAGTTTTCAACAAGGCCTCGCCGGCTGCACCAGGGTCAGTAGGCGCTAGGAATAAGCGGCCCAAACAGAGCAGGTCCCCCGCAGTCAACCAGGGCCAGCACAAGTCACAGGAGGATGAGGGGGCCGGGGGGGGGGAGAGCCCGGTCCCGATCCCCTCCCACTGCCCGATATGGCAGCCGGTCCCCGCACCCCTGGCTGGGGCCACCTACTGTGTCAGTGGGTCCGTTCCTCCGTATAGGCAGGCCTCTGCAACCAGGAAGGGAGGCCTCCCCGCAGGTCGTCCAGGGTTGCCCCAGGCAAGCACAGCACACGCAGCTCCGGGGCGCAGGCAGAGAGAGGATTACTTCACGGCACCTCCAGGCATCAGCCCCCCGCCAGGGAGTGCGGGAGCCGGGTATCGCGGTGCCAGAAGCAGGCAAGGAAGCGTAGCGCCAGGGGGAAGGTCCACGCCACAGGCCTCCCCTGCTACCCGCAATGGCAGCCGAACCCCCGCAGTCTCCGGTCCCGGCCAGTGGGACTCACCTACATGTCGCCCGCAGTCCGGGGGCGTCAGGAGCAAGATGGGCTCACTGCCGCAGGGCAGCACCTTCCCGGGCCCGGCCCCACCACACGGGGCCCCGTTGGTGCAGGGGCTACACCACCAACAGGTGGGCCGCTAGGGGGCACGCCGGGACTCCGGGCTCCAGCCAGTGAAGGTCGCCATTTTGTGGCCAACGGGCCTCAGGGGAGTTCGGGAGCAGAATCAACACCGGGCGCAGCAGGGCAGCAATCCGAGGCGCCGCTGCACCGCACTCGCCCCAGGGGTTGCTAATTGGCGGAATTGAGGCACGGATGGCAGCCGAGGACAGCAGGATAAGAAGCTGATGACGGAGGGGTCCGGAGCACTCTTAGAGTGCGACCGCCATCTTGACGCTTCAGCCACTTAAGGTATTTTAGAGATATAAACATACCCATCAACTCACCCTAACACATTTCTTGACAATGTTTACTTCCAAAAACCATTGACACATGACATCCTGCTCCAGCCAAAATTAGAAAACTCAAGGCAGGCTTTACATTTCCCAATAAGTGGTAAAAAAGGTATCTTGTAATAATGCAAGGAGGCAGAAGAGGCAATAACAAAAAAATCAAGAGATCTAGAAAGGCTTATTTTGACAAACACATATTTCAAGCACCAAATCAGAGGAAGAAAATCTTCAACTTCTACTTGTAGTGCTCCAATGCAGATGCCCCAAAAAACAGTCAATGCATATCCCAAAAACAACATGAAGTCAGGATTGCCAGAAACCCCAAAAGTCTCTCTCTATACTTCAGTCTCTCTTACCATACGTAATAAAGGACATAATATAGTTGTAATCCCTCCAGTATTTTCTGACTGGTTTTACTGGCTTTAGGACTCAGTGCTCTATACCACTAATAAACAGTAATATAGCACATGTGCGTCCCCTATAACAATTACTTTGAGGTAGATTTATCTAATTGGCTTATTTAACTTTCCTTAAAGAACATATTAGATTATGCAGAAAAGCCGCAATGGCCTGGAAGTTAAATGTCACATGTGAGATGCAGCATTTATTAACACCACCCTAGTATATGAGAAAAATATATGGCTGCCAGGAGCACCACTTTGACCTATTTTTATATAATAATGAGACAAACCTAAAGTGTTTCTTATAAGCCCACGTAGCTGGCTGCCTAATATATGAAAAAGTGATACATTTCACACTTGGATTAGTGCACACTCACAGTGACTAAATGTCCAAACCAGTTGTCTCTCCGTAGATTAGCTAGATTCCTAGATAAAACTAAAAACCTTAATTGATATCCTTGCTTAGGAAAATACTAGCAAAATGACTTAAGGGTATTTTCTGCTCAGTTTTAACAATCTAATGTTATGTAGATTTTTGGTAACTTTATAAAGCTGTTCTTTATGCTGCCTGATCCAAAACTTGTTTAGCACCAGTTTTGCTACTCATAACACCGCCAGAGGCTCAATACACATTCATGACAGCAGTTAATGATCCTGCTCTCCATAGGACAAAAGCTTGACCTCTGGGCTCAGGAAGGTGGGGTGATAATAAAAACTGGGGGGCAGATTTACAAGCCCCTTGCGTCATTTTTGCGCCGCTGTTGCATCACTTTTTGTGACGCAGCGGCGGTGTAAAAATGCGGCCTATTTACAACGTGACGCATCTAGGGAGATGCGTCACGTTGTAAAGCCCTGCGTCACATTATACCTGCGTCAGGTGTAATGTATGCAGGGTGGGCGTTCCCATGCAAAAAAGCCTCGTAGAAGTGACGCAGTGAAATCTACAAGATTTCACTGCGCCACTTCTAGGACGCCACTACGTCACAACCTTACGCCTGCTTGGAGCAGGCGTAAGGAGTGACGCAGCACAATGAGGATAGGCTTCCCCATGTATTGTTGGAGTTGCGTCGTGCTTGCGACACGACTCCAGCAATACGCGACTTTTGCGCCAACAGATGCGTCAGAATTTCTGACGCATCTGTCAATCCTTGCGCCATGGTGTACCATAGTGTAAATACGGCGCATCCATGGTGGCGCAAGGGTTTCTCAGGGTGGTGCAGGTAAAGTGACGCATCTCTACAGATGCGTCACTTTCTTGTAAATCTGCCCCTGGATACTTAACATGGATAAGCCATCTGGGATGGGTACTGAAACAGTTTTTCAGAACAAAGAACACCATTCACACTACCTTGTTTGACTTGGGGATGCCAACTGGGGCTAGCTGGAAATGCTCCCATTTATCCCTAGTGCCCACCTAAACTCTCTGGCTCCATTTCAGGTGAGGGGGTGGGGGCTAGTTCTTGGGCGTGACGGAAGGGAAAACCTTATATAAATAGCAGAGTGGTTTAGAATGTGTCAGAGCTGCTTCTGATGGAAGAAGGGATGGACCATTTTGAATTTGGAGCTTTTGAGAAAAAGCAAAGAGGAAGTGCTGCAAACAAGGTAGGCATATGCAAGTAGAAACAATTAGGTAGGAAAAAAGAGCTGATACCTCACCACCACCTCCTCAGAACATTCCAGGTCCTGGGAAAACAACAGCTAAAGATGAAGGCACCTGCAGGAAGAAAGGAGCTTAAAGAACGTCTGATCCTGCTGTAACCCAGAGACTGGAACTGCTTTCTAAGGGCCCGGTGCCTGCACTCCTGTTTGCATGCTCCTGGGACATGAAAAAGGACTCCTAACCTCATGAGGGCCCAGCTGACCATAGAGGACTGGACCCTGCAGAAGGACCCTGCAGAAGCTCTGATTATAGAGAGTTCTGGAGCCTTGAAGTCTGCCCTGAGGATCAGAGGGCTGCAGGAATGACCAAGAACAACTTTTCTAACAATTGGAGGACTAAGACAGGACAAGGTGCTTAGAATTGCCGACAGAGACTGCGTTCTAGGAGGCAAGAAAACTAGGTACGTTGTAGGGGGGCCAAGCTGAACACTGGCTAAGCAGTTCTCATGGTAAAGGTATAAGGCTTCTGGGAGCCCTGTCTGGCTACAGCTTCAGTCTTGCTCCACTGGAGGATTTTGAGAACCAATAAAATGACTCAGTTTGAAGTTAAAACCTTTTCCCCAGTGTATATGTTGTGGGTACACCAATCAGTGAGCCCTAGGGTCAGTGAAAAAGGAGAGGCGAACTGCCCCAACAGGTGGAACAGTCCCTTTGTTGCTCTGGGGTCATGGTAGGGCGGAGGACAACTCCTTCCACTGACCCAACTTACTCCTTGGAAAAAGGGAGGTATGGGAGGGCCTCCTCCTCACCATCATCAGTCACCAGGAGCATGGTTACTTCAGACCTCTTGAAGTGGGGCTTGAGATGGTTAACATGTAGGATCCCTTAAGGGATTCCTGGATATCTTGAGATCCACCTGGTAGGTGACCTCCCCTTTCTGCTCCTTGACTTCATTGGGCCTGGTCCACCAGTCCTTTAAGGCCTGGGTCTCCACAGGCTCCATCACCCACGCTTTATGGCCAGACTGATACTCCATCAGAGTGGTTTCTGGTCGTACCAGTGCTTCATGACTTCTTGGCTGGCCTCCATGTTCTCAGTGATTTAATTCTAGAAGCGCTTCATCTGAGATCATGGGCCAAAATGTAGCTCACTACATTCTGAAGGCTTTTTGGGAACCTGCCCTCACCCCTTCTTCACAAGGCTGAGCGGTCCAATCACAAGGTGGCCAAACAGAAGTTCAAAAGGACTGAACCCCACTCTCTTCTGAGGCATTTTCCTGTATGCAAAGAAAAGACATGGCAAGAGGTTGTCTCACATATGCTTCATAGGTTCTGGTAGGCCCATAATCATGCCCTTCAGGGCCTTCTTGAATCTTTCAGCAAACCCATGGTCTGGGGTGGTATGATGTGGAGAATTTATAGGTTACTCCACCCTTGTCCCACATTGATTTCATGTAGTCAGACATGAGGCTGTTGCCTTGCATTCTTCTTGTATTCTGTTTAGTTGCATATTTATTTAATGGTATGTTTATCCAATAACTAAACAGGCTTGTGAATATCAGTGGTCACTCACTATGTGCTTACAGGAATTCAATGATGTCAAGTAGTCTGATGTTCAAGAATGTAGCTCTGTCCAGGACTTCTGTAAAAGGACATCTTTCTGGACAGTCATGGGTCGCAAGTTCGAGAATAAATTAATCCTGCCTGAACTTTTGTGCACTTTTGTGGATTGTATCATTTGAGAGAGAAACGTCACTCAACATATTGGCAACAAGCATCCTGACAACTGTGAAGACCCACCAACATTATAGTTTTTTGATATTCAAGGAGTCATTTGAAAGCAGAAGAGCACAAGTGGTAATTAGGCTTAACTTTCCTGAAGCTTTCAATGAAAAATTACTTTTGACCATGTCTTCGAGGTCAGAATGCATGGTAATGTAAAGGAAGTTACCCTTTGAAATTATTTTATATCTCAAACTTGTTCATCTTCTGAAGGAACTTCGGGCCCTATTCACAAAGGTGAACTTAGACATTTGATCTAAACTTAGACCAAACGTCTAAGTTTACAACTGTGGGAATTCACAAAGAGCATTTATGAGTACTATCTTTATGCCCGCACTCGGAAATTTGCCCCGAGTGCGGACATAAAGATAGTACTCGTAAATGCCCTTTGTGAATTTCGTCGTAAACTTAGACATTTGGCCTAAGTTTAGACCAAACGTCTACGTTTACCTTTGTGAATTAGGCCCTTAAAGATTACTTTTAGAAACACTAGTAGCCAGTTAATCACAAGTGTTCTGCGCCCTACAGTTCACCGTTGGGAAGACGTCTGCATTCTTGTTTTGATGTGAGCACCGGCTCCTGCTTCAAAGTCTGCACTCTTGTTTAGATGTGTGCACCGACTGCTGCTTCGTAATGAGTGACGTGGTAGTGCTGTGACGCGGAGCGTACCTAATTGTACATGACTACATAGCACTCACTTGGCAGCCATTTTGAATAAGGAAGATTTTACTGCAATATGTGTTCTGTATGCCTCTCACCTGTTACGTGCCTTGTATTGAGGAATGCCAAAGCAAACAATCAGCTCTGATTTTGTCCCTTCAACACATTGTTTACTTGTGGATATAAGAATTGGAATTATAAACTTTTCATCCATATTATTTTTCTTGGTGACTTTGTTGCTTGTAGTTTTATCATCCTTGCTTAGCACTTGGCTGCCATAGGGAAACGTTTTAATTCCAGCAATATGGCAAGTTCAAACAATGTGATCCAGCCTACACCCTTTCTGCAAAATCCAGACAAGACACCAATTTTATGGAAAAAATGGCTCAGAGTGAAGAAGAAGAAGAAGAAGAAATGCTTTATTTGTTGATTAATAAAAATCATTACAAACAAGATCAAAAACACTTTGGGTTGTGACAGAAACTTGAATATACCAATTTGATCTAACTAGAATCATATCTTTATCCGACAAAGCACATATACTACATTGTATTGAGAATAATATCAGGGTACATTGTAAAGTGCACTTGTGCAATGTCTTACATCTAGAAGCGACAATAAAAGAGCACTTAGTTGTACCAATTCGATCGGTCTAATATCGCTACTTTAAAAAGCAAAAACCCATATAATACATTTTGTTGCAAGTAATATCAAGGAACATTTTAAAATGGATTCATATTTCGCACCAATCACAAAAACCATTACTCCAAATGGATGGTAAAATCGTTCTCAAAGGAACTACTACCCAACCCCCAAATTTAAAACACATACACAAAAGTGCCAAAATTAAGGTGCAATAGATTAAGTGTACCTGTGCAGAATCTTACAACTAGCAGCAGTAGTTAAGGAGCACTTGTGCATGACTTACATTTAGCAGCAATAGTTAAAGTGCGATTATGCAGCGTCTACATCTAACAACATTCTAAACAGTTAATTAGAATGGATAATTTCTCCTCGTTAGAAAAGGCCCACACAAGCGAATAATTGATTTAGTATTGGGATGATTCCCAGTTACTATGAGCAATTAAAATCTTTTAAAACTTCGGTTTGAGGACCATTCACAAAACTTCAGGGACAATTTTATGGGATTACAAATTTTTTCTTTAACATTTTTGAGATTGCCAAAATTGTCCTGTATAACCAGTCTTTAATATTCTAGGCATGCAACTGATGTCAGGTGTCACACTCAGAAAGTAGCTTTTTTTCTGCGGTGAGGACGAACTTTACAAACTGTGGGATCAAGCGAAGCGTGTTCCCAGAAAGACAAGTTATTATAGCTTGTCGACATGTTCTCACCCCTAATTCGTTAAGGATGGATTTTAATAGAGCTTTCCTCTCTTCTAACAGCTGAGGGCAAGAAGTTACAATATGCATAAAAGATTCTTTATAAAAACCACATAACCTACAGCTGATTGTGGGCAAAATTCGTTCCCATGAAGGGATTCCATCCTTTGTGGGATATCTCCCAAATCGTAACAACATAAATCTGTCCCTTAAAAATGGTTTTAGGTGGGTTGTGAGATACGATTGTGGTTCTAATTTAGTGAATGAATTAATATCTGACCAGGAGTGACTCTTTTTGGCGAGCTCATCCTTGTCTAAGAGAATCAATAGGAAGTTAGCTGATCGATTTATTGTCTGTTTAAACACCACTTTGCTCCTGGCTACGTCTTCAAGGGGCGGCGACTTAAAGTTATTTAAACTCTCCATTAAATATGCTCTCCAGCCCTTAGCATGCTCATACCTCATTATCTCCTGCCAACATTGGTTCACAAGGGTGCCCTGGTCTGAACAAAAAAAAGAATGTAACAATTTTAAAAAGACAGATTGTCTTATCAGAGTTTGTCTTTTCAGACCAAATTCCAATCTGACATTGGCATGCCCAATATACCTTGGAACCCTAAAAACAGATTTAAAAACTTTTATTTGTAGGTTGTCAAGGATTTTTGCATCTTTACCTCAAAAAATCATTGAACCATAAGCCAAAGAGGAAATCAGCTTTGATTTCATGACCTTAAGTAAATGCTCATGGTTTGGACATGCCAACGTATCTCTTAACTTTCTGAAAGCAAAGGACAAGGCTGTAGTGTTAGCTTTTTGGTTAATAAAATGCTGTTTAAAAGACAATTTGTCATCGAATGTAATACCCAAATATTTATAGAATTTCACAGTTTCAATATGTAACCCATTAATCTTCCATACTCTCTTGTCTGATTTTGTACCACCAATCGTCATTATTTTTGTCTTCTTAGTATTCATTTGTAAACCATTAGCAAATATATAATTATTGAATAAATCCACTAATCTCCTTAGACCTATAGCAGTGTGGCTTAACAGCATGGTATCATCTGCATATTGTAAATATTTGATATCTTGTCCTAAGAAGGCAGGTGAGTGGGCATTGACATTTTTGAGATATAATGGTCGGTCGTCCATAAAAAGTTCATAAAGGCATGGTGCCAAAACGCAACCCTGTTTAAGACCACTTTTAGTTTTGAATCGGCGAGTTGTACATCTACCGTCTCCGACTTTGACCTGGACCCACGTATTAGTATATAGCAATTTAATCATATCAAGCAATTGATTTGGAATGCCCCATTCAGATAGCTTAGTCTATAATGAATTACGGGGGACGGAATCAAAAGCGGCCTTATGGTCGACAAAACAAATAAATAGCTTTTGCTTTCTATACTTTGCTCTTTCGGCCAATAAAGTCAGTAAGGTCAAGTTCGTGGTCGTTGACTCGCCCCTTCGAAAGCCAGTTTGGAATGTTGGAATAAAATTTTCTTTTGAGGCCCATTCTTCCAGGTCATTCAGCAAACAGTTTGAGAAGATTTGTGCCTCCACATCTGTTAGGGCGATTAGCCTATAATTTGCAGGGTTGTCTTGTGGGCCACTTTTATAAATTGGCTGTATTATGCTTCCCTGCCATGACTCAGGGACCATTTTAGTTTTAATAGCATCATTAAACAAAGTTGTTAAAATCTCTGACCAAAGATCAAGCTTAGCTTTAAAGATTGAATTCGGAATTCCGTTGGGGCCTGGTGCACCATTCGATCTAATCCTGCTTATTGCCATTTTTACTTGTTCCAGTTGCCATATCTCATTAACTTGTGACTCAGCTTGAATGCGAAACTGATCATTCCTGGAATTTCCACCGTCTTCACTGCTCAGCGAGCTTGACTTTTGTTGAACGGCATTATTGTTAAACATTACATCTGGGGATGCCCCATAAAGGTTGGAAATAAAAGACGCCCAGCTGGATTCGGCTATATTAGCACTATTCGCTCTTTTGCTACCATTTTCAAGAATGTTTATTATACCCCAGAATACTTTCAAGTTTTTTGTTTTGCAGGAAAAATGCAGCTTAGTCCATATTCCTTCATAGTATGTATGTTTGGCTTTACATATTTCATTTTTGTAGGACCTTCTAAGCCATTTTAGTTTGCGAAGTTCCGAAGTTTTTAGAGCTCCATTTGTTTTTCTAAATGTGGCCCTTATTGCTTTGTTAAGTTCTCTTTTTTGGTGAAGTAATCTATTTGTATACCATGCTGATTTTTTAGGCCTCATAATAACCCTTTTGATGTAGTTGAAGAAGGAAAGCGATCCAAAAGTGAAGCACACAGACAGGACCAAATATCAACCATAAACTTCCCTTGACCTTTCTCAATTAGCGCCTTAGCAATTGCAGGTTCTAAAAATTACCATATTTCCTTCTGGTTTCTCGAGTTCCACACTAGCCTTTTCAGGCTAAAGGCCGTTGACCCGGTTACCATAGATCTTGCTTCATGCAGGTGGGCGACTGATAATACCAGGGAGATTGATTGTGGATTGTGGTTGCTTTCTATCCTAGGAATCACTTGATAATCGTGGAAGGAGGATATCAACTCCATTGAAATGATGGAATAATCAATAATGGAAAGTTGACCTGATTTTTTGAATGTAGGAACACTCTTATTGGGATTTTGAGCGTCTTCCTGTAGTATCATAAGATTATGTATATTAAGCTGAAAAGGGCACATCTGTGTCAGCGCTCTACTTGGTTTGTTAGCGCGGTTTTTGGCGAGCAAGTGCATATTAAAGTCTCCTGCGATAATTAGCATAGTGGCTGGATATTCATGGTAGAAAATTTTGACTACTTCCCATAGTGCAGTAAATTGGGATGTCTTGACAGTATTTTTTGAACTTAGGTAAACATTTATAAATATTATTGGTTGTTTGAGGTCTAATTTAATGCACAGAAGCCACGCTAGTTGAAAGTCGATTTCATAGTGTTTGATATCCAGGGTAAATGACACGTAAATTGATAAGCCGCCACTAGCGCGACCAAAGACAGACGTGCGGGATGCAAAATTCGAATACTCGTAATATCCAATAAGGGGTTCCTTTTTTGAATTCCATGTTTCCTGAAACATTAAAACATCAAAATCCCTTGAAAAAGTTACTGTGTCTTCGTCCTCTATTAGAGTTTTAAGGCCGTTGGTGTTCCACGAGCAAATGTTAAGACGATTTATTTCCTTGATTGAACGTTTTGAGCGTCATTCGTGCGTTCCAGTCTTCCCTTTTGTGAGTATTTTCGGAAGCCAGCTCCAGTCATCACTAAGTGCTGTATTTTTCTTTAACTCCTCGCAAACTCGAGAACCCGAGTTGCAGCTTGTAATTTTGATCCCGAATGACAGATCTGGATTAAATAGTGGCCCTATGTCTCCTTTTAATACCCTGGTATGACCTCCTGATCTTATGGTTGTAGGGGGAACTATTGAAGCAGGACTATTAATTATTAACTTCGGGATCAGAAAAGTTGGATATTGATTTTCATTGCTTTTCTGAATATCGATGCCCCATTTCTCAAATTGTGAGTTGTTTTCTAAAAGTTTAGAAACGGTCTCATCACTGTGGCAAGTTGTAAGAGTCACCTCTTTAGTGTGATTATTAGGATCTTGTTTAAATTCAACCGAATCTAAGTCTTCCGATGTTAAATCCTTAAGCTCTGGGATTGAGTTCAACAGTTTCAGAATATTACCATGATTCAATATGTCGTGAGGGCCCCTTGAAGTATACCATGGGGTAAATATTAATTTCGTAGTGGGGACTGAATACTTGTTGTTCACTAACTTTCGCTTTTTTATGTTAATACTTGACTCAGGTGACCGCTGCATGCCTTGAGTGTTCCTATCGCCTGGTCCGATGTCTTCCACGTCTGGTGGTCCTGAAGATACCGTAGGCTTGATGTTAGTTGGAATATTTTCCGATAAGGCAACATTGTTATCACGCTTCCCTCTGACCAGTTTTTGCCCTGCACTCTGCCAGTCACTTCCTCATTGAACCAGATCTTGTCCAAGCGCTTGAGAATAAGAAGCAGCAGCTGGTTGTAACATTATAAGTTCATGAGTCGCTTCAGCGGAAGAGGAGGATACAGCTAATTCATTTAGGCATGGGGTTAGCCCTGCCGTTGTTTCACATTGACGAGATTCCAAAAATCTAAAAATTGGATACATTTCTTTTGAATTGGGATTAATAGGCGATCTAGTGTTTGTAGATTTCTTTAGTTTCTTTGAATTGTTATGGGCTTTTCTTAATCTTTTTATTGATCTTTTAGTTAATCCTTCTTGTATTGTGTTAGTGGTTGGGACCAGGTTAGAGGTGGCTTGGGAAGCATTGACAACAGATACTGATAGTTGTTCAATGGGTTGGTTTCCTTCCGTCGATTCCTGAGGTTTCTGCGGGTTGCTCTGTGTAGTCTCATCCCTTGATGATTGATTTTCACTTTCATTCTCCTTCCTTATTGATGGGAGTGTGTTCTGTTGCTGAACTTTATGGGTATGAGAGCTATTGGTGTTTTTTCTAGGTTTTCTTCTGATCCCGTTCTTTTCCTGTGAATTCCCAGTTTCGCCTGGTGTTCCCATAGTTAGAACTTTGGTATCTGGGTGATGGCCGTGATCTTGTTCAATTGAGCCTGCTTTGTCTTCAGCAATTCTGACCGACATTGTCTTGACCTCTGTCACCATGGACCTTACTATAGTTGGTAGCTCTGAAATGTTATCGATTATATGAGCACAAGTACATGTGATCAGTTGATTGTCTTTGTCAGATTGAGCGTTAACTACCAAGTTTGATAGGTGGAGTACCTTAGTGTCTATTCCAGATACATAAGGAGCCAGTGTATTTAGTAAGTCCACCTGAATGTTAAACTTGACTGAGTGGTAATTAAGAGCATTAGTGATATTGTCCATTGTGTTAAGCAGACTACCCCATATTCTGTTTTCGGGATCTTTTAATTTCACCTCAGGAACACGAGTGCCATCCTGAGTAACTTCATCATATTTGGCTAACAATGATAAATCCGCCGAATTAAGAGGATTAGTCAAAGAGTCAGCTTGCGCAACCTTGCTTTGTCCGTTCGAAGAGAGCACATTCTCTATAGAAAATTTACTCGGGACCAGGGTCGGCTTGTGATTTTTATTGATGATACTGGTTTCCAAAATAAGGCTGGAAGGATCCATTTTAATTGCATTCCTACAACCATTTGGGCTTGAGGAGGCCTCGGGTATCATATTTTGGCAACCACCGACCACTTCTGGATTGAACAGGGTAAGGGATGGTATCTGGATGGAGGAGGACATAAAACCCTCGTCACTTGTATTTTGGTCAGGGCCAGAAGTTATATCAATCACAGAGTTGTTCAAATTTTGACTAAGAACCTGGTGTGTTCGAGAAATTGTGCCTGCTTTTGGAGCTGACGTTGTCTTTATCTCCAAGGTAGATGATGCTGAAAGGTCGGGATTTGTTGCACCTCCAAGCCCACTGGACGAACATGTTTGCTGTGATCCACCTAGTTTTACACTCGGGGCGTGATCCTGTGCTTTTACCAAGAGTGTGCCGTTGGATTGTGGTTTTGCTGGTGAGGGGGCCACACGGTCAACTGTTGGTAAAATACAGGGACTATTATTGACTAGTGAGCAGTTGCTGCACTCTTCCTTGTTCCCTGGAAGAAGTAGAACGATTTCATGCAAACACCCCGGGTTAGGTCCTAGGTATTGCGTTATTTCAGCGTTATTCATAGATATTTGATCTCCATCTGCACCGCAGGCTATTGGTCCATTTACATAGTCTTTGTTTGCAATTTCAGGTTTCTTTTTTAAATATCCTGTGATAGTTGGTTGTCTGATCCCACTACGAACTCTTGAGTATTGGGCATCTTCAGGAGAAGTTAAAGATAGTGCTGCTAAATTGTCTGACTCTTGATCTATATCTCTTGTTGGAATACTCAGACTGCTATGCAGAGATCTGTCCCCGTTCTCCCCATTCTCTCCATTCTTTCTCCGTCGCTTTGTTTGAGGTCATGGCAATGTCTCACGCAGCCTGCCTGACCTCATTGCGTTAACTGCGCAGAGATTTCTTTTTTGGGGGGGGGATTGCAAGGGGATTCCAACTAAATTCTGCTGCCACTTAGATCGTGATGTTAAGTGCGGAGTGGGGGGTTGACAGTGGCAATGATGTTCAAAACGATGGCTAGCAACAACCACAACCCGTTCAGCCAAAAAGAGGGTAAAGACAGACCATTCACCAGCAGCTACCTCCGCTGCCCCCACAACCTCCACCTTTGTTACAAGATCCCAAGAACTGCTCTGCAGAGAGAGAAGAAACCAGCAAGCAGTAATGCAGCGATGAACAAACGTGGCGTCACAGGGGTATGACGGAGTGGGTCCCGGTCTCCTGCTGGTATCAGGCCGATATCAGACAGATGTTAAGCTGGTAACGGACTGGGTGTCTTGCAGGTATCAGGCGAGTTGTGGCGAGTAGCGGCCAGGAGCTGCCAGGTGCCCGCAAGCCGCACACAGACCTAGCTGGGCCCCTTCCGCGGGTTCCCGGGCTCCCACTCAACGAGGGCCTACTAAAAAGACCCTCAAATGAAAATTTAATGGCTGCGCACAGCTGCTACGGCACACCTTTCCTTCCGCTTCTCCACAGCTGTCAGCCCAACAATTAGTCGGACCCCGGGCTGGGAACTGATTTTAAGTTGTAAAAATCCTTCACTTAGTGAAGTCATAAACATAGCTAAAAGTATAGAGTGATCCTTATTATCTACTACAGTTCTCAGAGATGATTCTAAAAATAGTGCGCTTATGTGCAACGTGAGTGAAGCTGAAGCTACGGAGGTATGTGTTGTGTTATAAGTTTGCAACAGGTACAGTAAAAAAAAGTATAGTAACTTTTATAGATGTGGCTCGAAATCTCATTTGGAAACAGCATGTCCTTTCCAGTACAAGGCAAAAGATGTAATATGTGCTAAACAATTGGACATATTCAAGTAGTGTGTAGAAATTCGAAATCAAATATACATGTCAGCCAGATTGTAACCACAGAGAAAGATATTTGTGATGACTGAACTAATGCTTGCTTGACAGTCGATATTGGAATGGTGATTTCCACCCAGAAATGTTGCAAGGTACTGATTTGCAAAGTAGACATTGGCAAAGTAACTATTAATGTAATGGCTGATTCTGTGTCGCTTATTACAATTCCTTTGGATTTAACTTTTAAAACATTTTGGACAGAAAGAAGTTTAATGTCTACTGATGTTAATCCAAAGTCTTTGATGAATGTAATATTATAATGATGGGTTATTTTCTAGATGTTTTAAAATTCATGGGAAGAGAAAAATTCACCAGGATATACATTGCTAAAAAGGGTTGAGACACCATGTGGTGGCAAGATCAAGGGAGACTTGGTGTATTACTTAAACTATGCTTGGATAATCGTTTGCATTAGATGATTTACCCATTTTGAGTATAGAATTTGATGAAAAGGCAGCAGCTCTTAAAACATTGTTGGAAAACTATGCCAACGTTTTTGACGACAAAGTAGGTTTAATAAAATGATTTGAGCACAGGAATAAATTAAAAGTGATGCTAAATTGATTATTTAAAGGTAAGACCCATTACTATTTTGGTGAAACCAGAATTGAAAAGTTATTAGACAAACGTTCTGCCCAGAAGATTATTAAACCTGTGAACTCCTCTGAATGGGTTTCAGCAGCTGTTATTGCAAGGAAGACATCTGGAGATCTGAGGGGATTGAACAGAAATGTCGTTGTTGATTGCCACCCACTCCCTCTCATACAAAATATGTTAGCCAATCTCAGTGGTTGGAAATATTTTTCATCTATAGATCTATGCTAAGGATATCAAAAACTTCTGCTAGCGAAGGAGTCTCAGCATTTAACAATGTTTGTGACACTGTTTGGTGCATATATGTATTTACAGATGCCTTTTGGTTTGGCATCCACAGAAAGTGTGTTACAATTAACAATGGATATGATGTTTGGTGATGAGATTGGTTTTCAAACTTTCCAGGATGACATTTTGGTTCGCAATGAGAGTGTTGAACAACATAACAAGAAGTTAGATGTTGTTCTGAGAACATTTAATGAAATATAATATGACGATGAATAAAGAAAAATGTACTTTTCTGGCCAATAAAGTGTACTATGTCTTGGTCAGAGCTTTACAGAAGACTAAAGTTATCACTGATTAATGCCGTAAGAGATGTAGCCATACCTAAGGATAAAAAAGGTGGTTAGATCCTTTTCAGGCCTGAGCGAGTATTATGCCAGATTCATTCAGGGATATGAGTTTATTGTACAACCGTTGCTTGATCTTTGGAATAAATGTGCTAAGTATGAATGGTCGAGCAAAGCCAATGAAACTTTTGGTAGGGATAACATTTTGATAATGAAGGCACCGGCTATTAAATCTTTCATTCATAGTCAAAAGAGTATTATTACCATTGTGCTGTGACCTTGGTACTATACTAAGGGCCTTAGTATGATTATGGCGTTCTTCTAAAGGGACCACCTCCACGGCGGTCCCAGGAAGTTTGCAGGGGCTGTGGTGAGTCTGCCCACCAGATTATGAGTTTAATCCAGGGTGGGTGGGTGGTGCGGCAGCAGTCTCACTCGGGTGGCTGTGTTAGGCTCATAGGAGAGTCTAAACAGCATACCACTGCCGTGAGAGTGCCTGCAGCACATTCCTGCACGGTGTGGCATGCACCATGTTGTGCATGCCACATTGTGCAGAAATTAGGGTGCAATTCTAGGGGGCGCAAAATGTGCCCCTCCGCGTGCACCCCCAGGCCTGCACCCCCAGGCCAGATTCAGCTATTAGGACCCTCTTAGCAGTATGTCCACCACCCTTCTCATGGCAGGGTCCCGCCATGAAAAGGGCAATGGATATGCAGGTCATAATATGATTGGTGGTGCCTGCATCAGCACCACCAGCATATTCAGGCCGTTTGCAGACCGCCGTCGGAGCGGGATCCTTGATCCCGGTGAAGGTGGCTGTGTCATGGCGGTCCCACTGCCACACTCATAATACGGTGACGGACACACCAGGGTGGTGGCGGTCAGAACGCCACTGCGAGTACAGTGGTTCTAGGACTGCCGTTCTCGTAATAAGGCTCTAAGTCAAATATCTAACAGAATTGAGCAGTAGAATTTGCATCAAGATGCTGAAAGTTTCTGAGTAAAAATACAGCACTATTAAGCGAGCAAGGCACTGACCTGTTGGGAAATTTAAGATGTACATTAGGGGGAACTAGATTTGATCTCTGTACAGATCATAGGCCTCTGGTTAACATATTAGGAAGTAGCCGTTCCAGCAAAGCATCCTCTAGATTAATAAGATTGTTGTCATATACGCTTTAATTCAAATTTGACATAAAATGTTTGCCTGCTGGAAAAAATGAAAGAGCAGACTGTATTTCCAGTACGCCTGTTAAAGAAGACAAGGGTAATGAGTATCAGGATGATGATGAGTGTGCTATTGCAGCTATTGATGCCACAAATGATGTACATATTACAGAAAAGAAATCAACTGAAAGTTGTAAAGAGGATGATATATTGTGCAAGGCCAAGTATTATATTGTCAAAGGTTGTCCATGTGAAAGGGTGTTAAGCACAGATTTAAGAACTTTTGCTCAATTAGCTTCTGAACTCACTATTGTTAATGATACTGGGCCACGTGTATCAACCTATTTTGCATCTGCAAATGATGCGAATCGCTACATTTGACCTTTTGCGCATGCAAAATAGCCTTTTAAGATGTATGAAAGGCTTTGACAGTGCATTTTAAGCAATCACACATCATCTAAAATTGAAACTCCAAATAGGGAATCGCAATTTGCGATTCCCTAAGCACATGTACCAAGCATTCCCTAAATGCACACTGGTCATTTAGGAAATGCTATTACCATTGACTTCAAGTCAATGGTAACCATGTGCAATTTTTGAAAATGCACAAAAAAGCATTTTTCAAAGTGCCATGTTGCGCACACATGCCCTTTACATGTGCACATTTTTTTGGGGTGCTCCAGGTGGGCCTTAGGCCCCCGAGTACCCTTGGATTTGCATTTCCTAATTTGCACTTACCAATTAGGTCATCGTAAATTAGGTAATGCAAAACCATTCGCACCTATGGGCTTTCAGGTTCATAGGAATGAATGGAGTTGCATTTCCCAATAGCGATTCCCAAATTGCGATTGCGACTCTGTAGGAATCGCTATTAGGGAATCACTATTTTCTTACGTACCATTTTGCGAACCCTAAATAGCGATTGCCTAAAATTGACTATTTAGGGAAATCAAAATGGAACTCTGATACACGTGGCCCACTGTTCTTAAACAGGATTTATTTGTGCCTCCTGTACGTTTGTGTGAGAGGAATATTCATCTAGAACATGAGGACAGATGGGGATTTCGGCAACAGTGCGAAAGTATAAACATTCTTATTGGTGGCCTGGTATTGATGGTCAAGTTAGAAAGCTTGTGAAAAGATGCAGAGAATGCTTGCTCTCAGAAAAACATTGGAGAATTTCCACAAGCCCTTTAAATTCCACACCATGGCCTGAAGGACAATGGGAAATTAGGTTTGGATTTTGCTGATACATTTAACATTTTGGAAAGTGATTGCAAATATCTTATTGTACCCATGGATTATTATTTCAAGTGCTTATATTTTTTCTTTTGTGAAAGCTGCAGATATTAACATTGTTAAAATATTCTTAGAGCAAATATATATAAGGTGCCCTGAAGATAATTGTGTCAAACAGTGGACACATTTTATTTAAACTGTGATGTCACACATTTTTAACTAATCATGCCATTAAACACATAAAATAACCTCTTTAAAGTCCTGTATCGAATGGTTTAGCTGAGAGAGAAAACCGTTTGCTGAAGGAAGGTGTTCAGACTGTAGTTGCTAGTTACGTTACAGAGAGGGAGATTTACTACTTTTTAACACAGCGCAGTGCAGCACCCGTAAATGCTGCACTGCATAAAAAAGAGAGAGGAGGAGAGCGCCAAATTTACTAAAATAAGGCACTCTCCTCCCCTCTCCCTAGCGCCGGTGCTGAAATCAGCTGCTGTGTGCCACGGAGACACCTTTGCGCCAGGGTGCAAGGGTGTCTCCGTGAGTCTAGCATAGGTTTTGTACTGGAAGGGTACCCTTCCGGTACAAAATACTATGCTGAGATTCACTTCAAACCTTTTCCCTCTTTGTATGTGTATTGTACAGTGCATCACACAAGCAAAGTCGGAAAAGGAAGGAGAAATGCTTTCATTTCTCCTTCCTTGCGTTTACTTTAAAAGGGTGCAGTTTTCTGACGCTAAATGCAGTCTGCTTTGTTTAGTAAATTGGAACCTTGAGTGGTTGCATGGGAATGCCCATGCTCCACCCATGGTATGCCCCCTTGGCTCTAAGTAATGCAAAGCAGTGCTATGCGCTGCTTTGCATTACTTTCACGTTATTTCACGTTACTTTCACGTTATTTCCAGCAGTAAACAAGTTTAGCACTGGAAAGTAAATTGTGAAAAAAAGATTTTGCGCCGATTTGCATCACAAAATGTGACGCAAACACAGCGTAAAATCTTATTAAATTTCTCCCAAAGTACTTGAAAGAAAAGGTTTGGAGCTATAATACTTCTCTGAAAATTACCACAGGAGTATCACCTATATTATTGTTGAGGGGTAGAAAACCATTGTCCAGTTTGAGTTCTGCTTAAATAAAGGGCAGAGTTGGTGAGTGTATGAAAAATAGGGATTTAAATAATGTTTCTAAAAAAGTGGTTGAAAAACAGATTGCGTGTAAAGAATACTTTGATCGGTGCATGAATGTTGAGATAAAAGCTGGAGATTGTGTTTCAATCATTACACCCAGTTAACATTGTAAAAGGAGAATCTAAGTTTTCTAGTCCAGTTAAAGAAGTGAAGGTGTCTAATGCTGCTGTCCTGTTGGAGAATAATTATTGGTGGAATGAGAGGGCTGTTGTGAAACTTGCTGGTGAGCAAACTCAGCTTATGAAGTGCAAAGATGATGATGTTAAAAATGAGAGTGGGTAACAATTGGATTCATTTGATCTTGATAACAAGTAGTACACAGGATACTACACGTACTATAAGAGGGGAAGCTATTGGTGTTGGAGAGATGGGTGGCACTTCTGATAATGGGTTTTCAATCTTCTTATCTAATGAATGTAATGTTTCTCAGCCAGATGGTGTGTCCTCACTGATTAGAACTAAGAGTGGCAGAGTAAAATGTGTGCCTATCAAATTTAGAAACTATGTTACCTTTCACACGTTTCTTATACGTTATTACTCTTTCTTTTGTATATAAAGGAGAAGATGATATATGTTATTACTGTTCTTGTATTCTGTTTAGTTGTTTATTTTTTTCTCCATTTAAACCTTTAACAAAACAAGATTGGGTGAATTTCTATAAACAAACAATCGTGTTGGAGTTGCCAGCCTTTATGCATCATCATTATCTTCCTAAAACTAAGCACCAGGGTAACTACATTGAGAGGCCAAATGCAACGAACACTGGAACACTTCGTACGCATGACCCTCCCTTCTGTGTAGAATGCCCTGCATGTAGGTTACGGTGAAATCTAATACATTTAATACAGCTTACAGGTCCTAGGACATGTCTTATCGGCCCGCCTTTCAGGGCAGTCTCTCATCGTTCTTGGCTTCCAGGTTCAAGACAAATGTATCGCACTCAGATACTACCAGGCCCCTGACACTGGGTAGCCGAGCCCGTGTGATTGCATCTAATTCTGCCTTGGCCCATTTCAAAAGCTCTCCTAGCCAGCGCGTCAGAGCCGGTGCTGGAGCAAGCTTCCACGAGATTGCTATCTGTCATTTGAAAAGCACCAAGGCTAAATCAATGAATCTACACCTGAGCTTGTCGCCTTTGGTCCTTGAGCGTGTGCCTAATAGGCAAAACTCTGGCATGGGTGGAACTTCGTGGCCTACAATGTCAGATATGGTTGTCATGACCCCCTGCCAAGCCGGATGTAACAACCCACAGTCCCAGACTATATGCATGAAGCCAGCATCCGGCATGCGACATCGGGGGCAGTCCAAGGATGCTACCGGGAACATGCGGCAAATGCGATGTGGTGTCAGGTAGCTCTGGTGTAAATAGGGTGTATCAGAATTGGGAAGTTCCTGGAGATTTCCTTCCCCTGTTACTTCGTTCCTGCCCATTGTTTGTCAGAGTTTTCCATGTGTAATGTTACTGCCCACCTATCACTGCTTACTAGCTCTACTGCATACCTCTGTGAGTGGAAAGCCGTGTACAAAATTGTTATAGCCTGCCTTGAGTCACCGTGTGTCAATATTGTCTCCAGGGGCTGGGATGTGGGCAACTCGAACATCCCTGTCCCAATTGTTTGGGCATAGCATGTTGCAGAGTGTTATAGGTTAAGTATTGGCCCGGTGGCACCCCATACTCATTTCTCAAGACAGGAAAGGTATGCATGATACCCTCTGCATACATGTCCAAATAGCTGAATAACATATCCACCACTCAAATTACTTCATACTTCACTATACTAATTTTCAACACTAATCCTTTATGGGTTCCGGAGTAGCGTCCTACTTGCCAGAAAAGCACTTCAACACCAATCAGGGGTAACAGGTGCTACATGAATGCAAACCTTTCTTCCCTTTTATCCCTCCGCTACCCTTCTCACTCCAAATAACTGACTAATACCCACCACTCAAATTACTTTCATATTTCACCATACTAATTCAGCACTAATCCTTTATGGGTTTCCGGAGTAGCGTGCTTCAACACCCCATCAGGGATAACAAGCGCTATATAAATACAAAGCTTTTTTCCCTCTTCTATCCTTCTGCTATCCTTCCAAATCCAAATAACTGACTAACCTATCCACCACTTAAAATTTACTTGCATGTTTCACTATACTAATTCAACACTAATCCTCTATGGGTCCCGGAGTAGTGTGCTACTCCCCGAAAAAGCGCTTCGACGCCTCGTCAGGGGTAGTAAGCGCTATATAAATGCAATTACAATACAATACAATACAATGTCCGCAGTACAACTCACAATGGCCTCCGTCCATATCTGGGCTTCGTGGTGAGACAGAATATCCGCCATGGCTGGCAGAGACCAGAGAGGCAGCTGGGGGGCATGAGGGGAGCAGGCATTTGCCATGCAGACATACCTGTCCCAGCATTGCCTGGCAATTTTCATCAATGGAGTCTCAGTGGAGCATATCGGGGGGTCCCAAATCAACCATGTGAGGATATGTTCTCCACCCAGCCCTCATTGGATCTCCCCTCTCTCCACACTCAGTGCCATCCCCAGCCCTCGCATCAGCCACTGCAGCTGTGCTGCTGCATAATAGAGTTTGTAATTGGGGGTTCCCACTCCCCTCTCCTGTAGGGCACGAAGTGTGATGGCCAGGGCGGCCCTTTTCATGCCGTCCCCCAAATGAAATCCGATAGGAGCACATGAAGCTTGCAAAAAAAACGCTTAGGGAGGAACACTGGTAAGGCAAAGAATAAGTATAACAAACACAGAAATATTAGCAGTTTGGCTATTGCCACGCGGCACAGTGGCAATAGAGGCAGTGACGTCCAAATGGGAAGAGATCGCTTGATTGAAGCAGGGGCCCGGTGCAGGTTACCGGCAATTAAATCTGCTTCAGAGTTGTAGATATACTCTCTTAAGTTTTTAATAATCTCAAAATGTCAGAATAGAACAGTTTGTTGTAACCCCTCCCACCGGTGTTCTGGCATCCAATATAGAGGAAACATACCGTATTTGGTCCAAATAATTCTTAAACCTCACACCTCCCCAAATTTCTCTAGTAGTGTCATCAAGGGTGGGAGGGATGGGCGTGGGTCCTATAGATAAATGAGTGCATCATATGCGCACAAGGACACTGTATTCTAGTTCCCCGCCGCCCGCACCACCCACTGAGGTGCCCTAGTGCACAGCAGACAGGCCTTTTCAATGTCAAGGGACACTGCCAGGCAGCAATCCCAGCACTCTGCGGATGTTTAAGAAGGTATTACCGTTCTGGTCTGTGTGTACTAGGCCACTGACTATCGGCATTAGCCGGTTCGCCAAAAGCTTCCACGTTATTTTATGTTCCAGATTTAGCAGTGAGGGGGGATGATATGAACGCACATCATGAGGATCGCTGTCTGGCTTGGGGTATATCCCTATAAGGGCCTCCCTGAGAGGTTCCAGTAGTGTACCCTCGTTCCTCACCTCCTCATACATTGTTCGCAACTTATCCAAGCACAGGGTTTTATTTTGGGCTGTCTGGGCTATGGCTCGTTGCACCACCTCCACTTGTATGGGTTCATCCAACTCTGTGCTTTGGAGCTGATTAAGCCGCAGCAAGGGGATTCCCTGTAGGAAAGCGTGGATCAGGGCATCAGAGGGGCCCCCATTTGATGTGTATAGGGTGTGGTATTAGTCTTCGAATGTCACATTAATTTCAATCTGTGAATTGAGGATGGTTACCTCCTTGGTGCGAATGGCCACCATAGGAGAGTGGGATATTTCCCCCTTAAGCAGCTATGCCAGTAGTCTTCTGGCCCAATCACCCTGCCCATGTTGGCGAGCAAGGTACTCCCTATAATCCAGGGCTGTCAGCCAGTTCTGTGTGCGTCCGACGAAGGTCATGAAGTTGTTGCGCTCTGAATGGGTTTGATGGGGCTAGATTTTCAGCCTTGCACAGGGATCACTCATCCTCTAAGAGCTTTATGCATATTGTCTGCATGACCCGCTACTCAGTAGAAATGCAATGCTCATGTATGATCGCTTTGAACGCTTCCCATTCTACAGCCCTTGTCGTGATGGAGCCCTCATTATCGCTAAAGTATTGCGTGATGTGTGTGGCTATAGCATGGCATGTCCCACAACACGCCCATCTGGAGTCTCCAGGTTGGTACTTTAGTCCACAGCCTGCCCCCCTGTATGAGGAGTTACAGCAGGCAATGCTCGGGTACGGTGCAGAGTAGGTATTTCATCCAAGGGAGCGGGCGCACATTCCCTCACAGCCTAGCAGCAAATTTAGGTGGGTGTGAACATCATGCACAGGTGAAGAAAAAGAGTACTTCCTATCCTCCGGGTGAAGTAGTCTCCATATATCATGCATCCTCCCACTCTCCATCCACTGGCGAAAGTATTGCAAGAGCCTGCGACATGAGGCTCCATCCGCCGGTGGGGTGGACCTGTCCAGCTCTATGTGCTAGACACAATCATAATCACCACCCCAGAGACAGGGCTCCTGAGGGTTCTGCAGAATAGCTGGGGTGATCTGAGTTAGGAAATCCGTGTGTTGTGCATTAGGGGTATAAAATCACTAACAGTGTGTGAGGAGGACCCTGCCTTTAACCCCTTCATGACCCCCGTACCGGACTCGCTTTTAGGTTATCCACCCTGCGTTGCGCGAAAACCGGGGAAGCAGGAGTTAACTGACCCGGACTCCTCTCGCATACAGGAACAGGACCGCCCATGGGAGAGGCATAGCCAATGGACGGGAGAGCTGACCAACCAAGGGGCGGAGCCACCTCCTCAAAAGCGGAACCAGGAAGTAGCTGAGAGAGAGGAGACCAAAAGGAGCCCCGAGAGAGAACGAACGCCAAGGACCTTCGGGGAAGGAGAAAGGAGTCAAACCTCACCAGGACGCGAGGAAGACGGATCCGGGAACAATGCAAACCTCGAGAGGGAAGCAGAGGGTGTGGACGTAGAGCCGGAGAACTGGTCCGAGGACTGGTGGACACCCCCTGAGGACACTTTCACGCCGCCGCAATTCCGGAGAGTTGCGGCCCCTGCGGTATGTGACCCGGGACCGGGGAGAGAGTGAAGTGAGGGGGAGGGGTTGTGTGGATACGGGCACACGGGTTATCAGGGCTGCTTTGTTGGGTGTCACCTTGTGCACGAACCACCCAGAACCACTGTTTCATAATTTTTTGTGGGCATTCAAGCGCCCGAGTTTTTGGACTTTCATGCTGCTGAAGCTTGTTTAAAGTCACAGAGCATTCCCCTTTGCATGCCCACAGCTCTTGAGGAGATATCCTCCATTTCTGAAAAATACTCCTCGACTCCTGAGGTTAAGGGGCAGGAGGAAAAGGACCAACCCTACAAAGGTCCACTACTTATAGGTTTTCCCAGTCAGAACTGCACTGATACTCTCATAAAGAGCACCTATTTCTTCCGCACTCCCTGGGATGGTGAAGGATCTTCTCTCCCTCTGAGCCCATCTTTCCCAAGACAGGCATACTTACTGCCCTATTCTCCTTCTTTTTCCGGTACCCCGGGGTCGTCGCACCATCGAACCACTGGAAGGAAGAGGGAAGGAAGAAGGACGCCATCCAGACGCGATTTTCCAGAACTAACCTTTGTTTTGTGACCCTGTATAGTAATAAATAAGCCATCATTGAGGCACGATTAAGGCCTCCGAGATTCTTTTTCCGCCCGTCCCTCTCACACAGTGATACCGGGATACCCATCCAGAAGTCCCTTCAGTATCAAATATTGGCCCTCAGAATCAATTTTGTGGAACTGCGCAACATAGGGGACGTCTGGGGCGATCAAAATCAGCACCCCCCTGGCATAAGCAGTGTATCATACCGAATACCCTACCCCTCCATTTTGTTTGCAGCCTTTGCAGGTCAGCTGCCACTAGATGTGTTTTTTGCAAGCAGGTATGTAGTGACATTTGAGATGTGTGTACACTGCATGCCTTTCCTAGTTGTAGCCATGCCCTGAATGTTCCAGGTAAGAAAACTATATGCTGGAGTAGTCAACATGTGTGCAGTGTCTCCCATGTTGACCAACCACAGTAAGCCCCCATTCTTTGCATGAGTTCCACAATGCATCCAGCGAGTGTATTCCCCTGTGTCCCCCGTGATACGTGTTCCTGTGCAGCCTCCAACTCAATCATAACTGAAACAAGAATGCCCCCAGCAACCCCCCTCAGCTGGGTACCTGATTTGTGTCCCACCACAAAAAAATCACCCCAATGCAAACAGCAATGCTATAAACATCATACTTAAGTAAGTGTCCCATACTGTTGAATGGGATCATGGCAGTGTCTTCATTGTTACCCAGCAATGCTAACCCCAGCTTTGCAGGTGGCCACCCATCTCCCCGAAGGCCCCCATCCCACCCAAGCCTAGCAACAATGAATGGCTCACCAGTGTCCACTGCATGTCTGTTGCACGATCTGAGCCAGGAAATATCATTCGCCAAGCAGGGAGTGAGAGCTGGGCCCTAGACTTCTCTAGTAGTGTCCAATGCAGTCAGTGGGGCACCAACTTCGGATGATGCCCCAGGGAAGTCCATGATGCCCTTGTTTGGAATTGTTGGCTGCTTGGGCCCTCTGGGCTTCAAGATCTTGCGCAACTAAATGAGGCCTCCAGCTGAGGGCACAGGTCACCAGTCCCTCAGGGGTCACCCCCAGTCCTCAACTGTGGCAGCTCAGTTGCAGCAGTGACCAGCCGCACTCAGTAGTGCTGCCCCTATGGGATCTGTGTGAAAGAATCATCTGTTCAAGGATATCCGAGATTCCAAGCCCCAGTAGGGACCACACTCTTGTAGCGACTCCCAGGGCCTTAGGCACTGGGTCCCAGGTGGTGCAGGAGTCGCCCCATCAGGGAGTGAGAAGGGCAAAGCCGATAGTGCAAGCAGCCCCTGATCCATGGCCTACCTCATTTGCATCCAACGGATCTGGTGTAGCAGTAGCAAGGATGCCCTGCGGAGTTGAATGTCCAGCGCAAGGCCTCCTCTAGCAAAGTACTCACCGCATTGCATTTTGGGCGGCCCTGACAGTTGTCTTGATACCACCAGGGCAGTCCCGGCAGCGTCTCAGGTGTCTTCCGTGTGCCGCCCAGCTTCAGAATGAGGCACTGTCAGTTACTGAACCCCTGTGTCCTCCTCCTCTCTCAAGTGGGTGTGCAGGCACGTTCTGCAGCGGTCTGCAGTCCAGCCCCAGGGAGCTGATCAGCTTTGGCCTGCATACGTCGGCCCGCTCCGGATCCAAAAGACTCAGGGCATGTGATAGAAAGGCGCAGGGCCCTGGACCTGGGGAAGAATGAGGCGGTCAATGTAGGATGATTTCAGATAAACGAGGGCTATAGCCGGAGCTCCGAGCTACATGTCTACCTCAGCCATCAACTTGGCCATGCCCCAGTTGTTTATTTAACGGTGTGTTTATCCATTAACTAAATAGCTCAGTGTTTTTAAGTAGTTACTATATGTTTAGTATAATTCAATGATGTCAAGTGTCCTAATGTTCTGAAATGAAACTCTATCCAGGTGTTATTTATTTTATTTTGATAGTTTTGTATAGTGCGAACATGACACTTGTGGGTATCAGAGCGCTTTACTGGTATACAGATAGCAGAGCAATAACAACAATAACAACAACATATTCGGAAAAGATAAAGTAGTGATCAGAGCGGAAGGGTAACCTTACATTGTTCAGAGAGCCTAGGAGATTAACCAATTAGAGCAGAATTAACATTGTCAAGAAAACTGCAGGATCATGCAGTATCTAGAAAAGGGGGGGGTAGTGTCAAGAATGAGAAGTCGAGGAGCGGAGAAAAAAACCAACAAAAAAAAAAACAGTTCGGCTGTATGCCGTAGTCATGCAGAAAATAGAGGAGACGGATGGGTATCATAGGCTCAAGGAAGAAATCTGTTCAGAAGGAGTGCTTTGACTTCTTTCTTGAAGGATACCGTTGAGGGATTCAATCTGATTTCAGGGTGCAATGACTTCCAAATTCTTGGAGCAAATCCCAGAGAAAGAACAGTAGTAGGTTTTCGTTTTTCGAATCTCGTGTTAGACCTGTCAGCCTTAGGGTGGTCTTCCTCCAAACCTTTTACCTTCATTCTCCCATTTTTGCTGATCTCGTTTTTATTGGCCTTAGGACTCTTTGCACTTTACCACTGCTGACCAGTGTAAAGTGCTTGAACACTCTTCTTTAAACATGGTAAAATTGGCTTAAATCCAATTGGCAGATCTAATTTACTTATAAGTCCCTGGTAAAGTGGTACCACATGAACCCAGGGCTTGTAAATTAAATGCTACTAGTGGGTCTGAAGCACTCCTTGTGCCACCCACTTAAGCAGCCTTTTAAGCACGTCTTGGGCCTGCCATAGCAACCTGTGTGTGCAGTTGTAAACTGCCATTTCGATCTGGCAAGATAAACCTTTTGCCAGGCCTAAACCTTCCTTTTTAATACAGCTAAGTCACCCTTAGGGTAGGCCCTAAACAGCCCATAGGGTAGGGTGCAGTGTATTTAAAACGTTGGACATGTACTTTTAACCTTTACATGTCCTGGTAGTGAAAAACTGTTGCATATGTTTTTCAATACTGCAAGACCTATCTCTCCCATAGGTTAACATTGGGTTACTTTATTACATTTAATAAGTGCTAACTGTCGATTGGGAGCCGGTGGGAATGTCGAGTTTGGTGTCTAAAGGTTAGTAATTTAAAACCCTCTTTAATGGTAAAATCGATTTTAAGTCACAATTCTAAAAATGCCACTTTTAGAAAATTGTGTGCACGTCGTTGTATTGCACTCCTATTCAACAAACATTAAGCAATCTCAACTCAAAAGTTAGTTTTTTGTGTGCACTCTGTAAAGCGGGTCCACCCTCTCCCCTTATTAAATCACAACAGATGACCTCAGCATTTGCTGAGGTCATCTGTTGTACTTTTAGAAAATTGGCATTTTCTTGTCCCAACCATTTGGTGCCTGCAGCCTGTATCCTGGATTACATGACTAGGTGTAGCAGGCAGTTGGCCTTTGTGTATTACTTCTAGACAGTGAGAGAAAAGCAGAATAGGTGTAGGATGGGCCATCTTAGAGCTGATAGTGGGGCGGAGCTGTCACCTACTACACTTCCACTTCATGGAAACTCTGCCTCAGCACACTTACAAAGGGTTTCACACTAGTCTTTTGTGCTCCCAGACAGGCTGGGGACAGGGCAGGGAGGCAGGAAATTGTAGACACCTCTGTCAGGGAGGACTTTAGAAGTTTGTCCCATTTCAAAGCTGGGCTAATTTGGTCCCTGTATCCGGCCTGTCTCCATCGCAGTTGGCCTGAAATTGTGATTTTCTCCCTTACCGGTGCTACCAGATAACCACAGTTAGCACTTTGAGCTTTTAAGCACTGTTTTTACCCAACTCTTTAAAACTGTATAGCTCTGGTTCCACTCATTGAATTTCTTGTCCTTTTCATCTAAAATAATTTATTGAAATGTACTCTATTTTTCTTAATTGGTTTGGAATTTTTCTTCTGCTGTATTTTCACTTTATTACTCTTTGTGTGCTGCATAAATACTTTACACATTCCCTCTAAGTTTAGCCTGAGTGCTTTGTGCCAAGCTACCTGAGGGTTAAGCACAGGTTAAATTAGTGACTTTAGTGGTTCACACTGACAGAGATTGTGGCTGTTGCTTGAAGAGGGCTCACATCCCCTCCAAGCAACAACCCAATTATTCACGCCAGGCATGCAGTTAAAGGACTTCTTTGTGAGCAGTCATGGATCACAAGTTTGGGAATAAACATATCTAGCTCAAGCCCTTTGTGTTTTGTGGATTGTATCATTTGAGATAGAAACGCCACTCAACACATATTAAAATGCTAGAACTAGTTTACAATTTAGAGCTGAGCACTATTTTAAACTAATGCTCAACTAAACCTTTATTTCTGCAGTTTGACTTGGTGAATATATATAAATGGAGTGACTACTTAGGAAGATTTTTTAATTAGTGTAGCTGAGCATTCATGTATTAATATAAATAGACCATGGTCTGAGAAACATAACTAAAATACATTCATTAAAGATGTGGGCTATTTTACTAATGAAGTTGCATAACATGTGAGGCCTGGAATCATATGCTTGACACAGTCATACAGAGCCTTCCTTAACAAACAGAAAATTAGAAACAGCAATAGACAAGATATTAAGCGGATATAACCAGGAGGATGAGCAGAACATCTGACTTGCAAAACCCTTGCAAAAACCTCATTATTTGTCCCTATGTAGCAGAGCCCTAAGCTGTTCCTTCTCAGGGATTAGTAGTTGAATGATTCCTGGGTTTATGTTTGCATTCTGCCATTCCCATTGTCAATTGTAAATGGAGGACTAACAGCCCTAGAATATAAAACAAACAAGAATTGGCAAAGCCAATGGTTCACCCTTGTGACCTCAAAACCCAGACCTATTTGATTGCCAATGCTTTTTTTGATTGTACTGCGTAAGAAGAAAACTGTTAAAAAAGACCACAATGGTGTCCATCCTGAAATTAGGGTTTCCACCTTTCCCAGATAAAAATCTCAGCCACTGGTTCACATTTTAAGATTCTGTAAAGGCCTGGACGTCATTCTTAAATAGAACTTTATAGAATATTGTCTTTATTCAATTTTAACATGACCTTACTGTCTTTGTTTAATTTAAGTATCAATCACGGATAATTAAGGCAGCTAAAATACACATTTTAAAGTGCTTCCTTTTTAAATTCACTAGTTAAAGTTTACACTGATAAGGAGATAAAATACTAGCATTAATTGATTTTTCTAATTTTAGTACCGACTGGGGTGCTAAAATACTGGTCATGCAGATAAAAATGGTCAAGAGGCTACCCTACTTAAAATGGTTTATTTTATGCTCTATGAAAAACCATTAGAAGACGGCCACCATGACTGCAAGCACAGTGCCATCTTATAATGCTTTTTCATAAAGCATGAGGAAAATCGTGACAGGATGGTTACTGTGCATGCACATACGTTGGTGGACATCTTGCAATGGTTTTAAAACTATTAAAAGATGGACATCCACCACCTTACATGCGGTGGAAGGCTGACAGCAGCTGAGTGGGCAAGCAGGTATAGTAGGACAGTGACAAATCTATACAAAAAAGAGCAAGGGGCAGGAAAGATGAAGGAAGAACGTATCACAGCAAATATGGAGAGACATTGGTTTCTCATGCAGTTCAATGAAAGGCCCTTACGTTACGTCAGCTGTGAAAGGATACAACTACTCAGTAAATCAAAACATGGTAAGGCAGTAATGCTCCTCTGAGTAGGAAAAAAATGGGATTAGGGAATCAAACCCTGAAATAAGACATGAAAGCTATCAAATCATGTGCAAGGGTTGGACCCAAAGCCCACTATGTATGTTGGTTGTTATAGTCTGGAAAACCACAGCTAAAACTACTTGTAGAGAGAACCCTAGAAAATCTTATGACATGGAAAGCCTCGAGATCTCTCGATGTTGGAAATGGAAAATTGCTTAACCCATTCGATAAATATTTTACCTGTGGCAAAAAAGGCACTAAGAATTGCGGAAGAAATGTTATTAACCATACCACCTGCTCTCTACACCCTATGTGCACTTCCTCATTTTCTGTCATGCATCCTCTTGCACAGTAACTCCATCATATAGTGCTCACACCAAATAACGCGTATCATGTCGGTAAAACCACAAGTAAGTTTGTGTCTGGAAAGCAAATCTTTCTGCAAAGTAAGGCTGTGACATAACAAGTTCCGCGTTATCATAGATCCCCCTTAATATTCCTATGAACAAAAGAGAAGGAAATTCTTGAATGTCATTAAAATAAAACATGGCCGTGTTCTTTCATTTTCAAACAAGACGCAAAACTTTCAGTGGATGGGGCAGATTTACAAGCCTCTTGCGCCTTCTTGCGCCATCACTGCGTCACTTTTTTTGATGCAACGGCGGCACAAAAAATGCGGCCTATTTATAACGTGATGCATCTAGGGAGATGCGTCACGTTGTAAAGCCCTGCGTCACATTATACCTGCGTCAGGTATAATGTATGCAGGGTGGGCGTTCCCACGCAGGAAGACCTCGTAAAAGTGACGCAGTGAAATCTACAAGATTTCACTGCGCCACTTTTAGGACGCCACTGCGTCAAAACCTTACGCCTGCTTGAAGCAGGCGTAAGTAGTGACGCAGTGTAGTGGGAATAGGCCTCAAAATGCATTGCTGGAGTTGTAATTGTAATTGTAATTCGCATTTGTAGAGCGCATTATCACCGTCAGGTCTCTAAGCGCTGTGAAGAGAGCCCTGCCCTAGCACGTGAGGAGATGTTTGATAATTAGGTTGTGCCCCAGGCTTCCGCAAAAAGGACTGTTTTTAACTTCTTCCTGAAGGGGAGAAGGGCGTGTTCCTTGCGAACATTCTCCGGCAACTTGTTCCAGAGTTGAGGAATGGAGGTTGAAAAGGCTCTTCCTCCTTTAGTGGTCAAGCTGAAGCGGGGGCAGGCCAGCAAGCCGGCCTCAGAGGACCGTAGCACCCTGCTAGGAGTGTAGTTGACTAGTCAATTTTTGATGTACGTTGGGGCTTGGCCAGATGGTTTTATGCGCGATGCAGAGGCCCGTGAACTTGGTTCTCTGCCTAACCGGGAGCAAATGCAGCTGA
Source organism: Calotriton arnoldi (assembly GCA_963921515.1). Lineage (NCBI taxonomy): Eukaryota > Metazoa > Chordata > Amphibia > Caudata > Salamandridae > Calotriton > Calotriton arnoldi. The sequence goes on along the minus strand of CAWUFW010012304.1, from coordinate 244,271 downwards.
CGTAGGAGGGGGGTGGCGTGAGCCCTCCTAGGCGCTCTAAAAAGTAATCTGGCGGCATCATTCATGATGACCTGTAATCAGGCCAACAGATTTCCTGGGAGGCCGATATACAGGGAGTTCCCATAATCTAGGCGTGACAGTATCATGGCCGATACCGCCATTCTAAGTGTGGCAAACGTGAGGAGGGGGCGAGTTTTCGTAGCTGTCTCAGCATGCCGATGCATGTTCCTACTACTGCCGACACCTGCTGGGTCATCGAAAGCTTGGCATCAATTTTGATGCCCAAGCTCTTTACGGCCGGGGCCGGTTCAGGATTAGTGCCCAGTTCTTGTGGCCAAAAAAGGTCGCTTCAGGGGTTAGCGTCAGTGGTGACGGCCAGAACCTCAGTTTTATCAGGATTAATTTTGAGGGAGTTGGCTGTCATCCAGTTGACAGTGAATTTAAAATGTTTTGCATTCTAGTGTGGGCGGTCGGGGAGCTGTCTATCTGGATGATAACTTGCGTGTCATCGGCGTAGTTATAGATCTGACACTCCATGAGATTCAATGCAGCTATCAGGGGCTGGAGGTAGACGTTGAAAAGGAGAGGTGACAGCGCCGAGCCCTGTGGTACCCCGCACGAGAGTTTGCCGGAGTCGGACACATGATCGGACAGCTGTACTCTCTGGGATCGATCCTTGAGGAAAGATGTGAGCCACATAAGGGCCGTGCTCTGGATGCCTAACTCTGAAATCCGCGACAGAAGTTGGTCATGGTTGACCGTATCAAATGCCGCGGATAGGTCCAGGAAAACCAGGGCACATGGCTTTTTCTTATCGGCCCTTAACCTGAGTTCATCCAGCACTGACAGTATTACCATTTCCGTGCTGTGATGAGCCCTAAACCTGCCTGGTTGTATTGTAGAAGGTGATTTCCTTCTATGTGGTATGACAGGGATTTCAACACGTGCTGTTCCAGCACTTTCGCCAGGAATGGGAGTTGGGAGATTAGCCTAAATTTTTTTAGGTTCTTCACGTCTGCCCCTGGTTTTTTTAGGAGCGGGATGACACGAGCTTCCTTAAAGTTGGTGGGGACGTGGCCCGATTCTAGGGATTGATTTAGTAGCGAGAGAACCTCGCTTTCTATCCCTGGTAGCGCCACCTTATAAATCCTCGGTGGACAGGGGTCCGCAGGTGACCCTGACTTGACCCGCCCCATTAAGGGGGACAGGGAGTCGCGGGTAAGCATGGGGAAGGCGGTGAGCGGTTTATCATATGAGGGGGGCAGAGGTTCTGATGCTAAGGGACAGTGGACAGTAGGAGTAGAGTGAATTTCCGTCAGTAGGTCCTTCACTTTCTTTAAGAAGAAGGACTGGAACTTATTGCAATCTTCCAGGCAGAAGGAGGGCTTCTGTTCCTGAGCTTGTCTCAGCTCTTTTAGAATCCGGAAGGTTTCTTTTTGCGTATTGTCAGCTGCCGAAATCCTAGCTTCATAGAATTCCGCTTTCCTTGTTAAAATTGCCTTTTTATAGATTGCAAACATAGAGTGATATTCTAGCCGGGCACCTGGGTCATAGGCTTTACGCCAGGCTCTCTCGCGCTGGCGGAGGGTTTGTTTCATGTTTCTTAAAGCATCGTTGAACCAGGGGGCCTCCTTGCCTTTGTCCCTTACTCTTTCCCTATGCATTGGGGCTACCATGTCGATGGCGTTCTTCAGCCTTGTGGACAGGGTAGCACTTTCTACATCCAGGTTACCCTGTATTGGACTTAGGGTAGCTGATTTATGTAGGATATTAACCAAGTCGTCTGCTCTAATTTTATTCCAACTCCGTAGCACTTTCCACTCCGGGGGGGGACGGCTGCTTGTTTTGTGGGTGGGAGCCAGCCTCTAATTAGATGATGATCAGACCAGGCGCAGGGACTGATATCTATTGGGATGGTAAATGGATGGGATGTCCAAACCAGATCAAGTATATGGCCCTTCTCATGAGTGGGACCATTCACTAACTGTCGGAGTTCTAAAGAGGTCAGTGCCTCATCCAGCTGTTTGGCCTGGCTATCTTTAGGAATCTGATCCCAATGGAGTTGCGTCGTGCTTGCGACACGACTCCAGCAATGCGTGACTTTTGCCCCAACAGATGCATCAGAATTTCTGACGTATCTGTCAATCCTTGCGCCATGGTGTGCCGTATTGTAAATACAGCGCATCCATGGTGGCGCAAGGGTTTCTCAGAGTGGCGCAGGGAAAGTGACGCATCTCTGCAGATGCGTCACTTTCTTGTAAATTTGCCCCGATATTTTTGAACAGCACTCTTTAAAAAGAAAAGGAAATGTATACGAGCATTGGCAAAGCTGATTCATAATGACACGTCATCTTGTGCTACTACAATACAGACGCTGGGAGTAGGGTCCCTTTAGCTGAACAGATTGCATTAGCAGAGTTAAGCTGTACTGTTAAAGAAAAGTGTTTGATGGGGGTCAGAAGATGACGTTTTTTTGTTTTAACTGATGACCTTAAAAGGCGTGCCAAACAAAATATTGCATAGGAGATACTTTTGACAAAAAGCCAGTATTTTCATGCATCAAGTAAGCAAGCCTACGGGCTCATACGTCTTCAGTTTGTGAACAAAAAAGCTGGTAATCCAATTACATTTTATCAAGAGAGATAAGTAAAACAAGGGATAATAAGGGATAATAAGGCTGGGTTCCGCTACCAGAATTTAACTAGGAACCCTCGGTCAATGGATCTTTTGTTACCTGCTGAGAAGTGTAAAGGGGAGAAACAATTCAATTGAGGCAATCCAACATTCCCGATGACTATGACTCAAAAGATCACAGACTCCGAACTCCAATTTAGCGAGTTTATTACAAAGCCAGAAACAACTGAATGTACAAGCACCTCAGGACGAGGTTGTAAAAGTACATGGGAACTAATACAAAGCCATATCTACGAGTGAGCCTAATCCGATAGATCATGAAAAGAATGAATAGTTCCAAAAACAAAACACAGGCAAGAACTGCCCCCACGTCTAAGTCAGACTTCATCTGTGGCTGAAAAGTAAAGAGCATTAGACTATCCCTACTCTATCTCTAAAGTGACATCCCTACTTAGCATTCACCAGGCAAGATCAATTAAAGGTGTCAGCTCGTGAAGACTTCCTAAGAAGCACACTCACGTTGTATGGGTCGATCTCTTCTTCTTAACTCCCTTCTTCTCCTCTCTCATCCCTCTTCTCCTAACTCATCCCTCGGGGCACTGTCCCTAATACAAAATGCACAGATGTAAAACACGCCCACAGATCACCTCATCTCACTGGGCATTTCTCACCATCTCATAGGTAAATTTCCACCGTCTTCCTCACTCCATCCAAGTTCGGCTCGATGACCTTGATTCCCAGGCCTCCTCAGTGAGAAAGAACACTGGCTCCCAATTATCGACATTCCGTTTACAAAGTATCACTTCTCCTCCATGCCTAACTCCTAAAACAAAAGGCGTTAGTTTAACTAACAAAGGCAACTTCTTCCACCTGCAACGGAGACGTGAGAACAGAACAACCTTGCATGTACATGAAATTCGCTGACTACCTCCAAATGCGAGAGCTTACCAGGGAAATTACATTTGCAGGCCTACACAAATCGACCAACATAAGAATAAACGAATAGGCCTTCAATTACACAAAGTGAACATTTCATTTAGGCCTTTACACATCAAATTATACACACAAGTTAACGGAGCTTTCCTTTGCAAGCATCTACAATTATTACACATTAAGCACAATTAGTCATCACCACGTGCAGACTCTAACATTTTTTTTTTTTTAATATTTTTTATTGAAATCCATATAACAAACATTTTTTATCCATAAATACATCCATAAAATTCATTAAATATGTCAATAATAATACAAAGTTGTTAAATAGCACCGATTTACCGAGAGGGAGTAAATCCTAAAATCCGTAGAGATAAACATTTAAGCCAGTGTACAAAAGACAAAGAAAACAGTATCCACTGCCGGTCATAAATATAAACTAAACAATTGATTAAACCTTGGGTACCTAAGCATATACCTGAAAATCAGCGAGTATGTGGAAAATACTAAATCATCCTATATTCAATGATGTGACTGAATTACAAGAGAATATCAAATGTTGCATAATAAATTGAGATCCTGGTATTGCCGGACATAGATGTCAAACATAGTGGGAACAAATCCTAACTAGGGCAATTAAACAGCGACAGTTTACCTCGACAGAAGTTCCACTTTGACGCATCTTTCCGGACATGTCGGCTTCGGCAGCCAAAAGGCGGAAGGAATTTGTAAAAATGCTACATCTATTCAAGGAACAGGGGGCACAGGCCATGATTGCCCAACAGAGCAAGTTAAAAGTGTTAGTCAAGGGCAGATTTCACATGTTTTGTAATGTCCCGGAAGCACAGGAACTATTGCAACAAATCTCCATGGGAAAATCCTAAGAGCCTTTACATTCTTCAGTTTCAAGATATGATATTACGTTAATGCTATGCATTTACAAATTGCTCTCAAATTGTTTTCCAATATGTTTTCAATTGTGTGTTCTGGCTCTCTTATCTTGGGATTCGTCTTTTTCTAGCATATTTTTCTTAGGCAGTTTTGTTTCCTGTTGTCTTTTGTTTTCCTTCTTTGTCTGATTGCATTGGTATATTTTGGTGCTCTTTTTCTTTTAAATGAGGGAAGTGGGGCAGGCACAAATCTAAACTTCAATGACCTGCAGACATTAATAGATTAATATAAGGTCAATACATTCTCATGTTAAAATGTTATATCTAAAAAAAGGTCATTGTTTATCTATTTTCGATCTCTCGTTTTCGCTGTTCTGCCGCTCTTTCTTGTTGCAAGTACTTTTTTGTAGACACCTGTGATAGGCTAGATAGTTCCTTATCGATCACTCTTCTGATTTGTTCTGTGTCTCGTTCGTCTTTCCTTGCCTCTTTCTTTCCGTTCTTTATTTCTTGTTTTGAAGGAAGGGGGGGTAGTGAGGCCGGGGGCATTAGGCACCAAGTCATAGTGCCAGTCAAGGGGGGGGAGAAGCTTGTCAGATGTGAGCAGGGACGGCGGTCTGCTCATAGTGGCTCCTGGGGTTGGGTGGGGTCACAAGGGTGGAAAAGGGAGCATGGGGAAAAAACGAAATCCATTTTTTAAATCCATACATATATACATCCATTTCATATTAATAGACTCACATTCTGTTAGATCACAGATGGGGCCACTTACCATCGTCATAGTTTTGCAGTATACTTTTATCAATGCTGTTAAGGCTGTTAATTATCTTCTCTGCTGCTAATGGCTAAAAAGGAAATTCTGAAAGTGGCTTCTTTTAACGTTAATGGTCTTAATAACAAAAAGAAAATGAGGGCCATTGAGGTGTGGATTAAGACAGAAAATCCAGCGGTTATTTTATTACAAGAAACCCATACACCAGCGGGAAGCTACCAGACTTCTCTATGTTTAGGTCCTGGGCAGCCTATAGGGGATTTTCCTCATCTTCGGCATCCCATCGGGGCACGGCGATATTTTTTAGTAAAAGACTTCAGGCGGAAGTTGTTAATTTTGTAAACGATCAGAGTGGAAGGTGGTGTTGGGCCACCTGTAACTTAATGCACAGACTTTTAACTTTCGCCAGTATATATGCCCAGGCTGAGGACAATCCAACGCCGTATGAGGAATTTTTTCAATCTCTAATGCAAGTACCTGGCGAATTGATCTTAGGGGGGATTTTAATTTTTTGATGAATCCTAAAATCGACTCCTCTGCTCTGTCCAAAAAACAGCTGAAACCTAAAACTTTAAGAGTTATACAAAACTATGGCTCGACTCTGGACATATTGGATCCTTGGAGGGCGGCATTCCCAACTAAGATCGCCTATACTTGTTTGTCAGGGAGATTTCATACTTCATCACGCATCGATTTTTTTCTTATTTCTAGGAGACTGAGTTTCAGCCAGCAGAGAATCCTTCAGAATGGATTCTCAGATCATGCAATGTTGATTCTTGAGTTACAGTTAGGGGATTATATTAGGACCCCTAAAAGATGGATGCTAAATAGGCAATATCTATCAGAAGAGAATTGGGTGCTCTTTATTGAAAATGAGATTAAAGAATTTCTCACGCGAAACCATGGCTCTGCACCTTTACATGTGGTCTGGGACTCACTCAAGGCTTTCATTAGGGGCTGGCCATCGGAAAAGATGCTGATAATCTTAGGAAAGCTAAGGAAGAAAAGCGATCCCTGGCCTAGAGCAGATAGTACAAAGGTCTCTCGACGCATTTCTTAGCAGCCCCTCAGTTTGTAACCAACGGCAGCTTGATCAGGCTAAACGGGATCTTAGCGAAAGATATTATCTTAAGAGTGAATCCTTTTACCAGCACCATAGACAAAACATTTATGAAGAAAGTAATTATACTGGTAGGTTCCTTGCTTGGCAGGCAAGGGAGCAGGCTGTTACTAACCAGATAACTGCATTAAAATGTCCTTCAACTGCTTCCCGTACTGACGACCCGGTAAAATAGGTGATATAATGTTACAACATTATAGGTCCATATACGGCCAACAACAGATTATTGATATCACATCCCTGAGAGCTTTCCTCCAGAGAAATGAATTGCCGGTACTCTCGGATATGGAGAAAATGAGCATGGCAAGGCCTTTTACAAAAGATGAGCTGGAGGGTGTCATAAAAAATCTTCAGAGCGGCAAAGCCTGTGGCCCGGATGGCCTCCCGGCAGAATTTTTTTAAATCTTTCGTAGGCGCCCTTTCGGATTATTTTTTATTGTTAGCTAACTCAATTTTAGAAGGTGGGGCGATACCATTGTCATTCAGAAATGGGAATATAGTCAGTTTTTGGGACAGGATAGCGAAGATCCTAATTCTTACCGCCCCATCACGTTATTAAATTCTGACTATAAAATAATCACTAAACCTTTAGCTAATCGTTTTAATCAAAATGCTTTGAATTTGATTCACCCTGACCAAAATGGTTTTATTGCTGGTAGGCAGCTCGGCACAAATACACACTATTTAACGGAAGCATTGGACTATTTTGAGACTTGGAGGATACCTGCTCTAGTCCTCCTTTAGGCGCCGAAAAGGCATTTGACCTAGTTGTCTGGGAGACTCTATTTCGGAATGAGGAATTTCAATAGGATTGAATACTTGGCTAATAATACTTGGTTATGACCCAGACCTTCTTCTTTCAGACAAGCTTGTCAAACTATTATATATTGCAATGGCTGTAGCTAGATCACTTCTGCTTCAGAGATGGCGATCAGATCTCATACCATCTATATATGAATGGGTCCGAAAAATGAAGCAAGTTAAAAAGAGTGAACGAGCCTATGCATTGCGAATTGGGGGACTTAAGAAGTTTGAGAGGGTCTGGGCAGCTTATTTTGATTAAGATCTCAAAATGTAGTTTATCTTTTAGGAGGTGCAGACTCTAACATGATGCACGTTTAAATCAGAATGCATTACATTGTACATAGATCTTTCGTTAGGCAATTGCAATATACTAAAGGTTACTCTTTCCAAACATGAATGCCATTTCGTTTCTTTTGCATGACATGAAACAACTTCTATCAATTCACTTGTGAATTATTATTACGACACATTTCTAATGATCAAATGTTAATACAACACATAAATATATGCGGGTGCGGACTATCCATGATTATGATGCACCCCTACAATTTTTAGAGCACCATCGCGCTCCATCAACATTCTAAGGTATGCAGAGAGCCCGACCTTCCGGAAGAAAAACCCCCCCAAAAAAGCCACTAAAAGTACATCGAGGCACACACACTCACTCTAAATTACATGTGACACAGTCAAAAAAGGGTTTCTTGCAGTGGTGTCGTCACACGTGCACAATCTTCATGATCGACTATTGTAGGTCTTGGCAGCTTTTATCTTTGGCCTTTTTTTGTTGCACTTTTATATAGTGCGAACTCGACCCGAAGGTATTGGAGCACTTTACATGAGCACCAGTTACATTACACAAAGATACATTCATTTTTCGTAGACACGGGGAGATTAAGTAATTTGCCTAGGATCACAGGACACCGAGACTCGAACCTGGCTCCCCAGCTCCAAAGTCGCATCTTCTCCAATTGTGGAGTCCTTCTGTGCCCTCCCTAAAAACACATCTAGACACGCCACTAACGTCTTGACATCCCCATCACAAAAAGAAAGCACAAATGTGACAATGAACCTGTCGTGACCTGGGGCAGAGGACACTAGGACCCCTAGTAAGGGGAATGGACAGCAACCGGACACCACTTCCGGTCAGGGAGTGAGGAAGAGGATTATTGATACGGCGAGGGAAGGGAACAGACGTGCCTGCGAGCACTGACGAGAAAACAGAATAAAGAAGAACCAATCACCTACCTGTCTCTGCGTGGTCTATGCGTGGGGACACGACAACTGGCGAAGACGAGGTGGGATCAGAAAACGCCACCAGAAGCGCGTGCCTGTGGCCTCTACAACGTCTGAACGGAGCCAGGAGCCCACCCTGGTCTGCCGGCCCTAGAAGAGGAAACGCGAAATCGGGAGCCCACCCCGATCGCAAGAAAAGCGGAGCCAGGAGCCCACCCTGGTCTGCGTATGGGGAACTGCAGCGACATTAGGAGCCCACCCCGGCCGCATCGAGTGGAAAAGGTGAGGAAAGAAAGGAGCGTGCACCCGACCATGACTGCAGCCGCCCGCTGACTGAAGAGATAGCCCCAAGCCTCCTGCGTGTAGATTTCAAGATGAAATCTCGCGAGAACTCGGCGGCCATCTTAAGGTCAGGCGGGAGAGCCAATAGGATGCTGAATAAGACCCGATGGCCATTTTGAAGTCAGGCAATAGAAGAAATAGGAAATCTCGCCCTGCAGAAATCTCGACGGCCATCTTGAAGTCAGGCAGGAGAGCCAATCAGAGGCTGGAGAAGGCCAGGCGGCCATTTTAAAGTCAGGCAAAGACTGAAAAACATAGAAAAAGAGGAAAAAGGTGAAAACAAAAGGAAATTACAACAAACAAAGTGGAAATAAAGAAATAATACACTGTTAAAAAGGAAACTGCACCCAAATAAGAAGGGAAAAGCATACAGAGTTAGGAGAAGCAGGTCTACACCACAACAAAAATGACAGAAGACGGAAATGACAAGAACAGTGCGAACGCAATCTTCCGCAGACCACTACCGTTCAGCTTGTCAGAGCCGCAGACAGGCATTCGCTGGGAAAGATGGATAAGGCAATTCGAACGCTACATGCGTGCCACATGCAAGGACTACACAGACCAGCAAAGCATAGATTTGTTCCTAAACTTCGTAAGTGATTAGGTTGAGGATCTTTTGATAACATTTCCCCCAGAACAGACCTCAACATACAGGGGACTGATGAAGTGCCTCACAGACAAGTTTGACCCTCAAAGAAATGTTGACTTTGAGAGATACACGTTCAACACCACATGCCAACTGGCAGAGGAATCCCTCGACGATTTCGCGACCAGATTACGCAAACTTGATACATATTGCGAATTCGACAAATTAGACAATGAACAGGCCATACAACTGCGCATCATTGAAGGATGTCAGTCAGTGGAGTTCCGTGCACGAATACTGAAGGAACCGTACAAGCTAGAGAAAATATTGACAATGGTCCGAGTGGAGGCCTGAGCTACAGCACATGCCAGGCAAATGGAAAATGGGAAGGCAAGAAGAGTGGAACAAGCAAACCGCGTAGCTGGGAATGTCAGGAAACGAGACAATACACCGCCGCCCCGGAAGCAAAAGCAAGAAAGAACATGCTATCGCTGTGGACTTGTGTTCCCACATGCTGGTGCCTGCCCGGCGATGGGTCACAAATGCCGGAAATGCAACAGAGAAAACCATTTTGCGAGTGCCTGCATGAGTGGACAATTCAAAAGTGAGGGAGGGAGACCAGCAAGACCTCAGACAGCGACAAGCAGATACGCACGGCACATGGACACACAGAATTGCAGTCCCTCAGCTGAATCGGAAGGAGCAAACACGCCAGAGGCAGCAGAACGGCTGTATCTGATGTCAGATGTACCAATGGAAGATCGCTTGCCAGAACACATTCATCTCATAGACAAACAACAGATAAAGAAAATAGCGACGGTGAACATTGAGGTAGGGAGTCACAGCACGAGCGTCGTACTATACAGCGGAGCTACATGCAACATGTGCATGTCAGAATATAAGAAGATGAGAGTGAAACCACCGCTATCACCGTCCACTGTTGATGTGTTCACCTGGGGCTCAAGAAAACCAGTGGTGAACATGGGGAAATTCATAGAGACACTGACATACAAAGAAAGATCGGTAAAGGAGGAAGTACATGTACTACGAGGAGACATTCCAGCACCCTGTCTACTAAGAAATGTCACCGCGCAGGTGATGGGTGTGAGAAGTTGGCCTGGTATATGCTGTTCACTAATTAAAGTGGACACCTTGCACCAGGGCAAACCGACTCTTATGGTAGATAGGTTTAAGACAACCTTTTAAAGAAAGCTATCCTAGTGGTAGCTGTGGAGAGCAGCCTTCAGGCTAAGTCTCGGAGGAATGTAAAGCAGCTTGTTTTACCATATAATCTCTTGAATCACCAAATGAAAAGACACCACACAGGTATATATATCAAATATATATGTATTTATTTCTAAATAACTCTCTACTAATCTCTTTATGAGATTAGAAGACAAACATATGCACAAATCAACGTTTCACAATAAGTTAAGCACAAAATATGGCTGGGGCCCTAGGGGCGTACCAGACCATATACTAAGTAAGAGACTTAGAAACAACGACTTGCAGGGAGACAAGGCCTAGGGCCTTCAGAAGTGCTGGGGCCTCACGAAACCACCCAAGGCAGGTAAGTAAAGGACCCACGGGGACGCGTGCAGTGTGGATACACAGGCGCGAATCGCCGTTAACTTCAATGGGGCAAGTCGCGGTTGGAAATAAAGAGTTTTAGGATACTTCGGGAGAACCTACAAGCAAGTCACTTACAGGGTAAGTAGTTCTAGGGCCCACACCCACAGGAGCACCGTCGTGCTGGAGTTACCTCACCCAGGGAAGCCGGGTGCACAGGTGTCCTTTGGTGTCGGGTCGCGGCGTCGTTTTCAATGGCGAACAAAGAAGACTTGCTGCTTGCGGGAGCTGAAGAAGTGTCCGGTGGAATCCAAGCCTGGATTCTGAAGAAGGATGACCTGAAAGCAGAGGGGACAGTGTTCAAAGTCACTTGGCAGTGACCCGGGGCAAGGAAGATGGATGCCCACCGTCGTCGGTCGCTTCAGGTCGGTTGCGGGTGCCTTGACTCTTCAGCCACGTGGTCCAGGAGGCGTCGACGACAACCAGGAGCTGGATTCGGTGTGTCCCTCGACGTCTTCAGCTGACTGCGGTGTCGGCAACTCGATCGGAGCCAACAAGCCTTGGCAGCCGCAAGTCTCGGGGAGATGAAGAAAAGTCGATGGCGCAGACCAGCAAGGTCTGAGGGACTCACCCAGCGAAGGTAAGTCAGGGCAGGCCTGGAGCAACCAGGGGAGCCCTTTGGTTTCTTTAAGAAGTCTTCTGGGGACCCACAAGCCAGCGGGCAAGGGATCGCGAAGACACCTCGGGCGGAATCACTCAACAGGGGCCCACGGTCACTCGGGACGGTGTAGGCCTCTGATCTTCGGAGGGATTCCTGCTGGAGGTCGGGACCACACGTGGTCCAAAGCACAAGTTCGTAGAACGTTGTGAAGGGGTTGCACTCGACAATAGTGCACGGTACCCAGGGGTCGCGGTTCCTCGTTACTCGTGGGGTCCACTTGCCTCAGCTTCGCTGGGGACTCACGATGGCCTGGGAGAGGTCAGGAAATCCACTTCTTGGGCTGCAGGGACTTCGGACTCCGGCGGGAGCGGCGTAGTTTGCGACCGTCGTTGTCGTTTTTGGTGCCTGCCAAGCAGGGGAGTCACTCCTTGACTCCAAGGGAGATTCTTCTGTCTTCCAAAGGTAGTGGAACGTCGAAGGGCCAGGATTCTTCTGTAGAGTGTCGTCCAGGGGTTATCTGCTTTGCAATGGCAAGGTTCCCCCTCTTATACTAAAAAGAGGGGATGGACTAGCTCTATGACCCCACCTATGGGAGGGTCAAGGGAGGGGTGGCTACACCCACTTCCCTTTGTCCAGTTTCACGCCAGAGCAGGGGCAGGTAGCCCCTGAGCTGGTTTGAACTGGCATATGCACAGAGGAGCCTTCTGCTCCCCCAGGGCAGGACTTCAAAGCACTCTAAGAGTGCACCCACCCAGCCCCAATACACTAAACCCTGTCTGGAAGGTGGTTACACCTCCCTGTGACAGGATGCCTATTGTTGGGCTTCCTCCACTGTGAGTTTCGGTCATCAGCAGGAGGGCAGCCCAGTGTCTGTGACTGGTGGCATCCATTTTGTGATGCCAGGGCTCTTTAGGATTCTACCGCGTTTCCACAGCAGGTACATGTCTTATCCCTCTAGAAGGGTGGAATGCTACCCCCGCCGCCAAGATTGGCGGGGGGTAGTATTCCAAGATGTTTGACACCAAACACGACATGTTTTGATGCAGCCATTCCAAAGTTAGCATTTACCGCGAGGATATAATGCACTTAAGAGTATATGGTTTAACCGCATCCACAAACAGCACCAGAGAATGGACTCTGAGAACTGCAGAGGGGCCCTGCTCATGCAGAGGCACCCCCTCACATAGAAGCCAAGCACCCTGCCCTCAGGATTGATAGGGCCTGCCTTAGGGGTGACTGATAGGTTTATATGTGTGTGCAGGAGAGATATAGGAAACCTATATCTCAGTGAGGGGTGCTAGCACCACCTCACCCAGGCTGCAGTAGCAGGCCTGTGGTGTCAGATTTAGACTGCTTCCCAGGGGTGGCATAACACATGCTGCAGCCCCTGGTAGGCCTGTGAAGTACCTATGCCCTTGGCACCTAAGGTACCATATACTAGGGACTCATAAGGCACCACAGTATCCAATCACTAGTGCACCTAGAGTGCACTCCATGTCGTTTAGAGAGAGCAGATAGACTGGGGCCCTGAATAGCAGGGTCCCAGTCCAACTAAGTCATAAACCAGCAAAACACCATAAAAAAGTGGGGGCAACCATATAGTCAGATTCCACCTTCCTACATAACCCCCCCAAACGAAAGGAGATAAGGCTAACCTTGGCCAGTTGAGCCTTTATTGACTAAGTGGCCATATAAGGAAGCACCTGCACTAGCATGGTTGCCCCCTGTCTTATGGTCCACTAAGCAATCCCTCACCCTAAGGGTATGAGAGGGTCTCCACCATGGGGAATCACTACCTGTGGTGTGCTTTGGCAAAGTACCAGGCTGGTGAGGTGTCTGAGTAGGGAAGTGTGGCCCTAGGAATGTTGGCCTCAGCTTTCTCAGCTCACTGGTCACCATGTATGCCTGTCTTTCCGTGACTGAGTGGTACTCTGCTCTAAGGGTCAACCTTTGACTGCCTACAGCCGGGGGTTGGGTCCCTTTGGGTGGAACACTGGAGGGACATGGCATGTTTGGAACCTTTTGGTCCCAGGTTTGCCCTTGCCTAACAGAGTCCTTCTGGGGGTGGTCCCTACATAAAGGTATGGGGGATCCCTCAGTGGGTTGAGGAATTTTCACCTGGCTAGGGCTACTAGACTGGGTGCCCCTAATCTGCTGATGGGGGGTTCCTCTGGACAGGGGGCCCTGGGGGTCCACTGACCTCCCTGACCTCTGCAGCCCTGGGCTGACTGAGGCAGGGTAGAGAGGGGCAGTTTACCTGCTCCAGACTGGGTACCACCTTGGAAGGGTCCTCTGCCATCAGGGGTGGGGCCAGGCCAGGCCTGACTACCTCTGTGGCAGTTCCTTCACTAGGGGAGGGTCAGTTCCCTGAGGAGGCTGACCCTTACCTACTGTCTGGAGGGAAGAAGACTTTTCTTCAACCCTTGTGCTCTCTTCTGGGGGAGAGTGGGCCATTCTTCCAGGCTCCATCTCTCCAAAATCTTGGGCTGGGGCTGTGGCCATCACAGCCCCACTAACCTTTACAGGGACACCCAACATCCTCAGATGGGTTTGGTGTTCAATTTCAGCCCAGGCTGAAATTTCCAGATCATTGCCCATCAGGCAATCTACAGGTAAGGTTGGGGACACTGCCACTCTTTTGGGCCTGTGACCCCCTCCCAGCTGAGATTGACTATGGCCATGGGGTGATCTGTTCTGACACCATCAATGTTGGTCACCTGGTATTTAAACTCAGGTAAAAGCTGGTGAGGGGGACTAGTTTCCCTGCCACCATGGTGACACTAGCCCCTGTGTCCCTAAATGCCACAGCTTTCTGACCATTAATTATTGGCTCCAGTCTGTACCTGCCCAATGCTGTGGGACCCACGGTAAAGGTGGCAAATCCTATACCACCATCAGAATCTGAGGAGTCTGTTGAGGGGGTCCTGTCTAAACTAGGGCCCACCTCTGTTCCTCTTGCAAAAGCACCTAACTTTTGGGTGCACTACTCCCAACTGGAGGATTACTACTGGTAGTACCAGGAGGGGTGGTAGTAGTTGTTGGAGGAACATTTTCTTTATTGCCATTCCTGGGACAACTGGGATCAGATTTCCAGTGCCCATGCTTTTTACAGACATGGCAATAGGGTTTCTTTTCAGGAGAGGAAGGAGTTTGGGACCCACCCCCAGAAGAGGAATTTTGGGGCCCTGTAGTGGACTTATCCTTGGATTTATCCCCACCTTTCTCTTGGGACTTGGTAGAATCTTTCTTGTGGTCACCACCCTGATTCTTAGGCCTTACCCTGGTTCTGACCCATTTGTCTGCCTTCTTTCCCAATTCTTGGGGAGAGGTCAGATCAGAGTCCACCAGGTACTGGTGTAAAAGCTGGTTTTGACAATTATTAAGGATCTGTTCTCTCATCATTAGATTATAAAATCCTTTGAAATCAGTAACCCTACTGCCAACCAGCCAACCCTCCAGAGCCTTGGATGCACAATCTACAAAGTCTGTCCAGTCCTGAGTCTGTGCCTTCTGGGTATCTCTGAACTTCAACCTGTACTCTTCAGTGGTTAAGCCAAACCCATCTATCAGTGCACTCTTCAGGACCTCATAATTATCAGCATCCTCTTCTCTAACAGTGAGGAGCTTGTCTCTACCTTTATCTGAAAAGGAGAGCCACAAGATTGCTGCCCACTGCTTTTGGGGGACCTGCTGTACTCTACAGGCCCTCTCCATAGCAGTTATCCATTTGTGGATATCATCCCCACTCTGGTAGGGAGGAACAACCTTGCTCAGGTTCCTATGGTCAGGGACATATTCTCTGCCTCTAGGGACACTGTTGCTGCCACCAGGGGGTTCTAAACCCTCCCTTCTGGAAGCTCTCTGGATCTCCAGGGCTTCTCTATCCAGTGCCAACTGCTTGGTTCTGAGGGCCACTTTGGCTTCCTCATACTGGAGCAGTTTGCACCTTCTCTCAGAGGAGGTCTCTCTTAAGTTAAAGTATGAGCTCCTCTCTTGGACAAATTCTCTGCCAGAGTGATAAGAGTGCTCAGATTCCCTGGAAGGGGATCTGTGCCTCTCATCCACTCTGCCAGTTCTCTTAGGGAGAACTCCTCTGTCCTGTTCAGGCTCCTTGAAGCCTGGCCCTTCAACCACAGAGTCTTGGTCATTCGGATTGTCCTCATCTGACCCAGATACTATGATTGACCCACCCACTGATTCAGACCCCTTAGCTCCTAGAGCCAATCTAAGGTCATCTGCTGTCAGCAGATCTATCAGATGTAGTGTTGAGGGACTCTGTCCTAGTCTCAGGTGTCTGTCAACACACATGGCTCTCAAGTCAGAGAAAGCCATGTCCTTATACTGAGGCTGAGTGGATCCACTGGGTCCACCCTTTAAGGACATTCTAGTGTTGTGCAGTGTTGTACTACCTACACTAGTTTGTGGCCTACTGATCCTAGCTTGAGCTGTGGAAAGGGTGTGCTATCCCTTTGAACACAGCTCTAAGTTCAGTAGAACTTATTGATACTAAGCTTGACTTTATATGTACCTTGAGTACCTATAATGGTTTTCAGTTAGTAATTCAAATAGAGATTTTCTGGTAAAACAATGGCAAGCTGGAATCCCACACGCTGCCCACCAATGTGAGAAGTTGGCCTGGTATATGCTGTTCACTAATTAAAGTGGACACCTTGCACCAGGGCAAACCGACTCTTATGGTAGATAGGTTTAAGACAACCTTTTAAAGAAAGCTATCCTAGTGGTAGCTGTGGAGAGCAGCCTTCAGGCTAAGTCTCGGAGGAATGTAAAGCAGCTTGTTTTACCATATAATCTCTTGAATCACCAAATGAAAAGACACCACACAGGTATATATATCAAATATATATGTATTTATTTCTAAATAACTCTCTACTAATCTCTTTATGAGATTAGAAGACAAACATATGCACAAATCAACGTTTCACAATAAGTTAAGCACAAAATATGGCTGGGGCCCTAGGGGCGTACCAGACCATATACTAAGTAAGAGACTTAGAAACAACGACTTGCAGGGAGACAAGGCCTAGGGCCTTCAGAAGTGCTGGGGCCTCACGAAACCACCCAAGGCAGGTAAGTAAAGGACCCACGGGGGACGCGTGCAGTGTGGATACACAGGCGCGAATCGCCGTTAACTTCAATGGGGCAAGTCGCGGTTGGAAATAAAGAGTTTTAGGATACTTCGGGAGAACCTACAAGCAAGTCACTTACAGGGTAAGTAGTTCTAGGGCCCACACCCACAGGAGCACCGTCGTGCTGGAGTTACCTCACCCAGGGAAGCCGGGTGCACAGGTGTCCTTTGGTGTCGGGTCGCGGCGTCGTTTTCAATGGCGAACAAAGAAGACTTGCTGCTTGCGGGAGCTGAAGAAGTGTCCGGTGGAATCCAAGCCTGGATTCTGAAGAAGGATGACCTGAAAGCAGAGGGGACAGTGTTCAAAGTCACTTGGCAGTGACCCGGGGCAAGGAAGATGGATGCCCACCGTCGTCGGTCGCTTCAGGTCGGTTGCGGGTGCCTTGACTCTTCAGCCACGTGGTCCAGGAGGCGTCGACGACAACCAGGAGCTGGATTCGGTGTGTCCCTCGACGTCTTCAGCTGACTGCGGTGTCGGCAACTCGATCGGAGCCAACAAGCCTTGGCAGCCGCAAGTCTCGGGGAGATGAAGAAAAGTCGATGGCGCAGACCAGCAAGGTCTGAGGGACTCACCCAGTGAAGGTAAGTCAGGGCAGGCCTGGAGCAACCAGGGGAGCCCTTTGGTTTCTTTAAGAAGTCTTCTGGGGACCCACAAGCCAGCGGGCAAGGGATCGCGAAGACACCTCGGGCGGAATCACTCAACAGGGGCCCACGGTCACTCGGGACGGTGTAGGCCTCTGATCTTCGGAGGGATTCCTGCTGGAGGTCGGGACCACACGTGGTCCAAAGCACAAGTTCGTAGAACGTTGTGAAGGGGTTGCACTCGACAATAGTGCACGGTACCCAGGGGTCGCGGTTCCTCGTTACTCGTGGGGTCCACTTGCCTCAGCTTCGCTGGGGACTCACGATGGCCTGGGAGAGGTCAGGAAATCCACTTCTTGGGCTGCAGGGACTTCGGACTCCGGCGGGAGCGGCGTAGTTTGCGACCGTCGTTGTCATTTTTGGTGCCTGCCAAGCAGGGGAGTCACTCCTTGACTCCAAGGGAGATTCTTCTGTCTTCCAAAGGTAGTGGAACGTCGAAGGGCCAGGATTCTTCTGTAGAGTGTCGTCCAGGGGTTATCTGCTTTGCAATGGCAAGGTTCCCCCTCTTATACTAAAAAGAGGGGATGGACTAGCTCTATGACCCCACCTATGGGAGGGTCAAGGGAGGGGGTGGCTACACCCACTTCCCTTTGTCCAGTTTCACGCCAGAGCAGGGGCAGGTAGCCCCTGAGCTGGTTTGAACTGGCATATGCACAGAGGAGCCTTCTGCTCCCCCAGGGCAGGACTTCAAAGCACTCTAAGAGTGCACCCACCCAGCCCCAATACACTAAACCCTGTCTGGAAGGTGGTTACACCTCCCTGTGACAGGATGCCTATTGTTGGGCTTCCTCCACTGTGAGTTTCGGTCATCAGCAGGAGGGCAGCCCAGTGTCTGTGACTGGTGGCATCCATTTTGTGATGCCAGGGCTCTTTAGGATTCTACCGCGTTTCCACAGCAGGTACATGTCTTATCCCTCTAGAAGGGTGGAATGCTACTCCCGCCGCCAAGATTGGCGGGGGGTAGTATTCCAAGATGTTTGACACCAAACACGACATGTTTTGATGCAGCCATTCCAAAGTTAGCATTTACCGCGAGGATATAATGCACTTAAGAGTATATGGTTTAACCGCATCCACAAACAGCACCAGAGAATGGACTCTGAGAACTGCAGAGGGGCCCTGCTCATGCAGAGGCACCCCCTCACATAGAAGCCAAGCACCCTGCCCTCAGGATTGATAGGGCCTGCCTTAGGGGTGACTGATAGGTTTATATGTGTGTGCAGGAGAGATATAGGAAACCTATATCTCAGTGAGGGGTGCTAGCACCACCTCACCCAGGCTGCAGTAGCAGGCCTGTGGTGTCAGATTTAGACTGCTTCCCAGGGGTGGCATAACACATGCTGCAGCCCCTGGTAGGCCTGTGAAGTACCTATGCCCTTGGCACCTAAGGTACCATATACTAGGGACTCATAAGGCACCACAGTATCCAATCACTAGTGCACCTAGAGTGCACTCCATGTCGTTTAGAGAGAGCAGATAGACTGGGGCCCTGAATAGCAGGGTCCCAGTCCAACTAAGTCATAAACCAGCAAAACACCATAAAAAAAGTGGGGGCAACCATATAGTCAGATTCCACCTTCCTACAATGGGTCTCTTAGCAATGACCTACAACATTGTCAGAATGACAGAACATCCTGAGAGAACATCCAGCCATACTACAAGGACTAGGCAAACTAAGAGACAAGCAAATAACGTTACACATCAATGAACCTGTGGCTCAGCATCACCGAAGAGTGCCTGTAGGAAAGTGGCTCTGTATATACTGTACCCAAGTAAGGTTCAGGGTGTACAGAGTCCACAGTCCCCAGAGGGTTGACAGAGGCTAAAGTTAGATATAACCTTACTCTCCAAAGTGGTAGCTTGGTCGAGCAGTAAGGCAGTATCAGAGGACAGTGTAAAGCATTTGTTGTACACACTCAGTCAGCAAATGAAGCCACACACTCAAGAACTGAACTCTAGGCCAATGGTTTGTATATAAAAAATATATGCTTGTTTTATTTTAGAACCAACAATAGGATCAAAATATACTTTCTCAGTATGAGATGCTTTGGTTATTCACCTTACAGATAGGTAGTAGACTTTTTTGATAGTGGTTATCACAGTTGGTGCAAGAGGCAACACAGGGTCAAATTCAATGCAACATTGAGCTCAATGGAAAATTATACTTAATTACAATTGATTACTTTGCAGAGCACTTTTTCTAACCACAGGACTGGATCCTGGATTCAGTCCTGGGACACTTCCTGTAAACAGGTAAGAAAAAGCGTTTTGGTTATTGTAGTGATTTTTGAAGAATATTACTATATTTCAAAAGCTGACACTTAGAAACTTTTCTGGGTAAAATTACCAATGTTATCCTATGAAAGGAAATACAGTGTGCAAGCAAAGTATGTTTACGTTACTTTTGTAATCCAGTGCTGGACTCCTAGGTTCAGCACTGGGACATTTACTTAAAACAGGTAAGTAATTACGTTTTTGTAGTTTGTTCGATTTTTAAAGAATATTTGTAAAATACAGAAATCGACACTTAGAAGAAATTTCACAGAAAACCAGTCAATGGATCCCTATGAAAGAAAAGTGAGTTAACGGTAAGTAACGTTGCGATTACTTTTAGGGCCAGTGTTGGGCACTCGGTCCAGCACTGAGGCCCCTCCTAATACTAGGTGAGTATTTTCGTTTTCGTGACTCGGTTGATTTTTGGTGAATATTCTAAAGTTTCAGAACTCCACACTTAGAAGAAATTTCGCAGAAAACCAGTCAATGGAACCCTATGGAAGAAAAGTGAGTTATCGGATTTCGGGTAAGTACTTGACTGGCAGGGTTAAGGTTCTGGGTAAGACTCAGGGGTCCCCCAGGATCAGGTAAGTACAGTTTTTACACCCTCAGCGGCACAGGGGCGGCCGGGTGCAGAGTGAGAAGGCCCAATGTTATCCTATGGCAGGCGGGGGCCCCGGGTTGGTGGCTGCTGGCAAGCAGGCCACGCGACTGTGGGAGCTGGGCTCCTGGTCACTTGCTCAGGCAAGTAGGGAAGTAGGTTAGGATAGAGGTTGCACTTCCAGGGGCACTCGGGCGGCTGGGTGCAGGGTGCTTTGAGCCGTCGGGCGCTCAATGTTAAACAATAGAGGTCGTGGAAAGGTGAAGAAAGGCTGCAGGCTCGGGGACGGTGATTCTTCAGGGACGACCAACACTTCAGGAGGTAAGTTGGGGTCTTGGAGGATAGGTAGACACCCAGGAGTTGGGCACAGGGGCCGTGGGGCGCCGGGTGCAGGGGTGTCTTTTGAGGTCGGGAAATCTTACCCCCTGCTGGTCGCGGTTGGAGGGGTCCCTTGTCCTGAGGCTGCAGGCGTCGTCTGGGTCGCCGAGGAGGGTCCTTGGCCACTGGATTCCAGGTCAGAATCGCCGGGGGACGTCCCCGAGGTCTTTGGTCACTCAGGCACAGGCTGGACTCGGCGGGTGCAGAGTGTGCAGGTTTCGCGGCTCCGTGCCAGGGCCGGGTCTTTGGTAGGTTTTCTTTGAGCAGTACCACTGCTCGTGGGAGTCCCTGGGTCGAAGGCTGTAGCACAGAAGTCAGGTCCTCCGGGGTTTGTGAGGTTGCTGAGGCCGGGATTCCGCAGGAGCAGGTTCAGAGGTCGACAGGCCGGTAGGGCTGGGGCCAAGTCAGTTGTTGTCGCCTCCTTTTAGCAGCTGCACGGCTGGTCTTCTTGCTTCGTCTTCTCTTCTTGTTTTCGGATTTGGGAACTCCCGGAAGGAAGGTTCAGGGAGCCCCTAAATACTAAATTTAGGGGTGGTTACAGGTAGGTAAGGGCAGGGACCAATGGGTCCCTTCCCTGGGGTGGGTACACCCCCTATTCTGTTCCTCTCCAGTGGGAGGGGGCAGGAGCCTGTCCCTGGTTGGCCAGGTCCCCCATCCTCAAGATGGCGGGGACTCGAGCTTGTGCTTCACCTCGCCTCCCCACCTTAGGGGTGGAGTTGGCAGAGGTGGGCACAACCCATTTCCTGCTTCTGGTTTTCCCGCCGGTTCTCCCGCCAGGAGTGGGGGTAGAACCAGTGGGGACCAGTTTGCTGGAAGCAGCAAATGGTCTGGGAAACTCCAAAGGCGGCAGGCCTTGAAGCTCCCCTGCCCATCCTGGGGAGGAGGCTTTGGCACCTCGTCCCGGATGTGCATTGTTTCAGGCCCCTGAGAGCAGAGGCTCTCGACCCAGGGGTCCAGAAACATGTCTGGTGGTGGCAGCCTGGGCAGCCACTCAGTCCGGACACTGGAGGTCGGGTTGGTTTCAGGGGGCATCTCTAAGATGCCCTCTGGAGTGCGTTTACATTAAATCCCACACTGGCATCAGTGGGGGTTTATGTGCTGAGAAGTTTGATACCAAACTTCTTAGTCTTCAGTGGGGCCATTATGGTGCTGTGGAGTTCGTAATGACAGACTCCCAGCACCATATACTCTTAATGGCAGCACTGCACTTACAATGCCCAAGAATGGACTTGGGCACTGTAGGGGCACAGGGCTCATGCCTCTATGCCCTCACCACTGGCATAGTGCACCCAGCTAGAGGGGTGGCTGACCTAGGCCAGGGCAGTGGCTTGTAGGCATGGCACACAGGGATGTGAGCCATGTCGACTCTTCACTTTTGTTCTGCACCAAGACACGCAGCCTGCAAAGGCAGTGTGTGTGTGAAGGTGCAGGGTCCCTAAGGGTGGCACAACAAGTGCTGCAGCCCTTAGGGCCTTCCCTGGTCACAGTGCCCTGGGTACCCATGGTACCATTTACCAGGGGCTGACCTGTGGCCAGGGATGTCAATTGGGTGTAGGTATCAATGCAATTTTAGGGAAGGAACACAGGCCCTGGGTACCTGGTTGGCAGGAGCCCAGGGCACACTCAGTCAAAGTACATCAGCCATTCAGCAAAAAGTGGGGGCATACCATGTAAGAAAGATGGCACTTTCTCACAGTGCCCATACATCTGCAACCACAGGTGGAAGAAGAAATACAAGGCCTACTGGCGCAAGACATCATAGAGCCAGCTGAAGGACCGACCCCATGGGTATCTCCGATAGTAGCAGTACCAAAGAAGAACACATCAAAGATTCGCATTTGCGTTGACATGAGAATACCAAACATGGCAATCAAGAGGGAAAGACACCCAGGGCCTCATTTAAATGACATGATCAGCTGTCTTACTGGCGCATGCAGATTTTCAAAGTTAGACCTGTGCAAAGGATACCATCAACTGGAGCTTGATCCCCAATCGCGGTACATCACAACATTCTCCACCCACATGGGTCTCTTTCGCTACAAGCAACTAAGTTTTGGAATATTATCAGCAGCAGAGATATTTCAAGAGATCATAAGGCAAGTGATCAGGCCTGTAAAGAACATTTTGAATTACAGTGATGACATCCTGGTGTTCAGTCGCTCAGATGAGGAGCACGGCAAAGCCCTACGTGAGGTCTGCAGCCAATTGGAACAAGCAGGCCTGACCTTCAATGAAGACAAGTGTGAACTTGAAAAAAGGGAACTAGTATTCTTTGGACACATCTTTTCAAAACAAGCATTTGCAATGCATTAGGTCTCGCATTTACGAGAGTTTAAGCTATTGGCATTGTAAATGACAATGCCTATTATTTTTGTTTTTTAAAACATAAATAAAAGGCATTGTTAATTATAATGCTAATAGCTTAAACTCGCGTAAATGCGAGACCTATTGCATTGCAAATGCTTGTTTCTGTTTGTATTTAGAACTTTTTTCCTCCATCCTGAGGCTGCACTTTGGAATAGAAAAACGTTAGTAAAAGACTACATTCACAGGGGAACAAATGAAAGGAAGGCGAGGAGAGGGTAAGGGTGATTTGTTGAAGGCAAGGTTTTGTGCAAGTGAGAAGAAGCTAGACAGAAAGAGGGAATAAGAGGAAACAAGTAAAAGTGAGCAGTAGAAAGAGAAAGCTTGTGGAAAAGTTAATATAGAGGAAAGGGATATGAAAAAAAGTAAATAGGACAGAGTTAAATAAATGTGACTGTAGAAATAGATGTAAGAAAGAGAGAGAGCGAGAGAGAGCTAAAGAAAGGAGTAGTGTGCGGTGGAACATACATTTAGTAATTGCGAAAGATAATAAGATTGAGGAAATTAGAGACAAGAAAAAAGAAGTAATAGTGAGATATAGAACAGAGGGAATGTCGTAAAGTATTAAAAGGAAAAGTGCTGGAAGATGAACAGAAAAGAGGGTGTAGGGAAAAGCGCAAAGGAGTGATTTGCAAAAAGAGGGATCTAACAAGAAAGAGAGGAAGAGGAATGGCGAAGAGGCTGATGGCGGCAGTGGGATGTGAGGAGGGCTGCAGTATGCTTTTGCCCTTGATGAATAAAGCTTACTTATTTGCGTTTTACATTTAAAATATACATTTATTTTTCCTTATTGATTTTGAATAAATTCTCCTTATAGAGACAAGGAAGTGGATCTATTATTCTATAAGTACATGGTATAAATAAAACATACATCAAGGGCAAGTTCTAATGTCCAAGCACTACTCAGGTTCACTAACAGCTGGAAACAGAATCTGCAAATGATACACAATTAACATCACGTTGACTAATGGCAAAACTGTCAAACACACACATGAAGCCACACACCCAGTCGTCACACATGCTACCATACACACACATAGCCACATGTTAACTCTTATACATACATATACATCAAACACAAGCAGTCTCACACCCACCTGTTATGAAACTATCAATCACACACACGGTCACACCTCCATTCGTGACGCTGGTGGGGAGGGGGGGCTGCTGTGTGTGGCCTCTGCTAGTTCAAATTCCAGGTCAATTGCATTATTTACAAATTCATTTAAGTCACCAGTAAAGAATAAAAAATACAAATGGATAAGTATTTAATTTTCACAAAAGAGGGGAGAAATTTCATATTTTGCGACTTTGCCTCTTCCTACCCGTTCCCGGATTTCAAACGACCAGCTCAGGGTTTAGTTGAAAATGAATACTGCTTCACATTTCACGTTGCGGTTCCCTTTTCCTCACACCACACAGCTGGAAAGGGTGCTCGCAGTGGGCTGTTTGGTGATGGTCCTCCCACCCTCTGGGAAACTACAAAATTGTGTCAGCCAGTGTGCTGGCATGTCAGCAACACTTCGAATTGTCACTCCTTTCAACATGGTATCTAAGACAGATGTTGCGGAACAGGTCCTTCTCTGCTCCCCTGCCTCCCGGTGTGGGGGGCTACATTGTGTTCGGAATGGGGTCTCGCAGGTGGAGGGAGTAATCGGGTACCACACACAAATACAAGAAGATCGGAAGTGACGTTTTGTTCCGCGTTTGGACAAAACATTCCTGGTGCTCCTGCTCAGCCTGCTTTTGTTGAAATGGCGTTTTCAAGTAAAAACACGTCCTTTAATTCATCTGGCGTCGAGCTCGGCTGAGGGGTCGCCTGGGGCAGAAGTTTCTTCCCGGGAGAGAGGGTGCTGCCGCAGTACTTAGTCATTCAAATAAAAATTCCCTCCTCGAGATTTGCTTAGTGCTTGGACCGGTGGTGGCTCCGAGTATTGGAGCTTCGGGCACGGTGGTTGTTAATGATGGTGGGGGACTCGCCTGGTGCTGGAGCCGGGCAATGTTCGAAAAGGGGAGAAACAACACGGGCAAAGTCAGATTATTTCTCAGCAAGGAGTGGCAAGATAAACTCAACACAGCACAAAAATCACTGAACACAACACAGAGATGACTACCACCACCTCCCAGTGTAAACATAGTGCGAATGGGAAAAAACAACAATATCCAGTTACTGCTCCAGCCATCACCCAACGCAAAGCAGTTCCAACCGAGAGTCTCTCAACACACCCTGGAGTTACCACCACCGCCTTCACACACACACCAAAGAAAGGCACGGCAACACCACTTCGAACTGACAGCCTCCACACGCACTCTGGGCCGGAGGTCACCAGGACAGATCCAAAGCTCGGCAACACAAAGAACCGCAACCATCCCCGACTACGAATCTCAAACATACTCTACCAGGTACCACCACTGACACAATGCACACTAAAAGACAGCACCGCAACAACTCTACCACACAGCCCCCCAACCTACCCCGGCCAAACCACACACATCAAAACAAACAAGCACGGAATCGAAACCTGTGGTGCGCGCGCACCACAGAGGAGCCGAACGCGGGAATCAAAACCAGTGGTGTGCGCGCACCACAGAGGAGCGGTGGGCGAGGGAGCCTGTCGTCTGTGCCGCGCGCTGATGCGCGTCCTAGACACGGACGGGAATGGGCGGAGCAAAGGCGGGACATGCGCCCGCCTTTGCCCAATTGCGTGCTGTTTAAAAAAAAAAAAAAGCGCTACAGCCAATGCCAGCCTGCGAAAGCAAAACCACACGCACGAGCGTGTGGTTAGCTTTCTGAAGCCCATACAAGAGGTCTCGCGCTGTGCGAGCAGCGCTGCGCACTGCAACGCTAGGCGCGAGACCTAAAAAGGAATGAGATCGGACCCCAGCAAAGTGGAAACACTGGAAAAAGCAAAGCCTCCAACAGAAGTAGCAGAAGTGAGGTCATTCCTTGGGTTAGCAAGTTACTGTGCTCGATACATAAAGGATTTTGCCACAGTGAGCACACCGCTTCGGGACCTAACAAAGCAGGGTCAGAAATTTCTCTGGACACATGAATGTGGAAGGACATTTGAGGCCATCAGACACGCAGTAATGGCCGTAGATCATCTTGCTTACTTCGACCCATCGCTGTGCGAGCTAACTGTTGATGCCAGCCCGGTAGGGTTAGGAGCAATCCTAGCACAACACATGCCTGGAAGAGACTCGCCCAGGCAAATTGTCGCATATGCGAGCAAGAGCTTATCAGACATTGAAAGGGTATACTCACAACCAGAGAAGGAAAGTCTAGCATTAGTATGGGCATGTGAACACTACCACATGTTCATCTACGGAAAACGGTTCACCATTGTAACCGACCACCAAGCCCTAGTGACAATATATGGAAACCCGAACGCAAAGATACCACCACGCATTGAAAGGTGGGAAATAAGACTGATGGACTATGACTTCAAGATCGTGCACAAGCCGGGAAAGGAACACAACCCCGCTGACTACATGTCACGGCATCCCCTACCGCAGGCACCTGAAAACACATCCATGATAGAAGAATACCTAAATTTTGTTTTAAGGCAGAACACTCCCCCGCCAATAACAATTGAAGAGCTGGAACGAGAGACAACAAGGGATGCTACAATGCAAGCCGTCAAATCAACAATACGACAGCAAAGATGGAGACACGTAAACAACAACAGCCCCATGGGAGAAGGAGTGAGCAGGGAAGAAATGCTGGCATTCAAAAACATACAAGAGGAACTTTCAGAAACAGAAGGAATCATACTAAGAGGAACAAGAATAGTTATGCCAAAAGCATTGCGGCGACAGACTGTAAACCTGGCACATGAGTCCCACAGAGGCATAGTAGCAACAAAGAAGATGCTATGGGAAAGAGTATGGTTCCCAGGCTTAGATCGACTGGTGGACGACACCATCCTAAACTGTCACCTATGCCAAATAACGGGACGGCCCGCAAAGCCAGAACAGCTACAGATGTCGGAGCTTCCAGGGGCAGTGTGGACAACATTGGCAGCTGATTTCTATGGGCCATTGGACACTGGCAACTACTTGCTAGTGGTCATTGATGAATACTCCAGATTTCCCATAGTACGACACGTCTCGTCAACATCAGCCACTGCAACGTTGCCAATACTGGATTACATTTTTGCAGCCTGGGGCTCCCCACAAACAATGAAGACAGACAATGGGCCTCCCTTCTCAGGAGAGGAGTTTCGCAAATTCATGGCCTACTTGGGCATTCACCACCGGAAGGTAACGTCCCTGTGGCCACAAGCAAACGGCATGGTGGAAAGATTCATGGGAAACATCAAGAAAGCAGTCCAAAGAGCAAAAGTGGCACAAATATCTGTAGGCCAGGCACTCTACCAAATATTAAGGGACTACCGAAACACCCCTCACAGCTCCACGGGACGATGCCCAGCAGAACTGGTGCTAGGAAGGACAAGCAGAACAAGATTGCCCCAGCTAGAGGCAAGAGCGCCACCAGAACACAATAGCATTGCAGCAAGAGATCAGGAAGCAAAAAACAAAATGAAACTATATGCGGATGCCAGGAGACATGCCACATCATCACAACTGAAGCAAGGGGACTCACTGCTGGTGCATCAACGACAGTCAAGAAAATCAGACAGCCACTTCTCAGATGAACCGCTGACAATAATAAATGTCAAAGGGCCAATGATAACAGCTACCTCAGGCCCCTACCGGATCACCAGAAATAGCTCACATTTCAAAGGGCTCAAAGACATCAGATGAGGACGGAGGAGATACAGCATCCAAGAGCAACGCAACACATGACAAAGAGGAAGTTATGGACAGCAGGGGAAGAATGACACACAACAGCGAGAGACAAGAAGAGGTACCAAACGAAGGGACGGAAGAGCTATGCCCAAAGAGAGTGAGCAGAAGGCCAAAGAGACTGATTGAGGAAATGTAATGGTGGGGGTCAGAAAACGAAACACTGTCTCTGTCTCTCTCTCTCTCTCTCTCCCTCTCTCTCTCTCTCTCTCTCTCTCTCTCTTTTCTCTCTCTCCCGTCGGTTTCTTTCTTTCTTTCCACAAAGGGGGAGATCTCGTGACCTGGGGCAGAGGACACTAGGACCCTGCACCCTAGTAAGGGGCAGGGACAGCAACCGGACACCACTTCCGGTCAGGGAGTGGGGAAGAGGATTATTGATACCGCGAGGGAAGGGAACCGACGTGCCTGAGAGCACTGACGAGAAAACAGAATAAAGAAGAACCAATCACCTACCTGTCTCTGCGTGGTCTATGCTTGGGGACACGACAGAACCCATGAATGAAATGAACAGACCATCCACACTTTGCCGGTATTGTGCAAAGGAAGGATCCGGCTAAATTAAAGTACACCATAAGAAGTTCATGTCAGGGAATGCACAGATGTATGTATTAGCAGTGGTGAGATTGGGATTCACACGCCCTAATTTGCGTTCAAACCAGCCACCACCTTCATTCCATTTTTGGTCTGTGAACTGCCGATTTGATGATAGCTTTCTATATTTAACAATATACTAGGTTGGGTGCAAAACGTACAATATTTATTTTCAGATCAATAGGCATTACTTAAATGTTGATTTAATTATGCGCCTGTCATTACGGCACTCAGAATGCCCTGTATCCAGTCAGAGCTTAAGTGCAGAGTGACACACAGCTTCCATCTCCACGGTTCAAACAAATCATTCGAATGAAGCCAGCACACTCTGTTTTGAATTTGATCAGGCCAAAGAGTCCATGAAAGAGACTTAATTTGGAAATCTGACCACTAGGTGGTACCAAAACCAAGGTGATATTTGGATAGGACGCTAGTATATCATTTTGCATCTGATGATGAAAACAGGAAAATGCTGGATTGGGCTCCTGGATGGAAGTAGGTGACGTGATAATAAGGGCAGAACTCTTGTCTCAAAAGAATGTGATAACAGAGTTTCCAAAGTGGAAAAGTTGAGAATGTTGTTCACAGGAAATGAGAAGTGGGAAGGCCGAAAAACCTTTAGCTATTAAAGAAAATGCCAGTGAACATAATTATAATTGATTGTGTGCAGACTTTTTAATTGTATAAGTCATCTGACTGATGATATCAATGAACAAATGTAATTAAGCATGGCTGCATTTTGTAGACTGTAAACTAATCAATCATTGGAGTCTTCTAATTTACAGACAGACCCAAATCTATTCTGACGCTTCAGTTTTGTGTTGTTCTTGCCATCCCAGCAGACAAGCTTTAAATTGTGGCATAGACTAGAAAAATATGTGCAGCCGCCAACCGCATTAAAGGCTATTCAAAATAACGTAATTACATATAATACTGCACTTAAGCGCTTTCAAAGCGCTCTGAAGCACAGGTATTAGTACTTGCCAATCTAATCGTACTCAATTTGCCGACCTCAGAAATGTTGGAAAGTTGAGTTGGCCTTCTTAGAGTCAAACTTGTGAACTGTAGATGATAGCAGATGTCATTCACATGCTGACAACAATTGTGTGCATAGGCATTTTTCATTGCTGATAAAGGCTGGCAAGAAGAATTTCAACATGAGCTATTAATTCCTAGAATTCGTGCCGTTAAGTAACTACAACTCACGCCCTCGCCACGCATAGTGTTGTTAACAATGATGTCATATCAGATGTCATTAGGGATGTTATCAATGCAGTCATTTAACATGTCATGGGTTCACATTTTTTATTATCATTATTAAATATTTTATTTCCAAGAAATAAATTCTTACAGAAATATTGCACATTTCCGAATTCATTAGGGCAAACAGCTTAAAATCTCATACAATCAGTATCACACTACTACTACTCGAAGATAAATCAGTTCAGACAACAAATGACTTTGGTTTATAAGGGATATAGCAATATAAACATTCAATTCTTTCACACTAAAACTCTAAAAAAACAGCCTCCCAAAATCACACATACATTAAAAAACATTTTAAAAATCATTTTATTCAATAAAAGCATTATGAAGTGCAATATGCATAGCAGCTTGTCACAACCACGAAAACACCGAGGGGAGGGAAGCCTAACATGAGCTGTTATGACTTTGCCCAAATATTGGCCAGTAGCAGTGGCTACATTCTCATATCTAAAGCCACAAATCAAATTTAGACCCCTTTCTCTCGACCGTATAACATATTCTTTGAAGACAGGTCGGAGAATCTTCTTCCTTTCCTCCAGCAGGAATACACAGTCCATCAATAAATGACTCACAGAGTATTTTCTACCTCACTTGCAGGGGCATTGACCATGATTCTCTGCTATTTCTGTTTTTAGCCCCGGTAAACGCCAACCGGAATCAACTCCTACCTTCAGCTGCAGAATTAAATTTTGTAAATAGTTGTCAGGAACTTTGTACAAATACAGAAAAAGGTCCATACTCTCCTGTGAGGCTTGGAAAGGAATGGCTGAACTCTTTCCCTTGAGATACTCAAGGTCCTCCTCCAACTGGTATCAAATGCTCATTGCCTAAGGGTGCCCTTTATTTGACTGATTTGCACAGTTTGCATGTCTGGGACTCCCAATCGCTTCAGCATTATTATCACAGGATTCCACTTTCTGGAGAGATCTGACAATATCTCAAGTAAGATTAGTACCGACAGCTTATCAATAAGAGCCCCATTTTTAATTGAAAAACAAAAACGTAAGGCTCTAGCATCTGCCAGAGCACTCCAGGCTACGGATCACAACTCCCGCCTTACAGCTTGAACAATCGCATTTTTAGGTAGATCGAGGAGCAACTTCAAAGCCCTCCCTCCTAGGCCTTCCATTGAGAACTGTGTATCCATTACCAGGACCTCTGCTCTGTAAAGAGCATGGGGAATTAATTTGCCCTGAATAACTTTACTTAATGGTTCACAGGATACCTGCCATATTTGAGATCACATTTTTTCAGGTCATTCACTTCTGCTGATAGAACAAGTCTCTGGGAAGCCATGTACTTGTCCCATCTCAAATCATCAGAGAATATTATACCCAGATACTTATACTCTCTGACCTGCTCCAGCTGCACATCACCTAAAAACTTTAGAGAGAAAAATAATGTCTTGGTCTTGTCAACATTTATTGTTAGTTTGTTTTCAAGACAATAAGAATTCAGAGCATTTAATTTCCGTTGGAGCCCTATAGGCGTAAGGTCCATTACTACTAAATCGTCCGTATACATAAGGCAACTAATGTACCTATCTTTGGAGAATAACTAAGTGTACCACTTAATATCAAGGGGAGATCCACAATGAACAAACTAAACAGCAGGGGTGCCAGCACACACCCCTGCCACAAGCCGTTCACTACTGGAATTTTCCTCGATGGGCTGCCTCACCTGTCCAAGTCGACTTGGGCCCAATTATTACTATGAAACTTCATCACAAGATCTACCAAGGCTCCAGATATATTCCACTACTGAAGTTTGCACCAAGGTGTACCTCTGTTCACCCTGTTGAAAGCCGCTCGGAAGTCAAAGAAGCAGCAGCAAAGGCCACCCTCCGACTCCATTGACTTCCTTGCTACTCCCCACAGCATGAAACAAAGGTCTATCGTTGAGTGATTTGGTCTAAAGCCTCCTTGCTCCACAGGGATCAGTCCATTGTCAATAGCCCAGGCAGCCAGATGTTTTAGTAATGTTTGCTCAAAGATTTTGGAGGGAACGGAAAGCAAAATCAGACGATAATTAGCGGACTGATCCTTTTTGCCTTTCTTGTGAATGGGCTTCACTATGGCTCCTTTCCATGAGTCTGGGAGGATGCCTGTGCAAGTTACTAACTGAAAATGGGTCCCCATTTTCTGGGGTCTTTCCTAAATATCACAGATGGTAACCCATGCCGACCACCAGCCCTAGAGATCTTCATATTACTTATTATTTCAGACAGCACTTCTGCCGTCTGGGTGGAGGCAATCACTCCTGCCTCCATTTCAGAGCTGGCCCGGGCCACAAACAAATTCTCAGAGTTTCCCCCACTGTATGGTGATAAAATATGCAATGGTAGAGGCAGTGCATGGTGAGGGCGGGAGTTATAGTTACCTGAGATAACTATAATTGGTGAATCTCAGTGATATTTTTTAGTTTAAAATGTTATGTTTAAACTGACATTTCCAACTACCTAGAACGTCACTCTAACCTTTTTTTCAGTGAATTTCTGCGGTTTATTTTTAATGCAAAGTAAGATATTGTTACCACACCTATGTACATCGTCACTTTAACATTTGTATTTTTCAGTGAATTTCTAGTTTTTTCTTTTTTAGATAAAGCATTATTTTATTACCATGTGTAACTATGGCAATCTCCCACTTGCAGCCAGGCCATGCACTCACACCCTGCAGGCAGGCAACCCACGCAGTGCATGGCCTTTGGGCATGATCAGCATGGGGTTGGCTGCAGGGACTGGCTACTGGCCAGGCCCTGCACCCAACCTCCTGCCCGAAGCCACCTTGCCGCGAACAGTCTTCCGCTGTGTGCAGTGTGGGGTTGGTTGCAGGCCCTGCCCTGTCGCCAGGCCATTCGCCCAATTCCCCAAGGGCAGCCAATCCCTCACAGCGCACGGCCTTTCGGCCATGCGCAGCCTGAGGTTGCACCCAAAACACGGCGGATGTCCAAACCCCACTTAGCAGGGCCTTTGGCCGTGCACGTGGGGGGTTGGCTGCAGAGCCTCACCTGTGGCTAGGCCCTGCACCCAACCCCCCACGTGCAGCCAACTCCCTCACAATGCACAGCCTTTGGGAGTGCATGGCATGGGTACGATTTTCTGATGCCAGGGGACTCTTGCAGGAGCAGGGGAGCTCGCCGGCTCCCGCAAGAGTCCCGCTGGATCAAGGCACCCCCCCCAAATATTTTTTTTAAATTTGGCCAAAGGGGGAGTCCTGTGTGTGTGTGTGTATGTGTGATATATATATATATATATATATATATATATATATATATATATATATATATATATATATATATATATATATATATATATATATATATATATGAACGCCAACTCCAATCTCCCTCAGAACATGGACACCGACACAGGGGTTCAAACTTGTAGAATAAAATCTCTTATTTATTCAATTCTTCACGGTAACGCGTTTCGCCTGTCTCTGCAGGCTTACTCACACAATAAACGGATATATATATATTGAACAACTTCCCCACATTCGGAAAGACAAAGCTGCACTCACAAAATGGCAGTCTGTACCTTTTATTTGAACAGCATCGACAATCGTGACGCGTTTCGGTCGAAGTGACCTTTTTCAAAGGTAAGGCCTTGGCAACCATTGTCAGTGATCAAGACCACAAAGCAATTGCATCAATTTATAGTTTTTGCCCCTAGTGGACAACCCGATGGGTCTTTGAGTTGCATATTGGAACTTGTGGTCCAATGAACAGTGTCCATTATATCCCTCTAGTGGGTGGTGTCAATATTATTGCCGTTCCAATTTTGATATTTCTATTTTCTGGTTTTCAATTACAGCTCACCATTGCTCCTTAGACAGTCCTATTTTTGAGGCTGCTCGGACCCATACCATAGCAAATCTTCGGCGGCAGCCCATTACCCTTCTCGCTTTCACGAGTCACACACAATTGGTTCTGAAATGGGCAATTAAGGCGCTCTTGCTGGTGGTGCGTTACTTGCGGCAGAACCAAGCCGCTAAACTTTGAACAACTTCTCCCCATTTGGAAAGACAAAGCCGCACTCACAAAATGGCAGTCTGTACCTTTTACATACACACACACATATATATACACACACATATATTACCTAATGGCGTTTGCCAGTAGCTAGTTATAGTGTGGACCATCTTTCCATAGAAAAAGTTTTTTTTTTTTACTAGCCTATTTCTTTGGTGCCGTTTGACAAATCCTCACAAAGGTTTCCAAAAAAAGGTGCGCCAGTGATTCTTGTTGTGCTTGCAAAGTTTTGGGATGATCAGTCAAGCGGGGGCCGAGAAAAAGGGGGTGTCCAAAAAAGTGTTTTTCCAATGTTAATTCCCATATGAATTTTGAAGAGGACTACAGCCTAAACCGTTGGACGGAATTTCCCCAAATTTGGCAGAAAGGTAGTTCTTGGTCCAGAAAAAGTGCTTTTGGATATTTGGTGTAAATCTGTTTAGTAGTTTTGCAGATATTAAATTAAATCCAAATTTGTATATCGTGAGGCACGAAGGCTCCACGAACCCTCCCGATCTTGTGCTGAGATCTGTTTGGCTGTCAACACTTCAACCAGAAAGTGTTGACAGGCATCTTGGGACTCAGCTGGACAGGTGAAAAAAATGTTAAAAAAGAAAAGGGGACAGGGCAGCAATACCCTGACTCCCCAGATCTGGTCATGGAGTCCCAATGGGACCCCAACAGAGCCAAAAAGCATTTTGTTGTTCATGGCGGATTCACGACTCTTTTGAGAAAAAAAAAACGAGATGTCATCTGTGATGTTATCAGTTTTGTCACTGACCATGTCATCAGTGATGTAATATATGAGGTTGTAAGCAGTGCATTGCCGGGGCGCGAGTTATAGTTAGCTCAGCTAGCTACAACTGATGAATTTCACTGGTTTTGTACAATTAAAACCTGAGCCTATCTATAACGTACCTGTAACCTTTGTTTGTTTCAGTGAATTTCCAAGTTTTTTTTTATTCCATTTCCTAATTATAACGTCCCTGTAACCTTTGTTTTTTTCAGTGAATTTCTAAGGTTTTCTAAATGCTAATTACTAACTATAACGTCTCTGTAACCTTTGTGTTTTTCACTTAATTTCTATGGGCTTTTAAGTAGTAGTCACGTTTGCAGAGTGGCGGAGAAAGGGGGCGGGACCTCCAACCATTTCTCAGGAATTCCGCTGTGTAGAACTTACTGAAGGTACCAGGAGGGTTTCTTAGCCCGCAAGGTCCCTAAGCATCCAAGAGGACTTCATCCTGCAACTGGTTGTGCAGCAGGAGGTGCGTTTGCAGAGTGGTGGAGAAAGGGGGCTTGACCTCCGAAGACCTCTTAGCAATCCCGCTGTGTGTTACTTACTGGAGGTATCAGGAGGGGTTGTTTGCCCCCAAGGAACCTCAACAGCCAAGGGGACTTCATCCCCCAACTAGTAGTGCTCCAGGAGGCGCATTTGCAGAGTGTTGGAGAAAGGGGGCATGGCCACGGACAACCTCTCAGGAATCCCGCTGTGTGGGACTTACTGGAGGTAACAGGAGGGGTAGTTGGCCCCCAGGACCCTTAGGAGTAGAGTGGATTTCATTCCCCAACCAGTAGTGCACAAGGAGGTGCGTTTGCAGAGTGGTAGAGAAAGGGCGCGGGCCTCCAAAGACCTCTCAGCAATCCCACTGTCTGGGACTTACTGGAGGTAATAGAAGGGGTTCCTGGCCCCAAGGACCCTCAGCATCCAAGGGGACTTCATCCCCCAACCAGCTGTTGCCACTGACAACCTCTCAGCAATCCCGCTGTGTGGGTCTTACTGGAGGTAACAGGAGGGGTAGTTGGCCCCCAAGGACCCGCAGGAGAAGAGTGGGTTTCATTCCCCAACCAGTAGTGCGCCAGGAGGTGTGTTTGCGGAGTGGTGGAGAAAGGGGGCAGGGCCTCCAGCAACTTGGCAGTCCTGCATTTTTTTACATTTTTTTACAGGAGGAGGGCTGCATGGCCCCCCTTTCCTGGGTCAATTTGGGCCCGAGGACCCCATGCCCGGAGCCAGGTCTTTTTTTAAAAAAAAAGTATTTTTTTCAATTGAGGGGGGGGGGGACTTACATGCCCCCATCCTGGGCCGATTTCGCCCCGGGGACCCTCCCTGGCTGATTTCAGCACTGGGGACCTCATCCCCTGCGGCCCGGCTTCTAGGGTGGGTTCCCTGGTCCCATCCAGGGCACCCACTTAGGAGTGTTGGGGGCCGCGGAGGGAGCCTAAAGGCCACCACGGGCCATGCCAGTTCCCCGCCTCCTGCGGGAGCCAGCATTGCTTTGACAGAGAGGGAGTGGCTAACAAGCAGCTCCCTCTCTGTCAAAGCAATTGTATTCCA
This sequence comes from Calotriton arnoldi, assembly GCA_963921515.1. Taxonomy (NCBI): domain Eukaryota; kingdom Metazoa; phylum Chordata; class Amphibia; order Caudata; family Salamandridae; genus Calotriton; species Calotriton arnoldi. The sequence continues at coordinate 208,313 of CAWUFW010012304.1, read as the reverse complement.
CTTTAAGCAAGCAAGAGCAAAATGCTCTCACTTGCTCAAAGTGGAGCACAGTTTGCTATGGCGGTGCAGGACAGGGAAGCTCCCGCCAAGCCATAGCGAATGGCTATGTCCTGGAGGTGGGCACCCCAGGACATAGCAGGAGCCGGCCCTGGGGGATGGCGGTCTCCAGGGCCATCTTTGGCTCCAGGAGGGGGGGCTGCGCGGCCCCCCTCCAATGTTTACTTTAACCCCAGGGAAGTTGTGGTCCCTGGGGACTGCAAAGGACCCCCTCCATTATATGCAGGAGCTCGTCTTTTTTCATGAAGGCTTCACTCCCCCAGAGATCACTATCTTTTTCTTCTTATATTTCTCATCATTAACTGAATGGATTTGCACCAAATAAAAAAAAAGCACAATCTGCATAACAACATCTATCTTTCTGTCAAATTTGATGTAATTCTGTCCAGCGGTTCGGGCTGCAAGGTTTGACTACGCGTCCTATGGTAATTAACATGGGAAAATACACTTTTTTTTAGCCCCCTTTTTCTCCGCCCCCACTTGACGGATCACCCCTAAACTTGCCATGCACAACAAGACTTGCTATGACACTTTTTTGGGGAAAATGTTGTGAAGATTCATCAACCGGTGCCAAAGATATAGGCAAGTTAAAAAACGCTTTTCCAATTGACAGGCAGTCACCAGTAGGTATAACTACCTACTAGTGACTGCCAGCAAATATATATATATATATATATATATATATATATATATATATATATATATATATATATATATATATATATATTCACTGAAAAAACCATAGGTTTTAGGGACAGTTATAGTTAGTTGGACATTTCACTCGTACAAAACCCGTGAAATTCCCCCGTTATAGTTAGTTCAGCTAACTATAACTCGCGCCCGCAATGCACTGCTGATGACGTCACATATTACATCACTCATGACATGGTCAGTGACATCACTGATGACATCACTGATGACATCTCAAATGACATCACTGATGACATCATCCAGTGACTGTGTGTTTCTGTAAAGTTTAAATATTTTTAATATATATAGGAAAAGACGTATTGAAGAATGAGTGGGTGTGTAAGTGTCTGTATGGATGATTTAGTAGGTGTGTGACTGACTCTATAAGTGAGTGATTTAACGTATCTTACTGAATGCATGGGTTAGTGACTAAACTGGGTGAATGTCTGTATCCGTCTGTCTGTTGCTGTGTAAGTGGCTGCATGGGTTTGTGAATAGCTACATGAGTGTCTATATGAGTTATTGATTGGTTGTCTGAGTATCTGTATGGGTACCTGAGTGTTTGTGTGGGTGGGGTGTGTGCGACTCTGTGCATAGATGTGTGAGTGGGTGATTCACTGGGTGGATGGTTTCAAGAGTGCATCTGTGATAGACTGTATGGGTGGGTAAGTGTGTGTAAGAGTGTGTTAGTGAGTGAATGTATGTCCCAGTGGTACATGTGTGAGTAACTACATATGTGAAAGGCAGTATATATGTGTGTTGGAGTATATAAATAGCTATAAGCGAGAGTGAGTGATTGTGATAGTGGCTGTATGGATGAGTGTGTGCTTGTATCAGTGATTGTATAAGAGCGTAACAATGTGCTAGTATTTGTATGATTAAGTGAGCTGGTGTGTGTATAACTGTATAGGTGAGTAAATGGCAGTGTGTTTAATTATTTGCATGACTGACTAGATGTGTGAGTACCTCTATGGATGAGTGGCGGTGTTTGAGTGTCTATATAGGAGTAAGAGTGCATATGATAGTCCTGTACTGAGTGACCATAAGTATGAGTGACTGTACGGGTGAGTGAGTGGATGTGTGTGTGTAGACCTAAGAATCAGTGAGTGGGTATGTAGTTATTGGTGTTGGAGTGTCTATAGTTTTGCGAATGGCAGTCTGTAATTTAGATTGGGTGTATCAAAGGTTATATTAGGGTGTGAGGAGCTGCATCAGATTATCACGTGGATGATGTCATCAGTGATGTCATTTGAGATGTCATCAGTGATGTCATCAGTGATGTCACTGACCATGTCATGAGTGATGTAATATGTGACGTCATCAGCAGTGCATTGCGGGGCGCGAGTTATAGTTAGCTGAACTAACTATAACGGGGGAATTTCACGGGTTTTGTACGAGTGAAATGTCCAACTAACTATAACTGTCCCTAAAACCTATGGTTTTTTCAGTGAATTTCAAAGGTTTTTTAAATGCTAATTTGTAACTATAACATATCTGAAACCTATGGTTTTTTCAGTGAATTTCAAAGGTTTTTTAAATGCTAATTTGTAACTATAACTGTCCCTAAAACCTATGGTTTTTTCAGTGAATTTCAAAGGTTTTTTAAATGCTAATTTCTAACTATAACGTGTCTGAAACCTATGGTTTTTTCAGTGAATTTCAAAGGTTTTTTAAATGCTAATTTGTAACTATAACGTGCCTGAAACCTACGGTTTTTTCAGTGAATTTCAAAGGTTTTTTAAATGACATTTTTTAAATGTATTAATTTTTATATTAATTTTTTTCATACTGATTTACTACATTTTTAGAAACAATTTCTTTTACATATTTTATTTTTTAAATTACATTGTAATTACATTATACATTACATTTCAAAAAATACTTTCTCAGAATGAATTACTTTAGTTTAAATACTTTGCACATAGGCAATAGACTTTTAAGTACAGTAGTTACAGTTGTTGCAATGGGCAACACATTTTCAAACACAATGCAACATTCAGCTCAATGTGAATTTCTAGTTAAATGCAATTAGTTACTTTATGGATTACTTTTTCTAACCACAGGACTGGATCCTAGATTCAGTCCTGGTACATCTCCTGTAAACAGTTGAGTAAAAGCGTTTTGGTTACAGTCGTGATTTTTAAGGAATATTATTGTATTTTAAAAGTTGACACTTAGAAACTTTTTCTCATAGAATCACCAATGTTATCCTATGGAAGGAAATTCACTTAGCAGGTAAAAACTGTTATCATTACTTTTTCTTACTCAGTGTTGGATCCTGGTTCCAGCACTGGTGCATCTCCTGTAAACAGTTGAAAGAATGCGTTTAAGTCATACAGGCGATTTTTAAGGAATATTTGTAGTTTGTGAAAATCGACACTTTGAAACTTTTCTGCTGAAAACCAGACAATGGATTCCTATGGAAGAAAATATAAGTTACTGGTAAGTACGGTTAAAATTACTTTTCAGGACCAGTACTGGGCTGAAAGATACAGCACTGAGGTCTCTCCTTATAACAGGTGAGTAAATCGGAATTCGTATTTCGGCTGATTTTAGAGGAATATTTGTATGTTTCAAAAATCGACACTTAGAAACTTTTTCAGCAAAAAGCAGGCAATGATATCCTATGGAAGGAAATTCAAGTTACTGGTAAGTACGGTTAAAATTACTTTTGAGGATCAGTACTGGGCTGAAAGATGCAGCACTGAGGTCTCTCCTGATAACAGGTGAGTAAATCGGAATTCGTATTTCGGCTGATTTTAGAGGAATATTATAAAGTTCCAAAACTCCACACTTAGAAGAATTTCCAAGTGAAACCAGTCAATGTTAGCCTATGGAAGGAAATTCAAGTTACTGGTAAGTACGGTTAAAATTACTTTTCAGGACCAGTACTGGGCTGAAAGATACAGCACTGAGGTCTCTCCTTATAACAGGTGAGTAAATCGGAATTCGTATTTCGGCTGATTTTAGAGGAATATTTGTATGTTTCAAAAATCAACACTTAGAAACTTTTTCAGCAAAAAGCAGGCAATGATATCCTATGGAAGGAAATTCAAGTTAATGGTAAGTACGGTTAAAATTACTTTTGAGGATCAGTACTGGGCTGAAAGATGCAGCACTGAGGTCTCTCCTGATAACAGGTGAGTAAATCGGAATTCGTATTTCGGCTGATTTTAGAGGAATATTTTAAAGTTCCAAAACTCCACACTTAGAAGAATTTCCAAGTGAAACCAGTCAATGTTAGCCTATGGAAGGAAATTCAAGTTACTGGTAAGTACGGTTAAAATTACTTTTCAGGACCAGTACTGGGCTGAAAGATACAGCACTGAGGTCTCTCCTGATAACAGGTGAGTAAATCGGAATTCGTAGTTCGGCAGATTTTAGAGGAATATTTGCACAATGGTGAAGGGAGGGGCGGGGCCTGAGGTGACATCTGTGCAAACGCGCCCCGTGGCGCGTTTTAAGTTGGGGGATTAAGTCCCCTTGAATCATGAGGGTCCCTACGGGCCAACTAGCCCACCAGGAACCTCCAGTATGCGCTAGGGGCTGCGTTGCAGAGATGTGTAGAGAGGCCACACCCCTTTTACACCTCTCTGCAACGCAGCTCTGTGGCGCTTTCTGGATGTACCTGTTGGGCTAGTTGGCCCCAGGGACCCTCAGGATTGAAGGGGATTTAATTCCCCATCTTAAAACGCGCCACGGGGCCTGTTTGCACACATGTCACCTGAAGCCCCGCCCCTCCCTTCACCACTGTGCAAACGCGCCCCGTGGCGCGTATTAAGTCGGGGATTAACTCCCTTGAATCCTGAGGGTCCCTGGGGTGCAACTAGCCCACCAGCTACCTCCATTAAGCGCCACAGAGCTGCGTTGCAGAGAGGTGTAAAAGGGGCGTGGCCTCTGTACACCTCTCTGCAAGGCAGCCCCTGGCGCATACTGGAGGTTCCTGGTGGGCTAGTTGGCCCCCAGGGACCCCCAGTATTGAAGGGGAATTACTTCCCATCTGCAAACGCGCCAGGGGCGCGTTTGCAGAGTGGTGAAGGAAGGGGGCGGGGCCTGCGGGCCCGATCGTTTTTTTTTTTTTTTTTAAACTTTGGGGAGGGGGGCTGCGTGGCCCCCCTCCCGGGCCACTTATGGCCCCGGGGACCCCATCCCCCGGGGCCTGGCCTCACGTTGGAGACTGTGGGGGGGTCCCCAATCCCCCCACAGTCCCAGGCTTTTCCACATGGGGAGCAGCTAACATGCTGCTCCCCGTGTGGAAAAGCAATTGGTTTGCATTTTGAAAGAGAGAGCAGGTTTCCTGCTCTCTCTTTCAAAATGCAAACCAAGTTTGCTATGACAGGACGGGAGCCGTGAGGCTCCCGTCCTGTCATAGCAAACAGCAGTGTCCCGGGGGTAGGCACCCCGGGACACTGCAGGAGCCGGCCCTGGGGGGTGGCGGTCCCCAGGGCCATCAGGGGCTCCAGGAGGGGGCCGCGCGGCCCCCTCCCTACATTTTGAAAGCCCCGGGAGGTGGTGGTCCCCGGGGCTTGGGGTCCAAAACGGACCCCCATTTTAATTTTTCTTAGTGCCCCGGGAGGTGGTGGTCCTCGGGCGTGTGGGGGCTGGAGCCCCCACACAGTTTTTTAATTTAAATAAAAGAAGCCCCGGGAGGTGGTGGTCTCGGGGCTGCGGGAGGGCTCAGAGCCCTCCCGCACCATTTGAAAAATAAAGCCCCGGGGGTGGCGGTCCCCGGGCTTGGGGGCCCTTGAGGCCCCCCATACATAAATTGAACACCCCCACCATGCCCCCGGGACTTGGGCCACCCGGGGCAAATGCAATCGAAGCGCGGGAGACCGCGCTTCGATTTTTTTCTCGGCAGGATTCGCGCACCCTGAGCGCATCCTGCCGATTTAAAAAAAATAATAATAATTTTTTGCCCAGGGGGTCCTTGTGGGACCCCTGAGCAGACCTAGGGGTCAGGGTGTTTCTACCCTGCCCCCTTTGTGCGCTTTGCGCACTTGTTTCTGTCCCTCGGTTCTACCGAGGGACAAAATGGCTGCCAACATTTCCTGAATCGGAATGTTGACAGCCAGCTGACAGCCAATTAACATGCAGCTCGTGATCGGGACGGTGCGCGCAGGGTGCGCTCAGGGTGCGCGAATCCTCCGTGCCCATAGATATATATGTACTTTTACTTTTGATTTTCTCAGCAACTACTGAACGGATTTACACCATTTAACAAAAAGGGTTCTTTCTGAACCAAGAACTACCTCTTTGCCAAATTTGGTGTAATTCCGTTCAGCAGTTCGGGCTGTAGCCGTGTCTAAAGTTTCCTATGGAAAAATGAATGGGGAAAACGCGTTTTGGGACCCCCTTTTTCTCGGCCCCCGCTTGACGAATCCCCCGAGACTTTCAGGGTAGGAGCGGACCGGAGCGCCCCACAAAGTTTGAAAATTTTGCGAAGATACGTCAACCGGCAAGAGAGTTATTTCAAATAGAATGTCGCGGATTTCCTATGGATAATAGGTTGTAACTATAACTATCTACTGGCGACCGCCAGTAGATAATATATATATATATATATATATATATATATATATCAAGCCCAAAGGTTGTCCTGTGCACGAGGAAGCACTCCACTGCAAGCTCACTCGTCTGAATTCTTTAATAGGGGAACCAGCAAATTACATCCAGATTATTATCGCCTGACGCGTTTCAGGGCCCCCTGGCCCCTTAATCATAGGCTGTCTGCATCAAACACAAAGAACGCATCCAAGGCACACTTTTGTTCATAGTCTACGCCCTCTGGTGGGCTCATAGGTGCATTCAATTATTTCAAGGATTCTGGTATCCGTAGTTCTTGCCTTGGACTGCAAATAAAACCCTTCGGTGAGTTTTGCGTTTCCACAGTTATTTATTACAATTTAACAAGCCCTAGTGGAGTTTTGCGTTTCCACAGTTATTTATTACAATTTAACAAGCCCTAGTGGGATCTCGGAATCGGGGCGGAGACTCGCGGCAAACTCCGGTAAGCGAGCGATAGTGTAAGCGGCCACGGGAGTTGGGCTGGAAAGTCGTAAATCAAACAGAGAAAATTCAGTAGAAGCTTCTCAAGTATAGATAAGACTAAATCCAGCCAAAGGTAAAGCACCGAAGTTTAAAATGAGTGACGAGGAATGTGCAGCTAGGCAACTAGAAGCCTTAAAACTCTTTGAAGAAACCGCTCTACCACTGCAAAGAGAGAGGGGCGCTGTAGCCCCCAGGGATATTAACGACCCAGGCAGACAACTACAAGAGTATGAAAAATTTAAAAAAAGAGAGATCTCACGATGGTGGGAAGTGGCATCTTTGAATCAATACCTACAAGTGGGACGAGTCCCACGCGGACTGCGAATAATGATCACCCCGACATACGAAAATTCCCAGTCAGAAATGTTGTCTGAATGGGCTGAGAACAACGCAAACAGTTCCACGAACATGATTCACATCCTAGTTAAATATGCTGAAAAGGAAAGGCGGGAAGTGGTCATGAAAATAAAAGAAGTGAATGATATCCTGGAAAAATGTGAAGATAAAACAAGAGTGAATAAATTTAAAGATGACATGAAAAATAGGCTGGATAAGTATGAAAGGCGTATAAAGGACAGAAAGGCTACTAAATTTCTTCGTGATCGCCTGGATTACAAATCAGGACGAATTTATACGTTTGCAAAAAAATTCGACCCTGAAAGAAGACAAAAGATCCAGAGTGGCTTTATTGATCAACAAGCTACTTCCCTCAGTGAAGTAAGTTCAGATACGGGCTCAGAACAAGAATTAGAAAATCAAAGTGGAAGAGGGATGAGGGATGTAAGATTAGCCGTCACAGATGAGTTCCGTTTTATGCTATTGGAGCAACAAACAGACCATCGCACCGGGAAAGGACGTGGAAGAGGCAGAGGCCGAGGAGGAGGAAACAAAGAAGAGGGGGTGAAGGTTACAGGAGGAGCACAAGACTGGCAAACAAAAAGATCTCTGCGCTCCAATGTGAAGAAACCAATGAAAAAGTAATTGAAAGTAACACGATTATAAATTTGAGTACAGTGATTTTAACTAAGGAAGAACAATCGGTATTGGAATTAGGACTTTCCTTTTGTGATGATAATGAATATAATTATCCTAAGAGCAGAATGGATTTATACCGGTTTATTCGCAAACTCAAATTATCGAAGTTGCATTTAAGTCGACACCCCGAAACTCCCCCGGAACAAGGAACATTATTAGATCCTTCAAATGAATCTAATGTTCTTAGCGTAAGCGATGTGCCCATCTTGACGGATTTACTAACATTAATGAATGAAGCCAATACGGATATGGAAAATATGAACAGTACACCTGATATCAATGAACAGGTAGAACTAGTGATCCCCAGGCTAGAAAAAGAAGACTATACTCCATTTCGACCACCTTCCAGATTCATACCACAGGTGGCAAAAGATAATTTAGATATCTTCAGTGAAAGTGTAACTAAAGATTTTAAACAATTGTATTATGAGATAAGCCAAAAAAGAAAGAAAACAAATCCAAAAAAGGCTTTAATACATAAAACGGTGGCGAAATTACAAAGAGAAGAGGGGGTGTTGATAAAGCCTTCGGACAAAGGAGGAAATGTCGTGTTGTGGGGTCGTGAATTATATAAGAAGGAAGCACTCAGTCAATTGAATGATTGTGAATGTTACCGAAGGATTAGCATGAAGGAATATGAAGGAGTAAAAGAACAGTTCTTCAAAAGACTGGATGTATGGAAAGAAGAGAAATTGCTAAGCTGGGACGAATATAAGTTTATCAAAAAAGAACAACCAGCAATACCGGTCTTTTATATGCTTCCAAAGGTGCATAAAAGTGCCACAACCCCACCAGGCAGACCAATAATTTCCTCCTGTGGAAGCCTATTCGAAATGCCTCAAGGTATATCGACTATTTTCTGAATCCGATTGTTAGAACATTGTCCTCATTCATCAAAGATTCTACAGATTTTCTTATTGTTGGAATGAAGCAACGATGATACTAGTGACACTTGATATCTCTACTTTATACACTAGTATAAGACATTTTGATGGTTTGAAAGCGACAGAATATTTTTTGAATAGGAGACCAATTAGATTCTTAGAACATAATCAAATGGATTTTAGAACTAATGGAATGGTGTCTAACGAAAAATATCTTTCTATTTGGTGATGAACTTTTTTTACAGGAACGGGGATCGGCGATCGGCGATGGGCACCTGTTTCGCCCCCAGCTATGCGAATTTACATCTTGGCTGGTGGGAGGAGCAGGTGCTCGGAGGGCCACCACTTGAACAATGGTCAGAACAGATTTTGTTATGGGTAAGGTTCATAGATGACGTTTTTGTGCTGTGGCAGGGCACGGAAACGGAAATAGCATTATTCATCAGGGACCTTAACCAGAATACCTTAAATTTGAAGTTTACAGATCAATATAGTAAAACCACCATAGATTTCCTTGATATTCGTATTAAACCAGTAGGGGGGAAACTAGAAACTACTGTTTTTAGAAAAGCAACTGCGGGTAATACGATTCTTCACGCAGGGAGTGCCCACCCTGCACCCTTGATTAGGAGTATCCCCTTTGGGGAGTTTTTTAGGGCTCGCAGGGCATGCAGTAGCGAGGAAGAATATCTGAGAATAGAACAAGAGATAACTGACAGATTTATTCACAGATTTATTCAAAGAGGATATTCACCTAGTGTAATAACAGGAGCAGCTATGAAAGCAAGAAATTTAGAAAGACAGAAAGTGCTATTCGAACCGTCAAGAACCCAACAAAAGAATAATGCAAAGAGAATACAGAAGAGTTGGGAGAACCATAGGTTCATAACTACATTTAATATCAAACACAAAGAAATGAGAGCCATTTTGAATAGGCATTGGTATCTGATTAAGGATGATCCAGTACTGGGCCCTAAAATGAAGAAACACCCTGATATCACGTATAGAAAGTCAAAATCGTTAAAAGATTTAATTGTAAAAAGTGAGTATTAGGAGAGGAAAGGAGGGGCCCCGATGTGGCTCCAACAAAAACCAGGTTTTAAAAAATGTTTTAAGTGCAAGGCGTGCCAACAAGGCATGAATCGCACAGATTTTAAGACATTTTTTAATAAAACAATTACTATTAAGGGTTTTTTAACTTGTAGAACCAGCTTTGTTGTTTACCTATTACAATGTTCATGTCCAAAAATGTATATAGGTAGTACAACTTTACCAGTTTATAAGCGTATCTTGCAGCATAGGAGAGCGATTGTGAATCAGGATAGAACGTATCCAATTGCGAGACATTTTGAAACTCATCATAAAAGTGATCCCTCTAGTTTAGAGTATAGCTGTATAGCAGAAATCCCCAGAAAAAGAAGAGGTGGGGATAGGGAAAAGGAACTCAGAAAATTGGAGACCTACTACATATTAGAGTTCAATAGTAAGGAACCTCAAGGATTAAATGTAGATGAGGATCTATATACTTGTCTATACTAGATATACAAGGAAAAAGAGAGAATGAAGGTAAAGCTGCACAATGTAAAACCATTTTGTTCTTTTTAGAAAAAAAAATTGTTTTTTTTTCTCTTTTTAAATGAACGAAGTAAGAGGGGAATGGTCATGAATACCAGATGAAATTTGTTCTTAACACTGTTATTATATATTGCGGATGGTACAATTGAATTTTTAATTATATATTTTAATATGCTTTTTATTCAGTATATGAAATATGTTTTAATAGGAAAATTAATATACTGTAAAGCATTGTCATTTTTTGATTTTATATGAGTATTTTAGATATATGCAAAAGCACTAGCACTTTAGTATTTATTTATTTATATCGTGATTAATCTGTTTAAGTGACTGATATGTGCACTTTGAAAGTATATGATAATTATATGTCTTTAAAGAATTAAGACACAATATACTTAAAGCACTTGCACTTTGAAAGCAAAGTTTGCACAAAAAGCACTAGCACTTTATTATTTATAATTGTACCGTAATTACCATGATGAAGTACAGCTAGTATACACTAATGAGCAAATAAGATTTGTATATGAGGTAAGACTGGTGAATTGACCATCAAAATAATGAATTCATGTAGAGCAGTTTTTGTAATTATAATTTGATCGCCATAATTGCGGGACTATAATGTGCAAGAAATGTTTGTTTCTGCAGAATATAGGAGTCTTAAGCAGGCGATTGAGTATAACTGTTCTCAATAATGAATGTTTATCCAAGTAAAAAGACATGTGTTAAGATGGTGACCGCTCTGTAAGGAAGAACGGGTTACATGTTAGTCATTGAAAGTGAAGTCCCTCTTCAATGTTCTTTATTTGTACTGACTATTTTAATGTGGAAAAAATGGCGCTCAGGCATCGTGAACAAGGCAGCAAGAGACTGCTGAAACGCGTTGATGTTTATCGTCACAAAATAAAATTACCGAGTGACCAATACCTTTGGGAGTGCTGGATGATTATTTTTCGAAAATGGAATGATCCTATGTGAAATATTTGGAAACGTGGCGAAACATTTCGAACCAGCACCGCTGACGATTTGGAAGCACGCCAGTGGAAATCGCCAACTTGCATTTTTGAGATATATATATATATATAGAGAGAGATATATAGAGAGATATATATATATAGAGAGAGAGAGATATATATCCAAACTTCCACAGCCTGCATCCACCACGAAACAGCTCTCCACGTGGTGTTCTTTATTGCTTTATTTGAGTTCAGCAAATATCGCAAACATGGCCATTATAGCATCAGATGTATTTCGATTTGTTCAGCCTTTCTCACAACTGCAAATCTGTTTCCCATTATTAGATCAGACGCCGACCATTTTGTTCACCTACCCACCATTCTTCTATGGTTTACGGGCCTATTTGTATCTGATGATTATTTTGGTGCATTCACACATACTACTGTATGACAAATATATTGTATGTATATTCTTAGTTTTGATTGTGTATCTTTTATTATTACATTCATGTATTCATATAAGGATAAGGATTTTAATATAGAATTAGTTGCATTACATTTATAATATGGTAGAAGAATTCCTATGAGTTAACTATCACTCCTATGACCAGAGCTGCGTACACCATTCACTCTTCAAAATTTCTCCAAAACCCTCACTGCTTGATACCTCTCTGAATAGACCAATCTCTTTGCAGGCACTCTGAGAAGAAGCGATGCCTCTGAGCCAATGAAACATTAAATTCTCCAAGCCATTGCCCCATATTCTCAAATCTTCCCTGACATCCACCTTGAGGTGTATCCTTCAATGTCTGGGCTTCAAGTAAGATATTGACTGTCCAATAACTCCTATGAAAGGGCAACCCATAGAAATGACGTGAAGCACAAAATTAAGATGCATGATCAAAACTTGCAGATAATGCATTGTTATATTTTTTGTACCAAGTAGCTGCTACTAGAAGCCCTAGACTCTCATTTTATATGGAAGCAAATGGCTGACCACCCGCATTCATGTCAGGTTAATAGGTCTATGTGTGCAATTACACCATTGATAATCATTTAGACAGTGCACAACGCAAAGTACATTTTTGTGGCACCTTGCAGAGCCTATTTTATCAACATTAGAATTATGAAAAGTTGAGTTGGATATTCCAAGGATTCAAACTCATGCCATGCACACGTTACTTGCAGCTGTTTGAAACTGATGGCCAAGAAAGCAAGCTTTTTTTCATTAATGTTGCAAGCCTGATTCCAGACGTTAAACACAGATATCACCAACAACTGATAGCTACCTGAGCTATTTGACCAGTATAATACCTTAAGATTTTCTGAATACACGTAGTGCTTCATTTAAAGTTTGGCAGACGGGTTACTCTTTTGCAACATGACGTCTGCTTTATTATAAGTATCATTGGATAAAATGTACTTGTAATAAAGCAGAAAGGATATTGGTCAGGTTGTGATGAAGTAATCAGTCTTCCACACTCTAAATCAGATTCTTAGATTTCTTCAGCATGTGGGTTAGCCCCCCTAGGATATCTTATAATGCATTATGCTTGTAAGCAGTTAAGTAAGCCAGACTAGCTCCCACTGACCTTGGACTGGTGTCCCTATCAGTCTAAGGCCCTATCGGACCCGCCATCTGCCGGGAGGGCCAGCCAAGCTGCGCTCTGCCTCTTTCCCTCTCCTTCTGCTTTCACTCTGCTCTATGCCCTCACTCACTCATCCACACTCTCGCTTATGCACTCTGACTTCTGTGCTCTTTTGCGCTTGGCGCCTGTACCCGTTTTGCCCTTTGGGCCCATTTGCCTTCTCTGGCTCTTGGCTCCTTGTGCCTTTCTGCTTATTGCCCGTTTGTCTTTTGCACTCGCTTTTCTTCTGGGGCAGTTTGTGTGCCTTTTGTGCTTCTTTGCTTGGGTGCCCATTTTTTGTGCTTGTTTCTCTTTTGTGTCTGCTTGTCTTTTGTGCCTGTTTCATTGCTCAGTCTTACGTGTCAATTTTTGTGCTCTTTCTCAGTTTTTGTGTCTATATTTGTGCCTGTCTCTGTTGCCTTTCTGATCCTTCTGCTTTTGCTCCTAGTGTCTCCCCCACTTCTTCCCTCACTGCAGGCCCCCCGTGTTCCCCTTCCAGTGCTTTTCCCGCCTCCCTCCTCTGCCATCTCCTTAACTGTTTTCCTGCTGCAGTTTCCCACCCCTCCCTAGCCCTGCCCCCATGCTTCACCCCCTCCTAGGACCTGCTTAATCACAGCCGCTGCATGACTGTGTGGAGTGGGTGTGCTGCTGGTGTGCCAAAGACACACCAAAGACAAGCCCATCTGCGCCCGTTCGTGCCTCGACCTCGCCTAGTGCCACATGCCCTGGTCCATCCACCCACCACCGCTAAACTTCCACCGACTTGCTAGCACTCAACACTGGACACTGTCACAACTGCTACCCTCACTCAGCACTTCATTGCAGTGCATGACCTTTCTCATGCAGTCACTGACGCTTCTCATGCAGTATCTCCCCTACGCAACCCTCTGCAGACACCTCAACCCTCATTGCCTGCATCCTCCCCAACACTAGATCTCTCTGGCAAACACACCATCGAGGTCTGGGACCTCATCGGCACACACTCTCCAGACATCCTCTTTCTCACCGAAACCTGACTCAGTCCGTTAGCCACCCCTGCCCTCTCAGTAGCCTTCCCCCCTCGCTACAAGATCGCCCACCCCGACAGGCTCCACACACATGGAGGCGGCCTCGAAATGGTCCACAAAGACACCATCACCTACACTACCTCAACAGACAAACCAACCACGCTCATGGAACACTTGCACTTCCAACTGCATCTCAGCCACTCCACAATCATATCAGACACCCTCGCTTATTGACCGCCAGGACCCCGCACTACCTTCAGCAACCTCCTCACCGACTTCATAAGTCCCATTGGATCCAATGACTTCCTCCTGCTCTGTGACCTCCACATTCACCTCGATGACCCAACGGATCGCAACACCAACAACCTCCTTTAAGAGCTTTAACAACATCGGACTCACTTAGCTTATACCAAAGCCGACTCACATCACCAGACACACACTCAACCCAGTCTTCACAGCCAGCAACAAATTTACCTTCAGCCATCTCACCCCACTCACATTGACAGACAACTCCATCGAACACTTCTATATCAACGCAGCTCACTGTAGCAAACGAAAACCAACCATCAAGTTTAGCTACAACAGGAACAACATAAAAGAAGGAGACTGGGCCCACACCCTGAGATCCAACCAGCCTATCCTCACAGATGACCTACAGAGTGACCTATCCACCTTCAACAATTGGATCTCAGACTGTGCCAACACCGTTGCCCCCATGAAGAAGATTAGACATACATGAACTCGTGCTCAAGCATGCTGGTACATGGAAGTCCTAAGAGACTCCTAGCGCTATTACAAACAACTGGCAAGAAGATGGAGAACCAGCTGACAATGTCTCCAGAGACACCTACAAATCCGCACTCACCCCCACCACCAGGAGCACCCACCTCCTATTGAACTGGAGCCCACTCAGCACAGATGACACCACCAGAATCATGCGGACCATCCAATCAGGGCCCCTTACATACCCCTGCCCTCACCACATGTACAACCTGGGAAGCACACCAGTGCCAACCTCACCACCATCATCAACTCCTCCATCCTCAGTGGAAAATTCCTGGGCAGCTGTAAACACGCAGAGGTCACAGCTCTCCCAAAGAAACCCTCGGTCAACCCGAAAGATCTCAGCAACTACAGGCACATCTCGCTTCTGCCCTTCCCGGCCAAAGTCCTGGAAAAAGAGATCAACAAGCAGCTCTCCACCCATCTTGAACAGCACCACCTCCTGAATTCCCCCAGTCAGGGTTCTGAAGCAACCACAGCATGGAAACCGCCCTCCTGGCAGCAAAAGATGACATTGGGTTCATCATGGACAGGGGATCTGCTCAAACTCTTGGCAGTGTTCTATTTATTTATTTATAGCTTTTATTTAGCGCTAGCTAGACCTAAAGGTATCAGAGCGCTTTACAGAATCGAGAGCAAGGCAATAATTCAGTCACTGAGCATATGATGCGCAACAATCTTAGGTTCAAGAACAAACAACAAAATAAACACATGAAAAAAAATATATTAGGGAATGCGGGTGGAATACAAAAACAATATGTACACTGAAAAAAGTTTGGCCCTGGGGGTGGTTACTGATTGTGGACAATTTGCATATTGTGAGTCTAAAGTAACCCTGGGCGTAGCTGGCGTAGCGGGGCTACGTGGAGTGCCACGGAGTTGGCAACAAACTCTCGCAAAGAAATGTGCATGCGCTGGCGTGCGCGCATGCGCAGTTTTCTTAAGCTGTATATGAATGCAGCGGAAGAGAGGAGGAGGGCAGCCCGGGGACGCCGCGGTTAAGGTAAGTGGTTTTTTATTGTTTTAATGTACTCTTAAGGTATATCTTAATAGGGGGGTGGAGGCGGGCAGCGGGCCAACTCCACCCCGCTGCGGAGTGTGCCTACTCCGCGTTCTCCACGGAACGCGGAGTAGGCACAACTCCGCACACTCCGCGGGCGGAGCTGAGTTCTCCGCCCACGGTTAGTCTAGAGAGAGAAAGACATTCAAGGCAAAAGAGGCAAACAAAGAAAATAGCCAACTGTTCAACGGGGTCTGAACTGAGAAAGGGAGACTAATAGAGCTGGGCTCAAGAATTGCTCATGTGTTCCAGTATTTGTTGAGGAGATGGCGTTTCAGGTCTCTTTTGAAGTCAGTGAAGGAGGGGTTGCATCGTAGGTCCCTCGGGTGAGAGTTCCATATGCTGGGAGTGTTACCCGAAAAAGAGCGAGCCTGGGTTGATTTCTTTTTTAGTTTGGGAGTGTTAGACCTGGCACTGTTGGCGTGGGTCTCCCTTCCAGTTTTTGCTGTTGCCTCATGTGTTTTTGCTGGTTATAGATGCTTTGGGCACTGTGCCACTGCTATTCAGTGCCACAGTGCAAGTGCTCCCTATGGTAAATTGATGTATGGATTAGTGATTCCATGATTGGTTGGCTTGGTTTACTTGTCAGACCCTAGTACAGTGCACTGAGTGTGCCCAGGGCTTGTAAACCAAATGCTGCTGGTGGGCTTGCAGCACTGGTTGTGCCACCCATAGAAGCAGCCTGTAAAGTGTGTCTCAGGCCTGCCATTGCAGAGCCTGTGTGCAGTCTGGTACTGCCATGTCGACTTGGTAAGTGCACCCACTTACCAGTCCCCAAACCTTCCCTTTTCTGCATATTAGTCACCCCCATGGTAGGCCCAAGGGCAGGGTGCATTGTAGGTAAAAGGTAGGACATGCCCTGGTGTGTGTGACATGTCCTAATAGTGAATTACTGCCATTTTCGTTTTTCACTATTGCAAGGCTACCTGTTCCCCATAGGCCAGAATGGGCAGTTTGATTATAACATCTTATAATCCTAACTGACCCAGGGAACATGGTAGAAAAACGAATTTAGTATGCCTGAACTCAGAATGATAAAATACATCTTTTAGTGAAGTTGGTTTTAACATTCTGTGTTTGAAAATACCACTTTTAGAAAGTAGGTATTTTCTTGCCTAACTATCCAAGCCTGCCTCTGCTAGGTTGTGTATTCCTTGTCTGGAGTTTGAGTGACAGGGGCTGGGGGATTCCAGGAGACAGGGTGAGTCAGCACAGGGCTGAATAGAGAGATCTGCATGTAGATGGGTGGGAGGAGTTGCACCTGGGACCTGAATAGGGCTGTGCCTTCCCTCCACAATGCTGGCTCCACCTCCTGTGGTGCGTCTGATGTCCCTGGCCTACACTGTGAAAGGAAAGAAGGAGTATTGTCAACAAAGTGCTCCAGGACTGACCAGAACTGGTTTGGACAAGGCCAAGGCCTCTCTGCCTTCAGAGAACAAAGGGAAAATGAGTATAAAAGAGGGGACCCAAACCCCAGACTTTTAGATCACTTTTGGGAAACAAGAAGAACCTTTGCTGAGGAGAGGAACCAGAGAAACAGAGGAGGAGACTATCCCTAAGCTGAGTGCTGTTTGGGGGATTGGCCTTCAGTGGTTGCCTGACTGCCAAAGAAAGGAGAAAGGACTTTGTGCTACTTGGTGCTACTTTCAATTCAACTTGAGATAGAGCTTGCCTCCTGCTGAAGTCTCAGGGACAACAGACTTCACCCACCAGCTCCCCAAGAGTTCTTTTGAAGTGCCTGCGGTTGTGTTGTGCCTTCTGAGGGACTGCGTGTCGCAAGGAGCTGGAAGCGCGGCTCACGAAGAAGAAGCGTGATGCCGCCGCAGCCGCTGTCGTCGCATCACTGAAGAAGGGTGTCGCCGTTGCCGCTGTCGCTTCACCTAGCAGAAGCGCCTCGCATCACCGAAGAAGAGTGTCGCCGTCGCATCAGACGCCGTCGCATCATCGTAGAAGAGTGTCGCCGCCGCAGCCGCTGTCGTTGCATCACTGAAGAAGGGTGTTGCCGCTGTCGCATCGCCGAAGCGCCTCGCATCACCGGAGAATAGTGTCGCCGTCGCATCAGACGCCGTCTCATCACCGGACAAGCATGTCGCTGGGCCTGTCGCGGCTCAGAAGAATCGTTGAGTCGCCGCACGGCCGTCGGGCATGCACGCATCGTGTCGCATCAAGAAGAAGACGCCATTTTTGTTTCATTGCACCGGATCTTCATCGCATCACGGCGCTGCTGGTCGCATCGCCACGGAAGCGCAGTAAGAAACTGACGCATCACCTCCTCACGCGGAGAAGAACCGACGCATCCCCTACGCAGCAGTAGGGACCCGACGCATCACTGTTCTTTCGTGTAAGGAACCGACGCATCACCTTCCCTGCAACACTTTCGTTGTATAGCGTTACGCATCCAAAGGTACATTGAACTCAAAGTGTCGCATTTACCATCTAAAGAGAACTAAGCTAATTCTACCATTTTTAAGTACAGTATTGTGGATTTTTGTTGTTTGTGGTCTTGTGTTAAGTCTATATAAAAATACTTATTTTTATACTACAACTTGTGTGGTGTCCATCTGTAGTGTTGTCACTGGGTTACTGTATGTGTTCACAAATGCTTTACACACTGCCTCTGAGATAAGCCTGTCTGCTCGTGCCAAGCTACCAAGGGGGTGAGCAGGGGTTATTTTAGGAGTGTACCCCCTTACCCTGACTAGATGCAAGGGTCCCTATTTGGTCAAAGGTACCTACCTCTGCCAACTAGAGACCCCCAAATCTAACATTGGTGGTCAGCGGTGAGGATTCTGGACTTGCAATTGTGACTCATATACAGTGATTGGTGAACACTACTAGTGCAGACCAAACGCGACCACATACTTTTGGTAGATTGTTTTTCCTGGGATTTTCTATTTTTGCAAAGAACTGCCAAGTTTAACCACAATGGATAAAGCAGCATCCATAGCATCTGTTGATTTTGATTGGGAAGAGGAGAAACTAGAATGCTACAATGTGAGACAGCTAAAGCACTTCTGCAGGAAATTTAAAGTTGCTATGACCGGTCTCACCAAGAAGGATGAGTTCCAAAGGGCACTGAGGGCCTGGGTCGAAGCAAGGAATACCCCTGAGAATGAGGAGGGGGCTGAGAATGCAGATGAGCAGCTGGATGGGCCATTGGGTCCAGGGGGGAGGAGAGCAACCTCCCCAGTAGGTAGCAGTGTTTCTGCCAGAGGCCTGTCCCCAGAGGAGTTGGAGGACAGGAAGGAGTGGAGGATGCATGAGATGGAGCTGGCCAAGCTCAAGTTAAGTGGGCAGTTAGAATTTGAATTGCAAACTAGGAAATTGGCCCTAGAGGAAAAGAAGATGCAACTGGAGCATGAGAAAAGTTTGAGGGAGTTGAGGGAGATGGAATTGAAAGCAAGGAGCTTAGAAATTACTCCCTCTGGTGGCAGCACACCGTCCATGCCTGTGGAAGCTAGGGTGTATATACCTAAAGATGTGGTGAAAGAGTTTTATAAGAATGATGACATTGGGCAGTGGTTTAAAGCCTATGAGGTAGCCATGTCTTCCCACCGGGTCCCTGAGAAGGATTGGGGAGCGGGGTGGTGGGGGCGGTTCCTTAGTGAGGGGCGGGATACACTGTTAGACTTGCCCTCTGAAGTCCATAATTCTTATAACCACATGAACGATGCATTGATGTCCAGGTATGGGTTGACTCCTGAATTGTATAGACAGCGGTTTAGAAATTGCAATAAGTTGGAGTCAAGCACATGGGTAGAATATGTAACTTTCTTTTGCAGAGCGTTGGATGGTTGGGTGAAGGGTAGCAAAGTGAATGATTTTGAGGGGCTCTTTGATTTAATTGCATGGGAGCACTTGTCAAGTAATTGTTTTCCAGAGCTACGCCAGCACCTGATTGATAGCAGGCTGACTAACCCTAGGAAGCTTGCTGAGGAGGCGGACCACTGTGTGAGCACCCGGGTCCACAAGGGTCACGTGGGAGACTCAGCCAAGAGTGGGCAGGGTCCCCAGCAGAAGAGTGGGGGGACAAGGGTAAACAGAGGGAGTTCCAGAAAGGGCCCCAAAGTAATCCCCAAGGGAACCAAGGGAAGGGTTCCCAGCCTCCCCCTGAGAAGAAACCCGGGGCCCGACAGGTAGGCCTGTTCACAGGGGACCCCTGATGTGCTTCACATGTGGTGAAGTGGGCCATAAGTCTGTTGATCCCCGGTGCCCACAGTATGGAAAGACAGCAACCACTGGTGCTCCACCCCGGCAGATGGCAAGTGTAGCCCTGGGGGAGGAGATGGGTGTCCAAGGTGGGTGGGGTCCCGCAGAGATGTCCCTTGTCTCTTTAGGAGACTGTGAGGTGGTCCCCAGGACCCAACTGCCTCATAACACTAAAAAGTACAGGCAGTGGTTGACCATTAATGGCCATAGAGTCGAGGCTCTGCGAGACACAGGAGCCAGTGTGACAGCTGTCAAGTGTCACCTGGTGTCTGAACAGCAGGTTGTCCCCAATGCATTTTACCCAGTTGTTGCCGCTGACAACACAGAGAGCCACTGCAAGGTGGCTAAGGTTCCCTTTTTAGTGGGGGGGGGTCTCTGGTACTCTTCAAGTAGCTGTGAGGCCAGCCTGTGCCTGTTGACTATTTGTTGGGGAACGATTTGGAGAGCTCACCTTGGGCTAAGGTGGAGCGAAGTGCTCATTTGGAGATGTTGGGTCTGCCTGACTGGGCGTGTGTGACCACACGGTCCATGGCAGCCAGTAAGGGTGTTCATGAGGACCTGGAGCCTGAGAGGGGGGCCCAGGTGCCTGCCTTAAAGAGAAGAGGCAGGGGGCGCGGGAAACCGGCCCCTGAAGGTCCCATGGTCCAGGGGGAGGTAGACCCTGAGGGGGATGCCCTGGAGCCTACAGGGGAACAGGTAGCTGAAGTGGGGGACCTGCCTGAGCTGACCCATTGGCAGCAGGAAGGAGGACCCTCCAGGGAAAGGTTCTGCAAGGAGCAGAAGGATTGCCCTTCTCTTGTGGGTTTGCAGCAGCAGACTGCAGACCAGGCAGCAGGTGATCAGTCTGGATCACATTGGATATACTGGGAGAATGATCTCCTGTATACTGAGCCTAAGGTTGCTGAGCCTGGGTCAGCCCGTGTGTTGGTGGTACCCCAGCACTTCAGAGCCTTCCTACTGGGGCTGGCTCATGATGTGCTGTTGGCAGGACATTTGGGGCAGGACAAGACCTTTGAGAGGCTTGTCACCCACTTTTATTGGCCCCAAATGCGCAAGAGTTCAGACACTCATTGCAGGACCTGTCAGACTTGCCAGGCAAGTGGAAAGAGTGGGAGGAAGCAGAAGGCTCCTCTCCAGCCATTCCCTGTGGTCAGCACCCCCTTTGAACGGGTGGGTATTGACATTGTGGGGCCACTGGACCCCAAGACAGCCAAGGGCAGCAGGTTCATCCTGGTCTTGGTGGACCATGCCACCCGGTACCCGGAAGCCATACCTCTGAGGACAGTGATTGCCCCCGTGGTGGGAAGGGCACTGATGGGAATTTTCTCCCGAGTGAGGTTCCCTAGAGAGGTAGTGTCTGACCGAGTTACAAACTTCATTTCCAAGTATATGAAGTCCCTGTGGCAGGAGTGTGGGGTAACTTATAAGTTCACCACTCCTTACCACCCCCAAGGAAATGGGTTGGTTGAGAGATTCAACCGGACCCTAAAAGGCATGATTATGGGTTTTGAGGAACCTATGAGGCATAAGTGGGACGTCCTCTTACCATGCCTGCTCTTTGCATACCGTGAGGTGCCACAGAAATCTCTAGGGTTCAGCCCCTTTGAGCTTCTCTATGGTCACCCAGTGAGAGGACCTCTGAGTCTGGTCAAGGAAGGCTGGGAGCAATCTCCCAGGAAACCTCCCCAGGATGTATATAGCTACATGTTGGCCTTCAGGAACAAGACTAGGCGTTTCAGGCAACTCGCTGAGGCGAATCTGGAAGCCAGCCAGGAGGAGATGAAGCGGTGGTACGACCAGAATGCCACTCTGGTAGAGCTTCAGCCTGGTCAGAAAGTGTGGGTCATGGCCCCAGTGGAGCCTTGTGCGCTCCAGGATAAGTGGACCGGACCATTTGAGGTGGTGGAGCGCAAAAGTCCTGTTACCTACTTGGTGGACTTGCGGTCTCCCAGGAACCCCTTGCGGGTCCTGCATGTCAACCGCCTGAAGCCCCACTTGGAGAGGTCCGAAGTGGGCATGCTCTTAGCGACAGATGCTGGAATGGAGGAGGAGACTGAGCCTCTTCCTGACCTCCTGTCGGCAACAGAGCTAGATGGGTCAGTGGATGGTGTGAACCTCTCTTCCACCCTGACCCCTGAGCAACAGAATGACTGTCACCAGTTGCTGGGACAGTTTTCTGATCTGTTCTCCCTGATTTCCAGTGTCACTGATTGGTGCGTTCATGATGTGGACACTGGAGATAGTCCTCCTGTGAAGCACAAAACTTACAGGGTGACTGACAGGGTGAGAGCTTGCATCAAGGAGGAGGTCTCCAAGATGCTTGCGTTAGGGGTGATTGAGTCCTCTAACAGCCATTGGGCCAGCCCAGTGGTCTTGGTCCCAAAGGCTGCCGCACCGGCTGCCACGCCAGAACTCCGGTTCTGTGTGGACTACCGAGTACTCAATTCAGTCACGAGGACTGACGCGCACCCCATCCACAGAGCTGATGAGCTCATAGATTGGTTAGGGGCTGCCCGGTACCTCAGCACGTTTGATCTAACGTCTGGGTACTGGCTGATCGCCTTGACTGATGGGGCAAGAGAGAGGTCAGCATTCTCCACACCAGATGGGCACTACCAGTTCAGGGTTATGCCCTTTGGGATGAAGAATGCCCCTGCCACCTTTCAAAGGTTGGTCAACCAGGTGTTGGCTGGACTGGAAGAGTTCAGTGCCGCCTACCTGGATGACATTGCAGTGTTCAGCGCCAGTTGGGAAGAACATCTGCGCCACCTTTGTGAAGTGTTGATGGCGCTGCGGAGAGCAGGCCTCACGATCAAGGCGAGTAAGTGCCAGATCGGGCAGGGTTCCGTGGTGTACTTGGGACACCAGGTTGGGAGCGGCCAGGTGGCGCCCCTGCAGCCCAAGATTGAGACCATCCTGACTTGGGAGCCCCCCAAGACCCAGACAGAGGTGAGAGCCTTTTTAGGACTCACTGGGTATTACAGGGGGTTTGTCAAGGGGTATGGCAGCATTGTTGCACCCTTGACAGAGCTGACTTCCAGGAAGCAACCCAAGAAAGTGATTTGGACTGACACCTGTCAGAAAGCTTTTGAGGCCCTGAAGACTGCCATGTGCACGGCGCCCGTGCTCCTGGCACCCAACTTCTCAAAAGAGTTTATCGTTCAGACAGACGCTTCAGAGCATGGTGTGCGGGCTGTTTTGTCACAGATAAATGAGGAGGGCCTAGATCAACCTGTAGCCTTCATCAGTAGGAGGTTACTTCCACGGGAACAGAGGTGGAGTGCGATTGAGCGTGAGGCATTTGCTGTGGTCTGGGCACTGAAGAAGCTGAGGCCATACCTGTTTGGGACTCACTTCCGGGTTCAGACAGACCACAGGCCCCTCAGATGGTTGATGCAGATGAGGGATGAGAATCCAAAGCTGTTGAGGTGGTCCATTTCCCTACAGGGGATGGATTTCATGGTGGAACACCGCACTGGTACAGAACACGCCAATGCTGATGGTCTGTCCAGATTTTCCGCCTTAGTGAAGAGAACTCCCAGGAGGTAGGGTAGTTCTCCCCACATTTCAGCTGGAGGGGACATGTGTTAGACCTGGCACTGTTGGCATGGGTCTCCCTTCCATTTTTTGCTGTTGCCTCATGTGTTTTTGCTGGTTATAGATGCTTTGGGCACTGTGCCACTGCTATTCAGTGCCACAGTGCAAGTGGTCCCTATGGTAAATTGATGTATGGATTAGTGATTCCATGATTGGTTGGTTTGGTTTACTTGTCAGACCCTAGTACAGTGCACTGAGTATGCCCAGGGCTTGTAAACCAAATGCTACTGGTGGGCTTGCAGCACTGGTTGTGCCACCCACAGAAGCAGCCTGTAAAGTGTGTCTCAGGCCTGCCATTGCAGAGCCTGTGTGCAGTCTGGTACTGCCATGTCGACTTGGCAAGTGCACCCACTTACCAGTCCCCAAACCTTCCCTTTTCTGCATATTAGTCACCCCCATGGTAGGCCCAAGGGCAGGGTGCATTGTAGGTAAAAGGTAGGACATGCCTTGGTTTGTGTGGCATGTCCTAATAGTGAATTACAGCCATTTTCGTTTTTTACTATTGCAAGGCTACTTGTTCCTCATAGGCCAGAATGGGCACTTTGATTATAACATCTTATAATCCTAACTAACCCAGGGAACATGGTAGAAAAACGAATTTAGTATGCCTGAACTCAGAATGATAAAATACATCTTTTAGTGAAGTTGGTTTTAACATTCTGTGTTTGAAAATACCACTTTTAGAAAGTAGATATTTTCTTGCCTACTATCCAAGCCTGCCTCTGCTAGGGTGTGTATTCCTTGTCTGGAGTTTGAGTGACAGGGGCTGGGGGATTCCAGGAGACAGGGTGAGTCAGCACAGGGCTGAATAGAGAGATCTGCATGTAGATGGGTGGGAGGAGTTGCACCTGGGACCTGAATAGGGCTGTGCCTTCCCTCCACAATGCTGGCTCCACCTCCTGTGGTGCGTCTGATGTCCCTGGCCTACACTGTGAAAGGAAAGAAGGAGTCTTGTCAACAAAGTGCTCCAGGACTGACCAGAACTGGTTTGGACTAGGCCAAGGCCTCTCTGCCTTCAGAGAACAAAGGGGAAATGAGTATAAAAGAGGGGACCCAAACCCCAGACTTTTAGATCACTTTTGGGAAACAAGAAGAACCTTTGCTGAGGAGAGGAACCAGAGATACTGAGGAGGAGACTATCCCTAAGCTGAGTGCTGTTTGGGGGATTGGCCTGCAGTGGTTTCTGACTGCCAAAGAAAGGAGAAAGGACTTTGTGCTACTTTCAATTCAACTTGTAAAGGATCTCCAAGGGCTTGAGATAGAGCTTGCCTCCTGCTGAAGTCTCAGGGACAACAGACTTCACCCACCAGCTCCCCAAGAGTTCTTTTGAAGTGCCTGCTGTTGTGTTGGGCCTTCTGAGGGACTGCGTGTCGCAAGGAGCTGGAAGCGCGACTCACGAAGAAGAAGTGTGACGCCGCCGCATCCGCTGTCGTCGCATCACTGAAGAAGGGTGTCGCCGCTGCCGCTTCGCATCGCAGAAGCCCCTCGCATCACCGGAGAAGAGTGTCGCCGTCGCATCATACGCCGTCGCATCATCGGAGAAGTGTGTCACTGCCGCAGCGGCTGTCATCGCATCACTGAAGAAGGGTGTTGCCGCTGCCGCTGTCGCATCGCATCGCCGAAGCGCCTCGCATCACCGGGGAAGAGTGTCGCCGTCACATCAGATGCCGTCGCGTCACCGGAGAAGCGTGTCGCAGGGCCTGTCGCGGCTCAGAAGAATCGTTGAGTCGCCGCACAGCCGTCGGGCGTGCACGCATCGTGTTGCATCAAGAAGAAGACGCCATTTTTGTTTCATTGCACCGGATCTTCATCGCATCACGGCGCTGCTGGTCGCATCGCCATGGAAGCGCAGTAAGAAACCGACGCATCACCTCCCAACGCGGAGAAGAACCGACGCATCCCCTACGCAGCAGTAGGGACCCGACGCATCACCGTTCTTGCGTGTAAGGAACCGACGCATCACCTTCCATGCAACACTTTCGTTGTATAGCGTTACGCATCCAAAGGTACATTGAACTCAAAGTGTCGCATTTAGCATCTAAAGAGAACTAAGCTAATTCTACCATTTTTAAGTACAGTATTGTGGATTTTTGTCGTTTGTGGTCTTGTGTTAAGTCTATATAAAAATACTTATTTTTATACTACAACTTGTGTGGTGTCCATCTGTAGTGTTGTCACTGGGTTACTGTATGTGTTCACAAATGCTTTACACACTGCCTCTGAGATAAGCCTGTCTGCTCGTGCCAAGCTACCAAGGGGGTGAGTTGGGGTTATTTTAGGAGTGTACCCCCTTACCCTGACTAGACGCAAGGGTCCCTATTTGGTCAAAGGTACCTACCTGTGCCAACTAGAGACCCCCAAATCTAACAGGGAGGAACGAGAAGAAGTGTGTTGGAGCTTCTCAGAGATCTGGTTCTTCCTTCTTTAG
Source organism: Calotriton arnoldi (assembly GCA_963921515.1). Classification (NCBI taxonomy): domain Eukaryota; kingdom Metazoa; phylum Chordata; class Amphibia; order Caudata; family Salamandridae; genus Calotriton; species Calotriton arnoldi. The sequence continues at coordinate 182,359 of CAWUFW010012304.1, read as the reverse complement.
TGAGTTTGTTATCAAAATAGTCAGGGGTGTGTGAGTGAATGGCTTTGTGGGTGGTACATGCAGTCTTGTAATTGCATCTTCCTTCGATGGGAAGCCAATTAAGGGTCTTGAGTGGAGGAGTGATGTGTTCATACCATTTAATATCTGTTATGAGCCGGACTGCCATGTTTAGTACTGATCTGAGGGGAGCGAGGTGAGTTTTTGGGGTCCCTGTGAGGATAGCATTCCTGTAGTCAAGTTTGAAGAGCACAAGAGATTAAATGACCCATTTTAAATCATCTGAGGAAATGAATGGTTTGATTTTTTTGAGGTGTTTTAATGTGTAAATCTCTCCTTTGGCTGAGGTTTTGACGTGATCCTTCATTGACACGTTTTTGTCCAGGGTGAAGCCTAAGGATTTAGCCGAGTTGGATAGAGTGAGAGAATAATTAAGAGCCTTCAGGTCACTGATCCAGTCTTTGATTGGAAGGTGGTTAATTTTGGGAGAGAAAAGAATAATTTCTGTTTTGGTAGGGTTTAATTTTAGATGGTTGGACTTAAACCAACATTGTATATTACTCAGTGTGACGTTGAGATGTAGGATGTCACTGGGTAATTTTATTTTGTAGAAGAGTTGAGTGTCGTCTGCATAGAGGTGAAATTTGATCCCTGCTTGCTTCAGGATGATAGTAAGGGGTTCCATGAAGAGATTGAAAAGTGAAGGGGAGAGGATTGAGTCCTGGGGGACGGCAATAGTGACAGGTGTGGGTTTCGAGAAGGAAGACTTGATTCTGATTTGTTGTGATCGGTGTTGAAGGTAAGAAGTGAAACATTTTAAAACTGTGCCATTGATACCAGAGCTGATCTTCAGTGATTCCAGTAAGGCTGGGTGATTCACAGTGTCAAAGGCAGCTGATAAGTCAAGTAGGATAAGTATGCATGCATCACCTTCGTCTAAGGATCTATGGATGTCATCTGCGATATTGAGCATGGCAGTTTCTGTGCTACAGCTTTTCCTGAACCCTGATAGGAAGGAGTCAAGTAGGTTGGAATCATCTATATGCCAGTTGAGCTGTTGTAAGACACATTTTTCCATAGTTATGGGTAGGAACGGGAGGTTGGAGATAGGTCTGAGGTTGTTGAGATCATTTGGGTCAGCCATGGGATTTTTGGGAATGGGTGTGATTTGACCTAATTGGAGGGACTCCGGTACACAACCCAAGGCGAGAGAAGTATTGAGAATTTTTGTCCAACATGGGGCAATGATGTGGTTTAGGTCGTTTGCTATTTTTGCATGGAGGCGATCTTTGGTGTGAGAAGTGGACTTTAATTTTGCAATAATATTGAAAACTTCAAGCTCTGTCATGGGTTTGAAGTCAGACCAATTGGCGTTGTTTTTCAATTGGATGTTGAAAAGGTTGCTGTTTGTTCCATTTGGGGCCATTTGGTCATTGGTAAGAACAGGAGGTGTGACTACAGTGGAGGGGGGAGTTCTCCCATGGCACCCTCATCACTAGACTCCAAGACTCAGGAATTCAAGAACATGCTGTGAGCTGGATCATTTCCTTCCTCTCCAACAGGACACAAGGAGTCAGACTCTCCACTTTCACCTCTGAACACAAGAAACTTGTCAACATTGTCTCCTACCCCGATGACACTTAGCTCATCCTCTCCATCACCGACACGAACAACACAGCCAGGACAAAATTCACTGCCTGCATCTCCAACGTGGCCAACCGTATGCGAGAGAACTGCCTCAAATTAAACATGGACAAAATAGAGATCCTGATCTTTAGAATAAGAGCTCCCCCTGGAACTCCTCCACATGGCCACCCAACCTGGGTCCCACGCCCACGCCAACAGACCACACCTGAAACCTCAGCATCATCCTTGATGTCAAACTCATGATGAACAAACAGGTCAACGCTGTGATCGCATCCTGCTGCCACATCTTCAGAATGCTTTGCAAGATTTACAAATGGCTCTCCATGCACACAAGAAGCAAGGTCACAATGGCCCTCTTCACCAGCAGACTCAACTACGGAAAAGCACTCTACATCGGCATCTCCAACCAACTCATGCAAAGACTCCAGACCATCCAAAACACCACTGTCAGACTCATCCTAGATGTCCCTAGAAACACTCACATCACTCCCTACCTCTATAAATGACACTAGCTACCCATCCAGAAACACTGCAAATTCAAGCTGCTCATCCACGCCTACAAAGCCCTCCACAACACAGGACCAACGTACCTCAATGACCAACTCTAGCTCTACCAACCCTCCAGACAGCTACGCTCCACCTCTCTTTCCCTAGCACGAATCGCCCCATCCGCAGAAGCAAGACAGGAGGGCGCGCCTTCTCCTTCATCACCACCAAAAACTGTAACAAACTTTCTCAACACATCCGGAATCCCACTCCTCAGCTTCCGCAAGAAACTGAAGGCCTGCCATTTTCAACTAGGAGCAGCCGAAGGCCTACACTCCTGCTCCAGCGCCTGGATACCCTGAGGGTTGATAAGCTGCACCGTACAAATACACATAATATAACATAGCATAGCATAGCATAGCATAACATAACATAAAATAACATCACATCACATAACATAACAGCTTTCCTAACTTTTTGGTTGGCACTTTGGCAACATCATTTGTCAGAATAATACATATGCAGCCCCAGAGGCTCGAAGTCATATTTTCATTTACTCTACTACACTCATGACACCACTCATTTTCACCTTCATACTCTGGCCCTCATCCATGTCTCTGCTCTTAATGACACCACCCCATTTCTGCTTCTTCCAAATTTGTGAACTCAGAAGATTACATTTCCCTATTTCCAGCACTGCTAATATCTACCTCTGTATGTTTTTCAATAGGTTGTGTGTTACTGACTTCTTCCAAATTTGTGATCTCAGAAGATTACATTTCCCTATTTCCAGCACTGCTAATATCTACCTCTGTATGTTTTTCAATAGGTTGTGTGTTACTGACGTATGTTTGATTTGCCAAACTACAGCGAATCCCTTGCACTGTACATGAATTCATCCTGATTTCAGTGTGTCAGTTTGTGTTTTTTGTACCAAGCGTAAATGCAAAAGCGTTTTCATGCTTTTTAGAGATTATAAACAGTATACAGTGCGTAATGCGATATAAACCGCAGATTTTTACTTCCCTGTTTAGTATTTACATCAATTATTTTAGGAGTAGTACAAAAGCATTATATCACAGGACACTGAAAGGATAATGTTCCTGCTCTTTTTTCCCAGTGTCTTATGGTACATCTAAGTCAGTACATATAAAAATTTCAGGATGCATTTACGATAATTCACTTAGATTTAATGCAATTAAAAGTATTATTAAATTCAGTCAAAGGTAAGTCCATGATTTTCCTCCAATACCGCAAAAAGCTTAAGTCTGAATGAGTTTAAAATAATAACACTGTAAGGAAATAGAATATGATTGAATAAGTAGAATCATGCAAACATTTTAGATGGTGGCTGGACATTGAACAAAACTTAAAGCATCATGTCCATTACTTATTAAAGAAAAGGAAACCAATTAAGGATATTTATAGGCAAGTCTTTCCTTTTCCTCAGTTGCAGGAAAGTGGATTAATTTTGAAGTTTTTTCTCTGTACTTATACTAAGAAAGTACAACGGCGAACAATAGTTCAAATATAAGAAGCGCAAAACGTGGTTGTTTCTTCTAACAAAGACATAAGATTTGCAAGAAATTTAAAGAGTGACTACCACGTGCCTGTGTTAAATTACACACAAGTTTCCTTATTTCACATCTTTCTTTCTCTGTTGGCCAGTTGAGGTTGGTAAACAGGGGGCGTTTGGATGCAGCCCCACCAACGCACACAGCACCAAAGACCATGCCCCACTGCAAGCTATTCAGATGGTAGAAAAATAGAAATTATATGTAAGACGGTCATAAACTTTGCCATATACACATCATCAGGTCCTAGACACAAAGGAAATTTGGAGTACATAAAATAATACTTTATTAGGCACTTTTACATTCCTTTGTGAATTGGTCCTAGCACATCTAAAATGAGAAATACATGAGAATATTCAGGGAATATTATATACAATTAGTACAAATAAAAGGACAGCACCATAGTAAAAGGGAATTGGAAGTTTCAAGGTCAATTCACAACACATAGTGTACTTATAAATGCTTCTGTGAATCCACCCCTGTGTATCTAAGCACCTGGGCCTCCATGGAAGGGCACTTCAGCGCTACTCCTCTCATTAACCTACAATCCATACTAGACAAACTATGTAGGTCTTGGACAATGCAGCGACAATAATCTTACTGTTGGAAATTATCATCTTTTGTGTGGTATTCCCTCATATTTTTTGCCTTATTTTAATGGATCTTTTTTTGGCTATAGGACTCTGCATACTTTACTTCTGCTAACCAGTGGTAAAGTGCTTGTGCTCTTTCTTTAAACATGGTAAAATTGACAGATTCCCATTTGGCACATTTAATTTACTTATTAGTTCATAGTACGTGGTACTATATGTGCTCAGGGACTGTAAATGTAATGCTACATTGTGCCAGCCACTAAAGTAGCACTATAAAACATGCCTTTAGGCTTGCCCTTGCACCCTGGTTATGCAATTATAAACTGCCTTTTCCACCTGGCAAAATAAACCTTTTGCCAGGCCTAAACCTTCCTTTTTAAGGTTTTAAGGTCACACGTAAGGTAAGTCCTAAATGTCCATAGGGAAGGGTGTATAGCTTTTAAAAATTAAGACATGTATTCATGTTTTACATGTCCTGACAGTGAAAACCCCTCAAAGTAGTTTTTCACTGTAGCAAGGCTGGCGGTCCCATCGGAAAAATTGGGATACATAATCCTTGAGCTAGAACATGATTCAATAACTCATATTAATAGCAATTTAAAAACAACTTATTGGCCAAGTTAGATTTTATAATACTATTTTAGAAATGACACTTTTAGAAAAATATAATTTCTCTCCTAAGCCAAAAGGGCCATTCTGCCAGTGTCCAGTACCACCTGTCTGCTGAGGTGCTCCTGTGTGTTGGCATGTGGATTGCTCCAGACAGTGGGTAAAAGGCTTGGGTGTGGAAAGGTGTTTTTACTCCTTGAGCAAGATGGCCTGGGGGACTGTGCCCAGCTCCTTCCTGAGCTTCAAAGAATGCCTACCGTCACTGGCAGATGTAGCTCACACATAAGCCGGCCTCCCCTTATCTTCAAATAAGCTTGGCACCAAACCCAGTTAGGAGCTGCCCCAGAACGAGAGTGACCGAAAGGGAAGGTTTACCCATTTCCATAGTCACACCTCTGGGTGGGCACAGGGATCTCAGACCAGGAGAAGAGGGGTTATGCCATGTTGGTTTTAGGGAAAGAGGGGCACTGTGGGATAGCTTACAGTAAAACACACAGGAAGTGCTGCAAAGTGGGTAGTGTTACCCCTGTTAGCATTTTCCCCATTGGTTATGGAGTGGACAGAAGTTTCTCCAAACACAGACAGGCACTTGGCACACGTAGCAATCCTAGTACCCTTCTCAGAACACTCCTTGACCTGAGGAGAACCAGAGAACGAACTGCCCTGCTGTCTGAAGAAACGGAATGGAGACTGAAGCCAGGACCCCGGGCGTGACTCCAAGGGACAGTTAACTGACATACTTTTTGAGTTACAGGGTCCCAACAAGCTTCCAGATGCCTTTCCCTGTAACTGCACAGCTGACCAGTACCAACTGGACATGCCCTTGACCCTGCTTCTGGTCTCTGTTGGCGTGGGTCCTAAGCCCCAAGTGGTGCCCTCCAGGTCCTGGACCCTTTGCTGGGGTTAGAGTGTATTCCTCCAGTCCCCAAATTGCAAGAAGTGAGACTTAGAAACTAGTTTGCCAACTTTCTACCCGGAGAAACGTCGGAGACCTGGACCACCGTCAAAGCTGTAGAGTTCAAATCGCGGTTGGCCTCAGCTTGCTGGTTTCCCAACTGAAGAAGATCTGACTTTCAGCAAAGTTTTAAAGTGCAAACATAGATGGCATCATCAGGGCTGAGGCCAAAAAACAACCCTTTGACACCAAAATCTTGCCCTGTGCCCAACCGGCTGAGGGTGGCCACCCTGTCACGCACGGCCTTTAATATTGCACTACCTGGGGAAGGCAGAAGCTGAAATGTTGTAGTGGAAATATATTTTTGAGTCCATCTGTTTTGAGTCACCTCTTTCTTGGATATTACATTTCTTAGTGACTCATTGTATCTTTTTTTGGGATCAGTATTTTTGCCCTGGCTAGCTGTTGATTTCTTATGATCTTTCATCTTCAAGTACATATATATTCACTGAAAAAACCAAAGGTTACAGTGACGTAATAGTTAGATTCAGATTTCACTCGTACAAAACCAGTGAAATGCAGCAGCTATAGTAACCTGAGCTAACTATAACCTATGTCCCCACAATGCACTGCTTATGACCTCACATATTACATTGACATGGTCAGTGACATCACTGATTTTTTTTGTAAACATATTTTATTTCTTTTTGCATCGTACCAGGCCTTAAACTTACTTCTTAGTACATTACAGGGCTTACCTTTGCATTGCTATCTTGTCTAATACATAGTCGTTCCTATGCCCCCCTTCCCTATTGCTGGTGTCATCATATCTGAGTGTACATGTTCAAACTCCCTCCCCAACTCCCCCCCAACTCCCCCCTCCTTCCCCCCCTCCCGCACTGCAGGCCATGAAAATAAAAAGGTTTTCTTCTGTGGCTTGTAGCTTTCCCTCGCTATTCACGGATTCACAAAATCGTCTTCGTGTTCACACCTCCTTATCTTATCTTGCTCAGTTCGCCTTGCTAGTCTTATGAGTGAGTCTCCCCGGGTTCCGGCTCTGGGGCAGTTTCTGGATCTTGTCTCTGGGGGCTCCCCGGTCTAGAAGCCACTGTTGGGGTAGTATTGCCGGATCCCTGGTCATTGCTTTTCATCTCTTCCACCAGTGCCTCCCACGCCCTCTCTATTCTGCCTATGCCTCGCCTCGCCTTCCTCATCAGAACTCTCGCAGCTCGCCCACTTCTCTAGTTCTCGTTTCCACCTAGTGATGCTAGGGCCGTTTGGTGCTTTCCCCTACTGGTGATTTCCCTCTTGGCTAGGATGAAGGCCAGGTCCTGAAACCTGTCAGTGACTTTGGTCTTGGCCGTATGTGGGAACAGATTGAGCAAGCAGTGCGCTGGCGTACACGGCACAACCCTACCAGTGATCCGGGCCATTTCCGTTGTCACCTCCTGCCAGTATTGTGCCAGTGCCCGGCAGCTCCATATCATATGGATAAAATTTGCTCCTACTACCCTGCATCTAGGACACGCCGCGTCTTCCCTGTGGAAGTACCTATTTATTCGTTCCGGGGTAAGGTACGTCCGGTGTAATGTGTAAAAGCTTATCAGTCTAAATCGTGTGTTTCTGGATACCTTCGGTGCCCTTTGCAATGTGTTTTCCCAATCCTCAAGGGGGCATCTTAGATCCTCCTCCCAACGGTTCCTTATCTCCTCTAGCGGCTTAGCAGAATACCTCCCTATCGCCCTGTATAGGCATGAGACAGCCTTTAAAACGCCCCCGGCTATCCCAACATATTCACATGTGGCGTGTTGCGGTGCTTCTATAGTGCCCATCTGCCAGTGCCGTCGTATCGCCCCCGTGACCGCTCCATGCAGCAAAAAATGGCCCTGCAGGATGTCCCAGTCAGTGCTGAATTCGTCGAATGGGAGCAGTTTCCCATTTCTGTACAGATCTCCTATCTTCGTCGCCCCCGTCTGTGTCCAGTCATCCATGCCTCCCCATTGTCCCCCGTGTGGCAGTGCCCTGAGTATTATTAATGGCAGCTCCGGTGAGTATGGGTGTTTCGTCTGCGTCTTCTGAAGGCATCTGTTCCAACATTTCTGTATCACTCTATGCTCGTTGGTGTGCATGTGTTGTGGCCTTGCGGTCCTCAGTAGAGTTTGGAGCAGTTCATCCCTCCCCGGGATGAAGGGGGGCACCCCCCTATCTGGGTCATTCCTCCCCACTACCCATTGAGTGAATCTCTGTAGCTGTCCTGCCTAATAGTACGCTTCGAAGTCCGGGGTTTCCAGTCCCCCATCTGTCGATGGCCGCTTTAACATGGCTAGGGCCACTCATCGTCGCCCAGTCCCCCATATGAAGGCCGATAGGCATGCAGCCACCTACCGGAACCATGCCCTGGGGATCCACATGGGCAGAGTGACAAAGAAGTACAGCAGTCAGGGAAGGGCCACCATTTTTAGTAAGGCAATCCTTCCTGCTACCGAGATCGGGAGTTTCCCCCAGAATCCCATGCTGTCTTTTAGGACCCTCATCGACCCTCTCAGATTTCCTTCCTGCACATCCTGGAGCGAGTGTAAGATCTTCACCCCCAAGTATCTGAAGCATCACGGCTCCCATCTCAGGTCCCCCAACCCCTCGGGCGGCTGTTGGTTCGTTATCATAGGGAACAGCCGGGATTTTTGCCAGTTTACTCTTAGGCCCAAGAGAGCCCCAAACTCTTCCCTCATAGCCCTGGCCCCCTGCAGGAGTTTGTCAGCATATAGAGCTATATGATGTACTTGTCCCCCCAGTCATAATCCCCTGTATCTGTTGCCCATCTGTGCCACACAAGCCAGCGGTTCCACCGCCAGGGCAAACAGCAGGGGGGAGAGAGGGCATCCCTGAAGAGTGCCCCTCTCCACCCGATACTGCTCCGAGATCGTGCGACCCATGTGCACCCTAGCCGTCAGGCCCGTGTACAGCAGTTTCACCCAGCGTATGGATCCCTGACCCAGTCCCAGCTTTGTTAACACAGCATAGAGAAATCCCCACGCCAGGCTGTCAAAGCCTTTTTCTATGTCTATGGTAAATATCACACCCTCCCGTTCTGCGCTGCTGCCCGATTCCAGGATATAGAGGAGTCGCCTTATGTTCAGAGTCGTGTTTCTGCCTGGAATGAAGCCTGCCTGGTCCGGGTGGACCAGAGAGGTCATATATGGGAGCAGCCTGCATGCCAGTAATTTACTTAGGATTTTGATATCGGGGTTGAGCATCGATAAGGGCCTGTAAGCCGAGCAGTCGAGGGGGGACTTGTCCAGCTTAAGTAGTGGGATCACCACTGCCTCTCGGGTAGTCTGCGGCAGTATTCCCTCCTCCCCGGCCGCTGCATATAATTCCGCCAATTTGGGAGCTAGCTCCTCTACATAGGTGGCGTAGAATTCCGCGGGGAGGCCGTCTGTGCCCGGGGTTTTGTCTTTTGCCAGGCCCCTAATGGCTACCCTAATCTCGTGCTCTGTGATGTCAGCTCCCAGTTGTTTGGAATCTTCCTCAGTGATTGTGTGAAGGGGGATCCCCTCAAGGTAATCTCGTATCCCCTCGTCCTCTCGGGGCCCAAAGCTCCTATACAACTGTTTATAGTAGCCAAGGAACTTAGTATTTATTTCCGTTTGTTTGTATAGGGGCGGCCATCTGTGTCAGATACCTCTATAATGTTATTCCCTCTGCGGGATAGATTGGCCAGCCACGCCAACAGCCTGCCCGCCTTGTACCTCTCCGCATGGGTCTGATCCATGTAGTTTTTATAATCAAAGCATCTCAGGCGCTCCTCCTGAGCAGCTACTTCCTCCTTTGCCTCCAGGAGCGCCTGTCGGAGCTCCGGGTGCTCGGGGCGTCTCATCTCCAGTGTCTTCAATGTGCAGTCTGCTTTTTCTATGTCCGTAACTAATGTACGCCGTACCCCAATTGACATTGCCATACACCTTCCCCTTATTACAACCTTGAAGGCCTCCCATTCCGTCAGTCTAGAGTCCGTGGAGTGGGCGTTGTCAGCGAAGTAGGAGTTAATGTGTTCCCTGAGCTCATGATGTTATACTTGGTCCTCGAGCGCCTCTGGTCTGAGGCGCCATGTTGGGATGGGCTGGAGTTGCGCTCCCCACTGCATCCTTATGAGGACGCGATTATGATCTGATATTGTGCAGGTCAGATACTCCACTCCTCGCATCATGGCGTGCATGTCTGGGGAACAGAGGAATGTGTTTAGTCGTACATGGAGTTTGTGCGCATGTGAGAGGTGAGAGTATTCTCTGTCTAATGGGTGTGTGCGCCTCCAGGTGTCCACCAGTCCCCACCGGGTCTGCCAGTCCCGAAAGCTCCTGGCTACTCTATATACGGGGGAATCGCGGAGCGGAGGGTGCGAGCGGTCAAGGTCCGGGTCCGCCACACAGTTAAAGTCTCGCCCCATAATAACTGAGCCGGTCTCATGGAGTGCCAATATCCCAGTCATCTTCTCCAAGAATGCCACTTGGCCAGTATTCGGCCCGTAGAGGTTGATTAGCGTCACATCCTGTCCATCCAGCCTCCCCATGACTATGATGTACCTACCCTCCAGGTTGACTTTATGTCCCGTGTGTTCACAAGGGACCCCTGCCCGTATCTAAATTAACACCCCAGCGCAAATGCTGAGAACGAGGTGTAATAGGCCTGACACCTCCATCTCTGGTGTAGTGCGGCCCCCTCTGAAGCCAGAGTATGTGTCTCCTGTAGCATGGCGATATGCACCCCGCGTCTACTAAGTTATGAGAATATTTTGTGTCGCTTGTGCATGGAGTGCATTCCGCTGACATTCCAGGATATCAGGTTATACGTTACTCTATCCTTCATCTTTATTTATTCTCCTCATGCCCCCCCTGACCCTCAGGTTGGAATCCCCCAGTAGATAGTTTTGGCGGGTATGGTCATTACTAGCTGTCCCTATCGCTATTTCTGATGGCCTGCAGTGTCCCTAACTTATAACTTTGAAAAACCCCCAACACCCCCTCCCCAGGACAAGTGAAATTCTCTCCCCCATCCAAACTATGCACTCGTGTGCAACTGTGGAAAGTGTCCAAAGTTCAGGTAGTGACAGGTCGGAAGCTTCCGTGGGAAGGAGCCGTGACCTCCCACCCCCCCGGGTCCCCACCATCCCAGTGCTTATAGGAGGTAGTCATCGGGTCGTGATCTCAGATTCTCCCAGTTCGTCAGAGCATATATTTAGGTCTCTGGGTCTTCCCCATGCTTGACCTCCCCTGGCCATACTTGCGTGTCTCGCAGTGGATCATATGATGTTGTCTGCCGATCTGGGGGTCACATGTGGAAGCTCCTGGCTGGACTCCCCCATCGTGCTAATGCTGTGGTCAGAGTCTGAGTCTCTTAGATCCTCCCTGGTCGGCAAGGCGTGTCCCGTTGCCCATGTGCGCTGAGGGATGCAATCGCTGCCACTGCTCTGTCCCTCTCCCGCTGCATTTCCTCTGCTGTAGGTGGGCTAGCTGACTTCCCTCCATGTCATGCCCTACCTCTATCCCATCCCTCGTGCCTTTGGTCCCCACCGTCCTGCGGGGCATGTTGGTCAATCCACTCCCATACCTCCTGTGGTGTAGTGAAGAACTTGGTCCCACCAGCGGTCGACAGTCGTAACTTGGCCGGGAACACCATTGAGTATTGTATATTCAACTGTCGCAGCTTTCGTTTGGCAGAGACATATGACGCTCTTTGTTTCTGGACCTCCCGGGAGAAGTCCAGGAAGATCCTGACAACGCTGCTCGCCACCTTGAGCTGCCCTTTCTGCCGGGCCTGTCTCAGTATATGGCCCCTGTCCTGGTAGAACAACAGACGTGCCACCACCGGCCTCTGCGGTCGTCCTGGCGGGGGTGCTCTTGCTCGGACCCTGTACGCTCGCTCCAGCGCGAAGTATTGGGATAGTCTCTCTTCTGCCACTTCGGTGCGGAACCAGTGCTATATGTAGGCCACCATATTGTCTCCTTCCACCTTTTCCGGAAGCCCCACTATGCGTAGGTTGTTACACTGCGCCCTTTTTTCAGCGTCTTCCGCCCTATGCTCCAGTGCCTGCACTCTCTTTTCCATATCATAGAGCCTTTGATTCAATGTGGCCACCTGGGGTTTTAGGTCTCGGACTTTGCCCTCCGTTGCGGTGACTCGGTGTGCCAGTTTCCGGTGGTCTGCTCTCAGTAGGCCCAAGTCTTCCCTGAGGATGTCAATTTTGGTTTCCACCGCCGTCCTGGATGTCTCTATGACCCGGAGAATGTCCGAGAGAGAGGGGTCTTCCGGGGCCTCTTTTCCCTCTCTTCTGCTTGTTGCCCTCATGGACGTGCCCCCTGAGTCGTCCCCCGGCAGGTCTTGTTGTTCCTTTTCCCGCCTTTTGTTGGTTTTCCCCATGGTGTCTCCCCCCGCTTGACAGGATCTGCTTGGTAGGGCTCCTTTACGCTGCCTTTGCGCGTGGTTGTTGTGTTCAATCTGTGATCCTGTCCCTGGTGTCCCCTCGTATCGGGCCCCTGATGGTTTCAGGGCGTGCCGCTGTTGGGTTATTTTCACTGCTCCTACTCAGCCCGATCAGGCCTCTCTTGCAGCACTAGGCCAGTCCGCCTAGTGCTGGGGGGGGCAGAGGGGGGGCAGAGTGTTCCTTTTCGCCCCGGGTGGCCCACCGCCTTATTTTGGTTGCCACTGCTTCTGTTTTTATTCAGGGCTCTGTCCGCTCCCCCCCCCACTCCTGGTGTTTTGAGGGTTGCTTTGCTTCTGGGCGCTGCTAGGGTTGTATGACCTACTGGGGGCGCCTCTCACCTGCCTCCTCCCCTTCTGCTGGCAGTTGAGCTTCACTCGCTCTTCACTGCCTGCGCCCGCTGGGTGACTCCGGTGCAATTCTCCTGGCCCCCGCACGGGCAGGGGGGCCCCGGCCGTCAGCTCTAGCCACCGCTGACCTTGTACCCCCGCAGGGCTCTGTCCGCTTCACCCTCGCGCACTCCAATACTCCGGCGGGCTCTCTTGCAAACACGCACACGCCGCGGGATATGCTGCAGGGCCCTCCTACCGTGTTGCTGCCTCGCCGCTCCGGTGACTCCCTATCTCCAGCACCGTCTGCCACCAGGTAGTTGTGGATCAGCCTGCCCTCTTCGTTGGGTCTGGGGGGCTTATCTGTGAGCTCTGTGGGCTGCTTCTGCCCCTGTGAGCCTCCGCCGGCCTCAGCTCCGCAGCCCGGGCGCCATTTTGTCCTCCCTCACGGTTCCGCAGTCGGCAGGTCTGCGGCTCGTTTCTGCTTGTCTGCTATCGGAAAACCGCAGATCGTTCTCTCCCCCAGTGTTTTAGGAGTCGGGAGAGCTGTTCCGTTCCTATTGGGACCCCCTCTAGTCGTCAGGATGGCACTAGATGGGGGATTGCCAGCGGGAGCATGGATCTAGGCTTCCCTCTCCATCGGCGCCAAGCCACGCCCCCATCAGTGACATAACTGATGACATCACTAATGACATTTCAGATGATATTACTGATGACATCAGTGATGACATCATCCAGTGAGTGGAAGTGGTTCGCAAATGTTTCTGAGTCTTAAAGATAAAACATAAGCTACTCCATAAGTTAAATTAATATTCTATCTAAACTAGTAATGAGTAATACTGTTTCTAACTTATATCATCTGAGTGTGCGTGTGGCTGTCTATATCAATGTGTGAGTGGGTGTCTTAGTGCTTTCTGTGTGTGAGTGGGTGTGTGAGTGGAAGTATAGGTGAATAAGGGTGTGTGTGAATAGCTGTATGGGTGTGTGAGTAAGCATGACTGTGTGAGTGGCTGCATTGGTGTTTGAGTGTGGTTGTCTGTGTGGTGACTGAGTGGCTGTATGAATGGCTCTATGGGTAGATGAGTAGGTATGTTAGTGGGTGTGTGGGTATGTTAGTGGCTGTTTGAATGGATGTATGGGTAAGTGAGTGTGTGTGAGTGGCTGTGTTGCACAGTAAGTGTCTGTGTGACTGGTTGTGTAGGTGAGTGAGTGTGTGTATGACTGCTTATATGGATTCGTGAATGGATGTGTGAGTAGCTGTATGGGTAAGTCAGTGGCTGTATGAGTAGCTGTATGGATGAGTGAGTGCTAGTGTGAGTGGCTGTGTGGGTGAGTGAGTGGTTGTGTGAAAGCACAAATATCTGATCAACAGCTTTTTATCTGCTTTGCTGCTACTCTCGCACTTGCACTTTCTCTTCCTGTTCATGCCCACACCTCGGTCCACCGCAGGGTTTCCCCGTTTGATGTGGAGGGTGCTGGCGTGTTTGATCTCTTGCCTCTCTGGTTGGTGGGGGTTTGTGGGGGCAGAGCTTGGACGGTCAGCGACCCAGAGCTTGCTGCCTATTTAAACCTGATGCCTTCCTCCTCGCGCAGCGGACGCGCGCAGCCACGAGAGTGCTGGTGAAATTATATAAGTCTTGGTTTGCTCCTTTCAGCCCAGCGATAATTTTAACCCTTTTTACGTGATTTACTGCTTTTAAAACAAATATCTGATCAATTGCTTTTTATCTGCTTTGCTGCTACTCTCGCACTTGCACTTTCTCTTCCTGTTCACGCCCACACCTCAGTCCACCACGGGGTTTCCCCGTTTGATGTGGAGGGTGCTGGCATGTTTGATCTCTTGCCTCTCTGGTTAGTGGGGGTTTGTGGGGGCGGAGCTTGGACGGTCAGCGACCCAGAGCTTGCTGCCTATTTAAACCTGATGCCTTCCTCCTCGCGCAGTGGACGCGCGCAGCCACAAGAGTGCTGGTGAAATTATATAAGTCTTGGTTTGCTCCTTTCAGCCCAGCAATAATTTTAACCCTTTTTACGTGATTTACTGCTTTTAAAACATATATCTGATCAATTGCTTTTTATCTGCTTTGCTGCTACTCTCGCACTTGCACTTTCTCTTCCTGTTCAGGCCCACACCTCGGTCCACCACGGGGTTTCCCCAATTGATGTGGAGGGTGCTGCCGTGTTTGATCTCTTGCCTCGCTGGTTGGTGGGGTTTTGTGGGGGCAGAGCTTGGACGGTCAGCGACCCAGAGCTTGCTGCCTATTGAAACCTGATGCCTTCCTCCTCGCGCAGCGGGCGCGCGCAGCCACGAGAGTGCTGGTGAAATTATATAAGTCTTGGTTTGCTCCTTTCAGCCCAGCGATAATTTTAACCCTTTTTACGTGATTTACTGCTTTTAAAACAAATATCTGATCAATTGCTTTTTATCTGCTTTGCTGCTACTCTCGCACTTGTACTTTCTCTTCCTGTTCACGCCCACACCTCGGTCCACCGCGGGGTTTCCCCGTTTGATGTGGAGGGTGCTGGCGTGTTTGATCTCTTACCTCTCTGGTTGGTGGGGGTTTGTGGGGGTGGAGCTTGGACGGTCAGCGACCCAGAGCTTGCTGCCTATTTAAACCTGATGCCTTCCTCCCTGCGCCCGTCCGCGCCCGACGGGGACCAGGGGCCACGACCCCTGGTCCAAATAGGAAGCACAGACTTGTTTATTCATCAGGCCAACTAATGGCTTACCCCCCCTCCACGACTGTACCTTATTACAACTAGGAAACAGGGAGGAAATATGCCTATGCTGTGGTCTTTCTCTCGATACAACCCAGAGACTTTCAACCACTTCAAGGGGCAACATAAATAATACCAAACCTGCCGCACCAACCATAAAGGAATTCTCTTTCCTCAGCACAAACTGCCGCTCCCTCCCGAAGCATAAAGCCGACATTTTTGACCTTCTGATCAATGACCAACCAGACGCCTTATTTCTCACGGAAACATGGCTGCATGACAGTTCTGGCCCTGATGTCGCTGTTGCTCTGCCGCCTAACTACGCTATAGTTAGGAAGGATAGCGGCCACAAAACTGGTGGGGGTATAGCCATCATTTTTAAAAAGGATTTTCAGTGTAAATTCGAGCCTTTAACATTCACGAATTGTGAAGCAGCATTATTCAAACTGGCCCTAACCCAGAAATTCACCCTCTCTGGAATACTTGTGTACCGCCCCCCCGGGCCCTCTGCTCCTTGGGCCTCATCTTTTCCCAGCCTAATAACCCCTCTGCTTATGAGCACCGCCAATTTCTCCATTCTGGGCGATTTAAACCTACACCTGGATGACCCAACATGTAAAATCAGCACAAATTTCATCTCTGATTTGGCAGCCATAAACATCAACTTACACAATTCTGGCCCCACGCACAAGGCAGGCCACTTACTGGATCCTATTTTCTCCAGCCTATCCAGCATTCACAGCTCCTCTGCGCTCCCCCTATGCTGGTCGGACCATTTTATCACCAGGTTCAGTCTGGTACCCCCTGATAACTCTGTGTTCACTACTCCTACCTTAAGGACATTAACAAGAGACTGGAAAAAACTTCACATGACTGTCTTAAACAATATCTTGTGCTCTAACATGCCCATCTCTAAACATAGGGTGAATATGCTATCTGACACCGTGCAAAAATGGCTTCTCAATGCCATAGACACCTGTCTTCCTCTTTCCAAAAAAAGGGTCAACAATCATCGTCCCCCAGCGCCCTGGTTTACGGTCACTCTAAAAACAAAGAAAGCCAAATGCAAAGCGCTGGAACATAGATGGAGAAGTAATTATGCTCCCGAATCCAAAACTATTTATAAAAAGGCCAAAAAAGTATATCACAATTTTTGCAAATCAGCCCGTGCTGAGTATGTCTCAACAACTATCTCTGTTGCTCTGAACTACTCCAAAACACTTTTTTGTATGGTTAAGGAGCTCGCTGGCTCTGCTACCCTAGCTAGGCCTCCCCCACTTAATAAACAACAATGTGAGGATCTTGCTTCCTTCTTCGTCCAGAAAGTCGAGAAAATTTACTCAGAAATAGTGAGCTCATGGTGCGACAACCCCCCTCCTTTGCAACCTGCTAACTCCCTTCAACCAGCATCTGCACTATCCGTAGTGGACTCTACCCATCCTGACCAGGACAAGGTGCTTTGCGCCCCCTTTAACAACCTGGACACTTGGCCCCTACTAAACGCAGCCTCCTTTAAAAGACTCCTAGATAGTGTCAAATCAGGATCACCCAAGGACCCCCTGCCTATCTCTGTGCCCAAGCAGCTCGAGTCACCATCTTTGCTTGCTATTATGGACCTTTTAAATACCTCCCTACAGGAAGCCACAGTCCCACCTGACTGGAAGCACACCATGGTGATCCCTCTCCTAAAAAAGGCCAACGCCGACCCCGATCCACCCTCCAACTATCGGCCTATCTCTTTGCTGCCGGCCTTTTCTAAAATCTTGGAGAAACACATCCACTCTCAGCTCTCCAACTTTGTCGAAACCAAAAAGCTCCTCCACCCATCACAATCTGGCTTAAGAGCTGGTTTCTCTACAGAAACAACTTTACTGGGGGTAACGGAAAGGCTGCGTCATCATCTGGACGCTGGAGATACGGTCGCCCTCATTTTGTTAGACCTGAGCGCAGCATTCGACACGGTATCTCACACCGTATTAGCAAAAACGTTAATATCTCTAGGCATCGGCGGCTCAGCCTTAAATTGGCTTATTTCTTTTCTCGACCAATCGCACTTTTCAAATCTTTTCCCCAACAACCAGCTCCGACATCCATCCTTCACCCTATGGGGTCCCTCAGGGCTCCATCCTTAGCCCTCTACTTTTTAACTTATACGTTAGACCTCTAGCCGATGTCGCGGAAGATGCAGGGTTGTCCCTGTTTTCCTACGCGGACGACTCCCAGATTTTTTCTCTCTCCATTGAGAGTACTGCTGGGTCATCCCACCTTCAGCTTGGCTTGGGTAAAATTGCATCATGGATGCAGACAAACTACCTTAAGCTCAACGGAGAGAAAACCGAGGTCCTGATCCTTGGTAAAAACAAAGATCTCCGGGGCCCACAACATTGGCCCAGTGAGATGGGAGCACTTCCTCGGCCCTCCAGTCAAGTCTGCAATTTAGGTGTCATCATCGATGACTCGCTTACTATGCACCATCAGGCAGTCAAGGTAACCGCCACTTGTTTTACCATCTTGAAGTGGCTAAAAAAGATCATCTGGATGCTGCCTGAGTCTACTCAGAGAACAGTAGTCCAGGCTCTTATCACCTCGAGACTGGACTACGGCAACGTTCTCTACCTCGGATCCAACAAGGAGGTGACTCGCAGGCTGCAGATGGTGCAGAACTCTGCTGCAAGACTACTTTGCAGGGTCCCTAGAGCTACCTCTGTCTCAAGTCATCTGCGGGACCTGCATTGGCTCAGGGTGGAGAACCAAATTAAGTTCAAAGCCCTGAGCTACATGTTCAAAATCAAAATAGGTGCTGCCCCTCAGTATCTGCACTCTCTGGTCAGCCCCTATGTGCCTTCCCGGTGCCTTCGCTCATCCACTCAAGGGAAATTCTCTGTGCCCAGAATCAAACTATCTCGGATGGGAGGCAGATCGTTTGCATACCTTGGTCCCTCACTATGGAACTCACTTCCCACAGCCATCCGGAACGAAACAGTATATGCCCAATTTCGCAAATCCCTGAAGACTTGGCTTTTTAACCAGTAATCTAATAAGCTGCTATACATTCTTTTGATCTGCTCCGGGAAACCCTTTTTGGGTAGCTGCCGCGCCTTACAAATTTAATAAATAAATAAATATAAATAAAAGCACCACATCGGTTGGGCTTTCAACAAGTTCTAATATGGGACAGCCACCTCTTTTTTATTAGAAATGGAGAGGTTCCAAAAGGGCATGAGACAAAGAGTAAAGAATCAGGAACAAAATCAAAGAAAAACAAGAAGAGGCAAAACAAGAGGACAGAGGGGAACAAAAAGAAAAGGAGCGAATGACAACGAGATCGGTCTCTCGAACAGCACAGAAATAACTAACAGGGACGATGTAGGACCATCTGATATGTCTGTTGATAATGTCAATGTTATAAATTTATCGGACTATGGCTTGAACAATGATGAAATAAAAATCTTGAGCAAGGCTCTTGGTTTCTGTCCAGCATCTCTACCTAATTTTACAGATCTGCATATTGGGCTTTTTAAATTTATAAAAAATCTTAAACTAAAGAAATTTTTCTCAAACAGACTAGCAGTGATTCTACAGGTAGTAGGGCGGTTACAGATTGTCATATGACTGTCAAAGATGCTCGCAATGTGCAACTTCTTTTGTCTCTGGAAAAGGATGATACTGATACACCAACGATCACACAGATCTTGCAAGACCTGGACATTGGCACGAACGTAGACATTAACAGTGGTTTGAGGCAACAATCTAGATTTACTCCTAACCTGCCTTCTGATAATGTTATCAGCATTTTCTATCAGAAGGTAACAAAGGAATTATATGGACTTGAGGATTACTACCACACAAAACGCAAAAATGTCAAACATAACATCAGCAAAGAGGAGAGAGAGGCACTACATAGACTATCAAACAACGAGATAGTTATAAAAGAAGCTGACAAGGGGGGAACATAGTCATAATGAGTAGAAGAGACTATGTACAGGAGATTGATCGATGATTGTCGGATAGTTCAGCATATGAGACAGTGACACACAACCCCCTAGGGGGTATCATCACGCTCGTAGAGAGGAAGCTAAAGTTTTGGAATGAACAAGGCTTAGTGACGAATGTGGAATGCAGATACCTGTTCAACTCCACTCCCACATCCCCATGTATCTATATACTACCAAAGGTGCATAAAAATGATGCATTTCCACCGGGCAGGCCCATAATTTCTGGGATCGGGTCCCCCACGGAAAAACTGTTGGAATATATTGATATATTCCTACAACCCCTAGTACACAATTTGCCATCGTACCTTAAGGACACAAAGGATCTACTGGGTAAAGTGGAGGATTTTCAGTGGACAGAGGGACATCTTCTAGTCACACTTGATGTGAGCTCATTATATACTTGCATTCCCAAACATAAGGGCCTGGAGGCGGTACAACACTTTCTGGACACTAGAAGCACCACTTTGAGCGAGCACAATACTATGCTCATTGACTTGATCACCCTAGTTTTGGACAACAATTTTTTTGTGCACAATGAAGAGTGGCACCGGCAAACGCGGGGGTGGCCATGGGCGCTAAATTTTCCCCGTCCTTTGCCAACCTCTACATGGGGATGTATGAAAAAGTTCATGTCTGGACACTGTGCCCAGCTATTTTTACTGAACACATCATACTATGGGTACGGTACATAGATGATGTTCTGGTCAGGAAATGCCGTTATACTCGATGAATTCGTACGATTCCTGAATAACAACAATTTCAACATCCAGTTTACACATCAGTCAAGTAGCAAGAGTATTGATTATCTAGACACTACCTTGTATGTGGAGGGGCAGCATATCAGATCCAAGCCATTCCAAAAACAAACAGCATGTAATTCGGTTTTGCATGCTTCCAGAGCCCACCCACAAGCACAAATCACAGCTATCCCATTCGGGGAAATGGTTAGGGTTCGGCGCAACTGTAGCTCAGACACTGATTTTGAAATGGAACTTAAAAATCTAGAAAGGAGATTTACAAATAGGGGATATCCTAAACAGACTCTTGAACAAGCTAAGAGTAGGATCAGTAAGGTACAATGTTCTGACCTACTACACAATAGATCTAATCGAAATAAGTCTAACACTATAGACAGGAAACAGAGGCCGGCCATTGTTATTCCATTCAGCGCAGCCAGCACCGACCTTTACAAGGTTATGTCCAGACACTGGCACATCCTAAAAATGGACTGCACGCTCAGCAAGGCCATCACAGACAAACCAAACATGATACAAAGCAGGGGAAGAACAATCAGACAAACCCTTTGTCACAGCTACCTCAGACCTAGTGTAGTCGACACTTGGTTACCTGCCTTGCCAGCAGGTTTCCACAAATGTGGACAGTGTAGCGTGTGTTGTCTAGCCACTAATAAAGTGACTGAGTTCCAATATAACACATTTAAATCTACAAGGTTACAAAATTCATCAATTGTAATTCCAAGTATGTGGTATATTGTATTGTGTGTACATGTGGTTTAATCTACATAGGCAGTACTATAAGACCCTTAAAAGAGCATATACAAGAGCATGTGCGTGCCATTAAGAACAAGAACACAGATTATCCTCTAGCTGTGCATTATAACAATACACATGTGGTAGAAGGACAAATGAAAATCACCTTTCATGGTATCGATATGCTGAGCCCCTCCAGTAGGGGAAGGGATAGAACCCTACTACTCAGGCAATTAGAAAGTAGGTGGTTAATTAGACTCAGAGCTGTGGATATGGGTCTCAATCTAGACAGGGAACTACACACCTTTCTTCATTAAGAAAGTATATATCTGTTATGGTTTAACACACATGCTCTTGATGTTTATTTGTTCAATATGAGATATTTTGTGTCTGTAAGAAACTGCATCTAGGAGCAGATGCTCTGTGGTTCACGTACATTATTACTTCATGTTAAATGGTACCAAGGATGTTGTGGGTGTACTTGACACACATGTTGATGTACCAACTGACAATCGTAATATATGTGACAATTTGCTATTCCAATGCTTTGTGAATCATCAGGCTGTGCCGCTTTCATGTGGTAATAGTATGTGTGATTTTATAGGATTTTCTAAAAACACCATGGTGCATGACACAAATGGTGATAGTTGTATAACACAGTTTAAATAATTCACCCAATGAAAATCCACCACTGGGAGACTATGGTTATCACTATTCCATAAGCTGCATGACCCATATCAGATATGGTGATTGAATCTGTGGTTATCTCCTCTGATGAATATAGTGCACTCTGCATCTAACATATCACATGGCGTAATTAGCCATTAGTGTGGAATATCTGTGTTGGTTAATTTTCTGCGCCTCAACAATGTGCCCCAAACATGTATTTGGGTTTCGAGTTTTAAATATTGCTGTTTTTGAGCACTGTCCAGCGTGAGGCTATGATCACCTAGGCTGATTCGCTCTACGTTCTATTTGCGAATATACATTGCTTACCCTATACCCCATCTGTCGGTCTTAGTGAGAATTGGATATAGGATGCACATGGCACTACATGTAAGCATAATAGTTGTAAGCGAGTGAATCCTTGTTTGTCTCTCCTGTTTAATATAAGCGCACTCGACATCTCACACATTCTATGGCTTTTATAGCCATTGTGTGGCATCTCGACGTTGGTTAATTCTCTGTGCCTCGAAGCGCCCCAAATATATGTGGGTTTTCATAGTGCAAATGGCTGCACTACATTAGCCACCATGTTTTACTTATGCTTTATGTTCGCTACCTGATTGATATATTTTGATCATACAGGTACAGGTACTCGTTGTTGGAACGGCGGGCCACAGACTTATTTACTACTATTGGAGACTTTGACCTAACACAATTTGTATGATCCGGCATATATTGTGAAGGAACGCATGACTGTTTTTTTCAAATATGACGTCTGTTTACAGACACTCAGGTTAGACCCAGAATAGAGTCTCACTGGGCCCTTTTGGCAGCCTTATTGGCTAATTGGTATACCATGTTGGGGAGACTGGGTACCCAAGTGGGGGCTTGATAGATACAATACTATCATGTCATTATAATAACTTAGTGAGATACCCGGAGATTTGGTTCGGTCTAGTAGGGCAATCTTCGGCTTGTGTGTCTGAGCTCAGGTTCCCATAGCATAAAATATAGGCAGACTCCTGATTGAAATACAGTTTTTCTCTTTAATGTTGGTATTGGTCTTTTGTCTATTTCCTAAACCTACATCATTAGGTTTTTATCTCCATACAGAATCTTCGCTTACACATTGACTACCGGTACGCTGTGCTTTGGGGTGCCGGGTTTCTTTGCCTATACCTCCTAGGTAAGAAACAGTGCCAACATAGTCCTTTTGCTCAGCATGCTATTGGTTATAGACTTTCTAGCAACACATTAGCCACGTTACTTTGGTGACCAATTGCTCTCCAGAATTATATTATCCGCTTTAACAATTAACTACTTCTTTTTATGGTTTTCTTCGCGGTAGCATGTATTTGGTGATTGGTTTTTTAAGATGACGCTATCTCACAAAATAGCATCTTCTAACTTTTTTCACACCCTTCCTTATGGCGTTTGTGTTGAGATGTTTAGTTATATTGAGCAATTGTCCAACTTATGCACATTTTTGAATGATGTTTTTATCTGTTTATATAGTATGTATATGTGAGGTTTTAATTGTGCAAAAACTGTTCGCAGCCTTAAAAAAGTCCGTTGGACGAAACACGTGTCGGCTGCCAGTGTGTTTTTGTATATGAATCTTTGAGAAGAACAGAATAAGAGAATAAAGAGAAAGGACTCACTATGATTGCTAAGTTGGTTACTGCCTATACTACAATATGGACTAATTTGGTGTGCCTCGGCATATGTGCATGTCATGAGTGGCTGTATTAGCAAGTGAGTGGCTCTATGGATGAGTGCATGCTAGTGTGAGTGGCTGTATGGATGAGTGAGTGGGTATGTAAGTGGCTGTATGGATGGATTATTTAGCTGTGTTAGGGGCTATATGAGTGAGTGAGTGGGTGTGTGTGAGTCGTTGAATGAGTTTGTGAATGGTTGTGTGGGTGTGTGAGTGGATGTATCAGAAGTTATATGAGGGTGTGAGTGGGTGTGAGAGTGGTTCTTTGGATGATGTCACATCAGTGATGTGATCAGTGATGTCATTTTAGATGTCATCAGCGGTGTTATTATGACCATGTCAGGAGTGACGTAATATATGAGGTCATAAGCAGTGTTTGTGTAGATCCGTGAGTGGTCGTGAGAGTGTCTGACTGGGTCTTTGAGTGGGTCTCTGAGTGTCTGTATGGGCCTGTGAGTGTGTAAGTGGGTGTATCTGTGCCTGGGTAGGTCTGTGAGTGGGTGGATGAGTGTCTGAGTGGGTCTGTGACTGGGTGCATGAATGTCTGAGTAAGTCTGTGAGTGGGGGCGTGTGTGTCTGAGTGGGTCTACATCCTAACTATATATATATATATATTCCAGCCAAACTCGTCCATGGATGAAGACAGGCTCTGACACAACACAGGATGCCAGTTTACTCAACCACCAAGTTTTTAATCCACAATTAAAGCCAACATGACGCGTTTTGGCAGAGGCACCGGCCTTTGTCAAAAATACTGGGCGCCATATTGAGCTCACCTTTTAAAGTGTAAGCAGATCACGTGATGCATGAACATGAAAGAAAAGAAAACTACAAATAGAACATTTTTCGTAATTATAACAGTTCCAACTTTCTAACGTTGTTTATGCAAACCCAGCTCATTTTAAATATCATAACTCTTGCTTCCTAATATGTGCACTGCTGATCGTGATTGCACATTTTGATGTTTTTAAGCCACGAAGACCAGCCTATATGCAAAGGTTAAAGGGAATTACAAAACTTAAAAATTCACTGGAAAAAATAAAGGTTGCAGAGAGTTAGGCTTAGGTTCCAATCGTACAAAACCAGAGAAATTCAGCAGTTATACCTCACAACCCGCATTGCACTTCTTGTGACCTCATATATTACATCACTCATGACATGGTCAGTTACATCACTGATGACATCACTGGTGACATCACTGATGACATCATCCAGTGACTGTTAGTGTTTTTAAAATGTTTATGAGTGTAAAGTATATTTACCAAGGTGTATTGATGAATCAGTTGGTATATGAGTGCCTGTATGGATGATTCAGTGGGTGCATGACTGGCTGTATAAGTGAGTGATTAGGTGTCTCAATGAATGTATTCGGTGAGTGACTAGGTTGTATGAATGTCTGTGTCAGTCTGTCAGTTGGTGTCTAAGTGGCTATATGGGTTGGTGAGTGGGTACGTGAGTGGCTATATGGGTAATTGGTTGTCTGAGTACCTGTATGGGTGTATGAGTGTCTGTGTGGGTGGGTTAGGGTGTGTGTGACTGCTTGCATGGATGAGTGAGGGAGTGAGTCAGTGGCTTAATGGGTCAGTGAGTGAATCTGTGAGGGGCTGTATGGTTGACTGAGTGTGAGTATGGCTGTGTCAGTGAGTGAATGGATGTGTCAGTGGTATATGGGTGAGTAACTGCATATGTGAAAGGCAGTATAGGTGAGTGTTGGAGTATATGAGTGGTGGTATGTGTGAGTGAGTGGTTGTGAGAGTAGCTGTATGGGTGAGTGTGTGCTTGTATCAGTGACTGTATAGATGAGTGAGTATGTGTTAGTATCTGTATGAATAAGTGAGTGGGTGTGTGTATAACTATATAGGTGAGTAAGTGGCTGTGTGATTCACCCTATGGGTGAGTGAGTAGGTGTGTGAGTAGCTCTATGGGTGACTGACAGTGTGTGAGTGGCTGTATTGGTGTATGAGTGGATATATCAGTGGCTGTATTAGTGAGTGAGTTGGTGTATGAGTGGCTGTATGGGTGAGTGAGTGGATGTGTGTGCAGACCTATGAATCAGTGAGTGGGTGTGTAAGTTCAGTATGGGTGTGTCAATGGTTTTGAGAATGATAGTGTGGAAGTTGGAGTGGGTGAATGAAAGGTTATATTGGGGTCAGAGATTCTGTGGATGATGGTATCAGTGATGTCATTTGAAATGTCATCAGTGATGTCACTGACCATGAATGAATGAATGACCAACTTATATATCGCGAACAAATGCCCGAAGTTGTCAAGGCGCTGAAGCAGTTCAACTATCTGACAGGAGCAAGGGACCTCAATAATAGCCAAATACAAGGCAAAAAGCCAGGTCTTCAAGGCCTTGTGAAAAGAAAGATGTAACTCTAGACAAGAAATTGATAGAAGGAGCATATTCCAAAGCTTAGAAGCTGCTACAGCAAAGGCTCGTCCTCCCCATCTCATCCTCCTGTACCTGGGGACAACTAGCCGATTTTTATTGGAAGAATGTAGTTGTCTAGTGAACACGTATCGTTGGAAGAGGGTGTCTAGTTCCCTCCAGTCCTGAGTTATGCAGCGCCTTATGAACAATACATATGGCCCCACCAGCACTGGGATGCCTGGCTTCACCTTGGGGGTGCCCAGGAGTGGACATTTCACAGGGAAAAGCCAGGAAGGGTTCCACAGCGGTATGCGTTCAGCGCCAGGATGCCTCAGGGTAGCAGTGCGCTTTACAAGTACAAATTCATTTCATTTCATTTCACATGGGGCCTTGAAAATAATTCATTTCTCTACTGGAAGCCAATGTCGTTTCTGAATGGCAGCCGAGATTGAATGATGTTTTGGAACATCTAAGACAAGTCTTGCTGCTGCATTCTGAACAAGTTGCAGCTTATTGATGGAGGCCCTATTTATGTCTAGATAAAGGGCGTTGCAATAATCCATCTTAGATAGAATCAATGCCACCGCTGCTTGCTTCTGGGCAGTAAAAGAAAGGCATGGAAATATCTTCCTAAGGGTCCTTATGCCCCAGAAGCAAGATGACACAGTTCTATTAACCTGGAGATTGAAGGAGAAGTTGTTGTCAACTATGACACCAAGCTTCTTTGCCGAGAGCAACAGGACACGGACATAATTTGAGCGTTTCTGGCCACCATGAATGGGTCCATATAGAGTGTTGGTTATTGACATCAAAACCTCTGTTTTGTCCCCATTTAGTTGAAGATAGTTGTTTTTCATCCAGGATGCCACTGCCTTCATACAGCTGTTAAAGTTGGCAGCTGAGTTCTCTATGTCCTCTGTGATGGACACAATTACTTGCGTGTCATCTGCATAAGATATTGCCTCCAACCCAAATGATCTGACCAGCTTTGCCAGTGGGGAGACATATATATTAAAAAGGGTGGGGCTCAAAGAGGACTCCACAAAGAGTGAAAGTGGGGTCTGAATAAAATTGGTCCATCTTTACTGTCTGTGACCTATCAGTTAGAAAAGAAGACAGCAGCTTCAAGGCAGAATCTGTCACCCCGAATTCCTGAAGGCGATCATTCAGCTTTATTGGTGAGATGGTATCAAATGCCACAGACAGGTCCAATAAGATCAACAACGTGGTCTGCCCTGCATCAACCAAGGTGCAAATGTTATTTACTGCAGTTATTAATTCAGTTTCAGACCCATGACAACTTCTGAATCCATACTGAGAAGGATCAAATAGATGCTGTTGTTCCAAATACATACTCAGCTGGGCATTAAGATGTTTCTCCAGCATCTTGGCAGGAACCGGAAGTAGGGAGATGGGGCGATAGTTTTTAAATTCTGTTGAGTCAAGATTATCTTTTTTTAATAGGGGCTTGATGACCTCTGTTTTCCAGTTAAGTGGGTAGCATCCGGAAGAAATGACCAAGTTGAGAGTTGTTGTGAGATAGGGAATGATAATATCCCTACCCAATCTCATCAGCTTTGGGTGAGCAAAGTTCCAAATGGGAGCCTGATTTGATCCCATCTAGAAGCTGATCAGTCTGTTTGTGTGAAAGAGGGAGAAAGGCAGACAGACAGTAATCCCTTTTCTTGATATGAGAAGGACTAAGGGATGAGAGAATAATATTTTGGTCAGAATTGAAAGGCTGAGAGTTGAGACTCTCCAAGGAGGAGTAAATCTTAGCAAGCTTGGAGTGTAAGTAATTAGCCATTCCATCACAAAAGTTCTGCGAGCTCTCGTTATGTGCCGAAGTAGGTGGGTTAGATAGTGAGCTAATCAAACTGAATACATCTTCTAGAGGACTTAAGTGATGATGTCATCTGAGTGTAAAAGGATGATTTCTCTGAATTAA
This sequence comes from Calotriton arnoldi, assembly GCA_963921515.1. Lineage (NCBI taxonomy): Eukaryota > Metazoa > Chordata > Amphibia > Caudata > Salamandridae > Calotriton > Calotriton arnoldi. The sequence goes on along the minus strand of CAWUFW010012304.1, from coordinate 154,852 downwards.
TGGCTAATTTGTATTCTGCCAACCTAGCTTTATGTTTTATTATTTCCGATGGATCATAATGTTTACGTCAAATGCATTCTTGGTGGCGACAGGATTGCTTGAGTATCTTAAGCTTTTCTTAATACCAGGGTGATGTAAACTTTTTTCTACCTATTTAAATTTCTTTAAAGAATCAACTGCTGCCACAAGCCAATTAGAGTACTCTGTGGCCGCCAAGTCAGGGTCACTATATGCAGTCCATCGACTTTTCTTAAGGGCCAAAGGAAAGGATTCCTTGTTGATACTTTAAAAGTTTTTTTTAAGTACCTTACTGTTCCCCTTTCTGGCACCTTCATTAGTTACTGGGAGCACAAGAAAGAAAGGAACGGCATGATGATCTGACCAGGAGAGAGGGAGGGGTTCCTCCACCCTAATACGATGATCATTGGAGAAGGTGCCATCAAGATTGTGTCCTAAGTCATGAGTGGCAGTGTTTACTAGTTGGGTGTAACCACAACTTAGCATAGTATCTTTAAAGTTTGCAAGATCTTTCAAGAGGCATTGTCCAAATGATAATTAAAATCTCCCAAAAGAGTAGGATTATGTTTTCCAAGGTGAGGCTCTATAAGGTTAGCAAATTCCATGATGAAGGAAGACCTAGGTCCCGGAGGCCGGTAGGTCAGGACTCCCGCAAACGATTATGTAGAAGACATTTTTAATATGAAAAATAATGCTTCACAAGAATCTGAGGCAATGGTTAATGATTCGATGTGACAGAGGTATAAATCCTTATAAATGATAGCTTGCCCACCTCCAAATTTGCCTATTCATTCCAATCTGGAGAGGGTATAATCCTGTGGAGCAGCATCAACCAGATGAGGTCCTGATGATTCCTTAGCCCAGGTTTCTGTAATGAACACCCAATCCAGCTTTTGTTGGGAGACAAAGTAAAAAAATTGGTTTTGTTTTTAATCAAAGATCTAGCATTGATCAAAAACCCGGAGAAGGTGGTCCCACATGGACCATGAGAAGGAGATAGGGTCTGAGTTGATGTGGAATCTGGTTTAGTGGAAGTAAATTAATAATGGCAGCCGGGGCAAATAATAATACCATCATTCATGAATGCTTAAGGATATATAGGATGCTTACACCCAATATTCCCCTTCTCCCACAGTTTAAGAAGTTGATTTTTTGAATAGCTACATGACTGATAGTTTATCAAAAGTAAGAACCAGGGGTTCTGGCACTTGGCGAGGTCTGTGCACGGATGGGCGCAGATGGGCTTGCCTTTGGCACGCCAGCTGCATGTCCGCTGCGCACATCTGGCCCGTCATGTTGAATTTATGGGCGGTACACTCTTGAGCACTAGGCTGCTAATCCAGCCGGAAGTGCACTTATTAAGAGCAAGTGAGTTCCGCTTCCCTCCGCTCAATCGGCAAAATGCCACGGCGGACCGATGACACGTAACTTGTCATGTCATGAGTGATGTAATATGTGAAGTCATAAGCTGTGCATTGCGGGGGTGCGAGTTATAGGTAGCTCAGCTAACTAGAACTGCTGTATTTCTCTGGTTTTGTACAAGTGAAACTTGAACTATCTATAAACGTCTCTGTAACCTTTGTTTTTGTCAGTGAAATTCTAAGATTTTTAATTCCATTTCCAAACTATAACGTCCCTGTAACCTTTGGTATTTTCAGTGAAATTCTAAGGTTTTTAAATGCTAATTCCTAACTATATCGTCCCTGTAACCTTTGTTTTTTTCAGTGAATTTCTATTTTTTTTAACTAGTAGTCGTGTTTGCAGAGTGGTGGAGAAAGGGGGCTAGGCCTCTGACCAGCTCTCAGGAATCCCGCTGTATAGTACTTACAGGAGGCACCAGGAGGACTTCATACCCCAACCAGTAGTGTACCACGAGCTGTGTTTGAAGAGTAGTGGAGAAAGGGGCGTGGCCTCCGAAGACCACTTAGTAATCCCTCTGTGTGAGACTTATTGGAGATATCAGGATAGGCAATTGGCCTCCAAGGACATCCTTGGGGGCCAACTACCCCTCCTATTACCTCCAGATAGTCCCACACAGCAGGATTGTTGAGACCTGATAGGAGGCTATGCCACCTTTCTCCACCACTCTGCAAACATGCCTCCCGGCACACATAGTAGGGGGATGAAGTTCCCTTGGCTACTGAGGGTCCTTGAGGGCCAACTACCCCTTCTGTTACCTCCCGCAAGTCCCACACAGTGGGTTTGCTAAGAGGTTTTTGGTGGCCATGCCCCCTTTCTCCACCACTCTGCAAACGCGCCTCCTGGCACACGATTAGTTGGGGATGAAGTCCTCTTGGCTCTTGAGGGCCCTGGGGGGCCAAATAGCCCTCTTGTTACCTCCAGTAAGGCCCATACAGGTAGATTGCTGAGAGGTCATCAGAAGCCATGCCCTCTTTCTCCACCACTCTGCCAACACTCCTCCCAACACACTACTCATTGGGGGAAGAAGTCCACTTTAGTCCTGAGGCCCTCAGGAGGCAAGGGGACCTCTTCCCCCACCAGCAGTGCGCTGAGAGGCACGTTTGCAGAGTGGTAGGGAAAGGGGGTGTGACCTCCGACCACCTCTCAACAATCCCACTGTGTGGGGCTTATTGGAGGTAAAAGGAGGTCTTTTTGGCCCCTAAGGACCTTCAAACCCCAACCAGGAGCGTGCCAGAAGGCACGTTTGCAAAGTAGTGGAGAAAGGGGGCGGGACCTCCAGTGAGTTGCCGGCTTTTGTTCTTTTTTAGGAAGGGTAGACGTGTGGTCCCCCTCTCCAGGGCCATTTTCGGCCACAGGGACCCCACCCCCCGGGGCCAGGCCATTTAATTGGGGACCACGGGAGGAGCCTTAAAGCCCCCGCGGTCCCTGCCTCCTGCAGGAGCCGGTATTGCTTTTAGAGTGTGCTCTGCTCTGCTTTAAGCAAGCGAGAGCAAAATGCTATTGCTTGCTCAAAGCGGAGCACACTCTTTGCTATGTCATGGCAGGAGCAGTCCTCTCACCCTGCCATAGCAAACTGCAATGTACTGGAGGTGGGCACCCTGGAACCTTGCTGATGCCGGCCCTGGGGGTGGTGGTCCCCAGGGCCATCTAGGGCTCCAGGAGGGGGGACACGCAGCCTCCCTCCCATATTTAAATTTGCCCTGGGGAGGTTGTGTTCCCCGGGGACGGGGGTCCGCAACGAGCCCCCTTCATTAATGTATTTGCGCCCCACATTATTTAATAAAACAGTGTGCTCCGGGGAGGTGGCGATCCCCAGGCCAGGAGGGTCCCCCGCATAATAGGAAATAGCCCCAGGGATTCGGCAGTCCCCGGGGCTATGATAAGCACTGGGAGGTGTACCCCGTGAACCCCCCTCCTATAATTAGCATATGCCCCAGGACCTAAGCCACCCCGGGGTTATTTTAAAGCAAGCACCAGAGCCCGCACTTGCTTTTTTTTTATTTTGCCACAGATTCGCAGATCCGTGGCAAAAAAAACAAAACACTTTTTACCCCCGGCAGGGTCCCTCAGGTACCACCCCACCATATCTGGGGGGGTCAGGGTATTGTTACCCTGCCCCATTTTCTTTTTTTTAACCTTTTTGCTGGGACTTGGCTTTAAGCCTCATGAAATAACACTATGTTTGGAAGATTGAATTTAAGACACGGAATGAAAAACTGAGGAGACAACAACAAAATCGTAGTTCTTCTTTGTTAGCCACTATGCAGGAGGAGCCAAGTAGACTACTTAACCACCTGCACGGATATTATGGACTTTCACTAAAAGCATTTGAGAAAGGCTTGGTAGCCAAAACGCATCATGCTCAGTAAAATGAATGCATTTTTAAATATTCAAAATGGAATAAATGCATTTTAAAACCCATGGAGTGCTCCGGGCTGTTTCTGGTGGAGGGACGTTGGTGGTGAATGAATTTGTGTTGGCCACTCGCACGCTGGAGGCACCCGTCAATAAGGAGTTCAGCAGGTTCAGTGGCAATTGGTGGACTATATATATATATTGCGATTCAACACCTCATCAGGGATAGTAAGCGCTATATAAATGCAATTACAATTACTATATATATATATATATATATATATATTCACTGAAAAAACCATAGGTTTCAGGCACGTTATAGTTAGAAATTAGCATTTAAAACCTTAGAAATTCACTGAAAAAACCATAAGGTTTTAGGGACAGTTATAGTTAGTTGGACATTGCACTCGTACAAAACCCGTGAAATTCCCCGTTATAGTTAGTTCAGGTAACTATAACTCGCGCCCCACAATGCACTGCTGATGACGTCACATATTACATCACTCATGACATGGTCAGTGACATCACTGATGACATCACTGATGACATCTCAAATGACATCACTGATGACATCATCCAGTGACTGTGTGTTTCTGTAAAGTTTAAATATTTTTAATATATATAGGGAAAGGCGTATTGAAGAATGAGTGGGTGTATAAGTGTCTGTATGGATGATTTAGTAGGTGCGTGACTAACTCGATAAGTGAGTGATTAAACGTATCTTACTGAATGCATGGGTTAGTGACTAAACTGGGTGAATGTCTGTATCCGTCTGTCTGTTGCTGTGTAAGTGGTGCATGGGTTTGTGAATAGCTACATGAGTGTCTATATGAGTTATTGATTGGTTGTCTGAGTATCTGTATGGGTGCCTGAGTGTTTGTGTGGGTGGGGTGTGTGCGACTCTGTGCATAGATGTGTGAGTGGGTGATTCACTGGGTGGATGGTTTCAAGAGTGCATCTGTGATAGACTGTATGGGTGGGTAAGTGTGTGTAAGAGTGTGTTAGTGAGTGAATGTATGTCCCAGTGGTACATGTGTGAGTAACTACATATGTGAAAGGCAGTATATATGTGTGTTGGAGTATATAAATAGCTATAAGCGGAGTGTGTGATTGTAGAGTGACTGTATGGATGAGTGTGTGCTTGTATCAGTGATTGTATAAGAGCGTAAGAATGTGCTAGTATTTGTATGAGTAAGTGAGCTGGTGTGTGTATAACTGTATAGGTGAGTAAATGGCAGTGTGTTTAATTATTTGCATGACTGACTAGGTGTGTGAGTACCTCTATGGATGAGTGGCGGTGTTTGAGTGTCTATATAGGAGTATGAGTGCATATGATAGTCCTGTACTGAGTGACCATAAGTATGAGTGACTGTACGGGTGAGTGAGTGGATGTGTGTGTGTAGACCTAAGAATCAGTGAGTGGGTATGTAGTTATTGGTGTTGGAGTGTCTATGGTTTTGAGAATGGCAGTCTGTAATTTAGAGTGGGTGTATGAAAGGTTATATTAGGGTGTGAGGAGGTGCATTAAATTCTCACATGGATGATGTCATCAGTGATGTCATTTGAGATGTCATCAGTGATGTCACTGACCATGTCATGAGTGATGTAATATGTGACGTCATCAGCAGTGCATTGCGGGGCGCGAGTTATAGTTACCTGAACTAACTATAACGGGGAATTTCACGGGTTTTGTGCAGTGCAATGTCCAACTAACTATAACTGTCCCTAAAACCTTATGGTTTTTCAGTGAATTTCTAAGGTTTTTAAATGCTAATTTCTAACTATAAAGTGCCTGAAACCTATGGTTTTTCAGTGAATTTCAAAGGTTTTTAAATGCTAATTCCTAACTATAACGTGTCTGAAACCTATGGTTTTTTCAGTGAATTTCAAAGGTTTTTTAAATGCTAATTCCTAACTATAACGTGTCTGAAACCTATGGTTTTTCAGTGAATTTCAAAGGTTTTGTAAATGACAATTTTTAAATGTATTAATTGTTATATTTATTTTTTGATACTGATTTACAACATTTTTTAAACTATTTATTTTTAGATATTTTATTTTTAAATTACATTGTAATTACATTATACATTACATTACAAAATATACTTTCTCAGAATGAATTACTTTAGTTTAAATACTTTGCAAATAGGCAATAGCCTTTTAAGTACAGTAGTTACAGTTGTTGCAATGGGCAACACAATTTCAAAAACAAAGCAACATTGAGCTCAATGTAAATCTCTAGTTAAATGCAATTAGTTACTATATGGATTACTTTTCTAACCACAGGACTGGATCCTAGATTCAGTCCTGGGACATCTCCTGTAAACAGTTGAGTAAAAGCGTTTTGGTTACAGTAGTGATTTTTAAGGAATATTATTGTATTTTAAAAGTTGACACTTAGAAACTTTTTCATATAGAATCACCAATGTTATCCTATGGGAGGAAATTCACTTAGCAGGTAAGTAGTGTTATCGTTACTTTTTCTTACTCAGTGGTGGATCCTGGAACCAGCACTGGTGCATCTCCTGTAAACAGTTGAAAGAATGCGTTTAAGTCACACATGCGATTTTTAAGGAATATTTGTAGTTTGTGAAAATCGACACTTTGAAACTTTTCTGCTGAAAACCAGACAATGGATTCCTATGGAAGGAAATTCAAGTTACTGGTAAGTACGGTTAGAATTACTTTTCAGGGTCAGTGCTGGGCTAAAAGATGCAGCACTGGGTTCTCTCCTGATAACAGGTGAGTAAATCGAAATTCGTATTTCGGCTGATTTTAGAGGAATATTTGTATGTTTCAAAAATCGACACTTAGAAACTTTTTCAGCAAAAAGCAGGCAATGATATCCTATGGAAGGAAATTCAAGTTACTGGTAAGTACGGTTAAAATTACTTTTCAGGATCAGTACTGGGCTGAAAGATGCAGCACTGAGGTCTCTCCTGATAACAGGTGAGTAAATCGGAATTCGTATTTCGGCTGATTTTAGAGGAATATTATAAAGTTCCAAAACTCCACACTTAGAAGAATTTCCAAGTGAAACCAGTCAATGTTAGCCTATGGAAGGAAATTTAAGTTACTGGTAAGTACGGTTAAAATTACTTTTCAGGACCAGTACTGGGCTGAAACATGCAGCAATGAGGTCTCTCCTGATAACAGGTGAGTAAATCGAAATTCGTATTTCGGCTGATTTTAGAGGAATATTTGTATGTTTCAAAAATCGACACTTAGAAACTTTTTCAGCAAAAAGCAGGCAATGATATCCTATGGAAGGAAATTCAAGTTAATGGTAAGTACGGTTAAATTACTTTTCAGGATCAGTACTGGGCTGAAAGATGCAGCACTGAGGTCTCTCCTGATAACAGGTGAGTAAATCGGAATTCGTAGTTCAGCTGATTTTAGAGGAATATTTGCACAATGGTGAAGGAAGGGGTGGGGCCTAAGGTGACATGTCTGCAAACACGCCCTGTGGCGCGTTTTAAGTTGGACAATTAATTCCTCCTCAATCCCGAGGTCCCTAGGGGCCAACTAGCCCACCAGGTACCTCCAGTATGCGCCAGAGGCTGCGTTGCAGAGAGGTGTTCAGAGGCCACGCCCCTTTTACAACACTCTGCAACGCAGCTCCGTGGCGCTTACTGGAGGTACCTGGTGGGCTAGTTAGCCCCTAGAGACCCTCAGGATTGAAAAGAATTTATTCCCCATCTTAAAACGCGCCACGGGGCCTGTTTGCACACATGTCACCTGAAGCCCCGCCCCTCCCTTCACCACTGTGCAAACGCGCCCCGTGGCGCGTTTTAAGTTGAGGATTAAGTCCCTTGAATCCTGAGGGTCCCTGGAGTCCAACTAGCCCACCATATGCCTCCAAAGCGCCACAGAGCTGCTTTGCAGAGAGGTGTAAAAGGGCGTGGCCTCTGTACACGTCTCTGCAACGCAGCCCCTGGTGCATACTGGAGGTTCCTGGTGGGCTAGTTGACCCCAGGGACCCCCAGTATTCAAGGAGAATTCGTTCCCCTCTGCAAACGCGCCAGGGCGCGTTTGCAGAGTACTGCAGGGAGGGGCGGGGCCTCCGGCACGATGCCGGTCGTTTTTTGTAGTTTTTTTAATGGGAGTGGGGCTGCGTGGCCCCCTTCCCTTGCCCACTTTGGCCCCTGGGACCCCATCCCCGGGGCCTGAGCATTTTTTTTGTGATTAAAAAAAAAAAAAAAGCGGGAAGAGACGCGTGGCCCCCTTCCCTGGGCCTGTATTGGCCCGGGGACCCCATCCCCGGGGCATGGCCTCGATTTTTAATTTTTTATTTGGAGGGGCTGCGTGGCCCCCTCCTCAGGCCATTAAGGCCCGGGGACCCCATCCCCAGGGCCGGCCTTGCACTTTTTTTTTAATTTTTAGGGAGGGGGCTGCGTGGCCCCCTCCTGGCCACTATGGCCCGGGGACCCCATCCCCGGGGCCTGGCCTCTGGTTGGGGACTGTGGGGGTCCCCAATCCCCCACAGTCCCGCCGGCTCCCGCGTCCCTTGGGAGCCGGCATTGCTTTCCACATGGGGAGCAGCTAACATGCTGCTCCCCATGTGAAAAGCAATCAGCTTTGGATATTGGAAGCGAGAGCAGGTTTCCTGCTCTCTCTCCAAAATCCAAAGCAAGTTTACAATGACAGGACGGAGCCGCGAGGCTCCCGTCCTGTCATTACAAACAGCAGTGTCCCAGGGGTAGGCACCCGGGACACTGCAGGAGCCGACCCTGGGGGTGGCGGTCCCCAGGGCCATCACTGGCTCCAGGAGGGGCCGCGCGGCCCCCTCCCACATTTCAAAGCCCCGGGAGGTGGTGGTCCCGGGGCTCGGGAGTCCAAACGGACCCCCATTTTTAATTTTTAGTGCCCCGGGAGGTGGCGGTCCCGGGGCGTGTGGGAGGCTGGAGCCCCCACCACAGGTTAAAAAAAAAAAAAAGCCCGAGGAGGTGGCGGTCCCGGGGGCAGCGGGAGAACAAGAGCCCTCCCACACCATTTTTGTTAAAGCCCGGGGGGTGGCGGTCCCCGGGGCTTAGGAGGCCCTTAGAGGCCCCCATACATAAATTAACCCCCCCACCATGCCCCCGGGACTTGGCCCACCCGGGGGCAAGTGTACTCGAGCGCGGAGAGCCCGCGCTTCGATTTCTTTTCCGGCAGGATCCGCGCACCCTGAGCGCATCCTGCCGATTTTTTAAAAAAATGCTTTTTTGCCCAGGGGTCCTTGTGGGACCCCTGAGCAGGCCTAGGGGTTAGGGTGTTTCTACCCTGCCCCCTTTGTGCGCTTTGCGCACTTGTTTCTGTCCTCGGTTCTACCGAGGACAAAATGGCTGCCAACACTTCCTGAATCGGAATGTTGACAGCCAGCTGACAACCAATTAGCATGCAGCTCGTGATCGGGAGGGTACGCGGACCCTACTCGGCCATAGATATATATGTGACTTTACTTGTGAATTTCTCAGGAACTACTGAATGGATTTACACCATTTAAGCAAAAAGGCACCAGTCTGAACCAAGGGCTACCTCTTTGCCAAATTTGGTGTAATTCCGTTCAGCAGTTCGGGCTGTAGCTGCGACTAAAGGTTCCTATGGAAAAATGAATGGGAAAACGCGTATTGGGACCCCCTTTTTTCTAGGCCCCCGCTTGCGAATCAATCCGAGACTTTCAGGGTAGGAGCGGAGCGGAGCGCCCCAACAAGTTGGAAACTTTCGCGAAGATTCGTCAACCGGCGCCAACGTTATTTCAAATAGAATGTCGCGGATTTCCTATGGATAATAGGTCCTAACTATAACTATCTACTGGCGACCGCCAGTAGATAATATATATATAAATTTGTACGAGACACCATTGACTATTCCGAAGGACGGATCTTCACCTTTGCCCGCAAATTTGACCCCTTCAAACAGCATGGGTTGGCAAGTAGTGATGCAGGTGCAATAAGCAGCCTATCTTCATTAACATCCACGGACCAGAGTGGAGGTGAACCTGATACCCCAATGGAAGGTGCAAAATCAGTTTTTTTAGGGGACATGCGCCTAGTCCTCCAACAACGCCACTGGGAGCAAAATCAAATGGCGCAACGACAATCACGAGGAAGAGGAAGAGGCAAACCACGATATCAACGATATCGAGGAAAACGAAACGAAGGGGACGAAGATGCAAACAGCTCATCCGAAAGGATTGGTACGAAAACCAGGAGTATGAGACAGAGGAAGGACCTATAATGAATGAACTTCAAGTGGTGAACCTCTCTAAGCGTAGAACTATCCTCAGCTGAAATCTCACTTCTAAAAGAGGCATTAATTACTGCCCAACACAAAGAATGGATCTCGCACAAACAAGGATAGATTTATATCTATACATACGGAAAATCAAATTGGCGAAACATTTCTTGGAAAATCAGAACAGACAAAGACCAATAAAAACAATGGAAAAACCCATATCCACACTTCTGGCAAAGGATTCAAATGACTTTTTAACCTTACTCAATTTAAACGCTGAAGAAGGGGAAGAGATATCTTTGAATACAGCGTGTCCACAACTAGGGGCAGGTTTGAGCAAAAACGACCCAAATCGAAATTCTACCCGCAGCTAGCCCCGGGAAATAAGATAGATCTGTTTCAAGAAGATGTTATTCATGATCTCTACAAAATGAACAAACCCAGATATAAAGACAACTTAACCAAAATGGAAAGGGAAGCCCTGAAAAAACTATCTAATGACCATCAAATAGAGATCAAAATGGCTGATAAGGCGGAAATGTGGTGGTATGGGACCGAGTATCATACATCACAGAAGCCCATCGTCAACTAAAAGATATCACATATTATGAAAAACTACAAACAAATCCTACCAAGTCTATCAAAAATGAAATTGATCTAAAACTCAGAATGTGGGTATCAAAAAATCTGATCAATGAAGAAGAAAGCAAATACCTATCGGTAGATTTCCCAACATTGGCAACCATGTATTTTCTTCCAAAATTACATAAAGACCCAAAAGAACCACCAGGGAGACCGATTCTGTCAGCGAAAGGCTCCCTTCTAGAACCCATGGCAAGTTACATTGATTACTTTCTTATCCCATATGTGGCAAACCTGAGATCATACATCAAGGATACAACTGATTTACTCAGGATTTTACAAAACATTGATTGGCGAAGCACTTACCACCTGATCACAATGGATGTGATCGCATTATATACCAACATTGATAACACCTTGGGCCTTAAAGCTTGCAATTATTTCCTACAGGAAAGAAACATCCACTATAAAGAACACAATGAAATGTTGATGGACATGATCTCTCTAAGTCTCACTTGTAATGTTTTTCTATTCGGTGATGATCTATACCGCCAGCGAAACGGAGCAGCTATGGGTTTCTCCTTTAGCCCAAGTTACGCCTGTATGACGATGGGATGGTGGGAGAATGAAATTGCGTGGCACAGCAAGCTGGAAAAACATACCAAAAGGATTGTCAGTTGGACACGATTCATAGATGATCTTTTGATCATCTGGAATGGGGATGAGATTGATTTCCAAAACTATTTTGAAATCTTGAACAACAGCATACCCAGTTTAAAATTCACATATGAAATCAATAAAGAGAAAGTAACCTTCTTGGATGTGGAAATTTATGTGAAAAACAATCATTTGGAAACCACACTTCATCGTAAGACCACAGCAACGAATGCCACTTTGGAAGCAACAAGTTTCCACCAGCCATCCTTACTATCCAGTATACCATATGGAGAGTTCCTCCGCTTACGTAGAATCTGCAGTGAGGAGGAAGAATGGAAGAGACACAGCGCTGGAACAATAAAGAGATTCAAAGAGAGGAAATATAACAAAAAAATTGTAAATAGATGCTGGACAAGAGCAAATGAGAGACCAAGAGAGGAATGTCTGACTCTACCAACAAAGGAGGAAAAACAATCTGATCTGGAACCCATAAGATTAATAATGGATTTCACTCAAGAATCCAAGGAGATTGTGGGTATTATAAAAAGGAACTGGAAGATCTTACAGTTGGATGCAACAATAGCAGAAAGAATGGGACCACACCCAGTAGTAACATATCGTAGAGCGAAAAATTTGAAGGATCAGTTGGTGCACAGCCATTTTAAAGCAACCCAACAGAAAGACACATGGCTCAAAACAAAGGGTTTTATCAAATGTCAAACATGTAAAGTATGCCAAATAGCAAAACCCACCACAGAGGTGATGATGGTAAACAACAAAACCTGGAAAATCAGAGAACGCATCACTTGCAAAAGTCAATACACTGTATATGTAATGGAGTGCCCTTGTATGTTAAAATATGTGGGAAGCACCATATGTGAGCTAAAGAAAAGAATACTGGAGCATGTACGTGCCACAAAAAACCAAGACAAGAACAATGCGGTGGCCAGACATATGGAAACACACCACAGCAGCAATTGGAAATTGTTAAAGTTCTATGGGATAGAAACTATACCAACTAATGTACGAGGAGGAAATAGGGAGAAAAGACTGAGACAACAGGAATCACGTCACATATTAAATCTGAGAAGTATGACACCATATGGTTTAAATCAATCGGAGGAACTGTACATACATATCTAATTCGAGAATCAGCCTCTCTTAAGGTGCAGATTATATCGCTTACCACACAAACCGATCATCATTAAAAAACAACATGCAAGGATGACCACACCCACTGAAGGGAAGGAAAAGATGATCATATGAAAGATATATATCACCCCACTGGAGGGGATAAATCTGTCCAATGAAATAAACTTCAAGTATATATAAAGGTCCTTTAGCAACTGAAATACTGTGTTCCAACTAATGGATATACCTTCGAAAAACCCTATGAGTGGTGTCATAAGAATTCCAACAATTGGTGACCCCCGTTGGACATGAGAAAACTATAACGAACGGACACTTATCTTTCATTTAATCAATGTAAACAACCTTGAACTCATGCAAATATGTAACAACAGATGATTGAGTGTGTAGTGGTAAATTTGAAATTATCATTATTTTTATTTCATTTCATCTCTTATGTAATTTGGAATGGAAAAAGCTCTCTTCACAAATTTTTAATATAGTCACTTTAAATTTGTTAAACATTATCACTTTTATATTAGGGGACTACATCTCCCAGAAGTCTGAGGAGTAATACCCTTGACAAACAGGAAATGATGTAACAGGTTTTCCTGGAATTGTTGTTTTAAAAAACAAGCCAGATCGTGTTACAAAGTAACTGTGAACAAGGTATCGTGGGAATACCGAAACGCGTTGGTTTTGGTCTGTGTTTGCTGACTCAAATGATTTAAAAATAAATTAATCACTGGTTTATAATTGCTGGAGTGCGACCCTTATCTCTCTGTAACGGAGGATTTGCTACATGTTTAGCGGTTTGGTTCAACCGCGTGGGCTACGCACCTTGTGGAGCGCCTGTAACCTGGATAAAGTGAACCGATTTTGGATGCAATATATATATATATATATCACACAGGTTGGCTCGTCCTTGCTGGCATTTTCGGTGTTCTGGGGCGGTGCGATCCAAAATGGCAGAGCCGCGCCGTATAGTATCACGATTAACCTTCTTCAAGAAGAGCAGGTCGCACTCACGGGATAGTCATAGTTCTTTAATTTCAGAACTTACAATTCATGCGGGCCAAATCAACAAAAAGCCTTTAGTGTTTTGGTCTCGCAGAAACCTTGTTCATTTATTTTAAAAAGGAAGGCTGGCCCTGGGGGATGGGGTTCCCGGGGCCATAATTGGCCTCAGGAGGGGGGCCACGAGGCCCCCTCCCAAAAAGAAACAAGGTGGCCAGGCCCCGGGGATGGGGTCCCCGGGACCAGAAGTGGCCCAGGGGAGGGGGGCCACGCGGCCCCCCTCCCTTTTGGAATTATTAAAAAATAAATAAATAAGGCTGGGCCCTGGGGGATGGGGTCCCCGGGGCCATAATTGGCCTCGGGAAGGGGGCCACACGGCCCCCCTCACAAAAAAAAAACAGGCTGGCCAGGCCCCGGGGGATGGGGTCCCCGGGGCCGTAATTGGCCTCAGGAGGGGTGCCGCACAGCCCTCTTCCCGTTTTTTCATTACAAAAAAACAAATATGGCTCAAGCCCTGGGGGATGGGGTCCCCAGGGCCCCAAAAATATTAAGGGAAGGGGGGCCACACAGCCCCCCTTGTAAAAAAGAAAAACAATACAGAAGCCAGCATCTGGCTGGAGGCCACGCCCCCTCCCTGCACCACTCTGCAAACACGCCTCCTGGTGCGTTTTGGGTTGGGGGATGAAGTCCCCTAGAGTCTTATGGGTCCTTAGGGGCCAACTAGCCCACCAGGTACGTCCAGTAAGCCCCACACAGTGGGATTGCTGAGAGGTGGTCCGAGCCCACGCCCCTTTTTACACCACTCTGCAAACGCGCTTCTTGGTGCATTGCTGGTGGGGCAATGAGGTCCTCTTGTGTCCTGAGGACCTCAGGACTAAAGTGGACTTCCTCCCCCGAGCAGCAGTGCGCCAGGAGCCGCGTTTGCAGAGTGGTGTAAAAAGGGGGCATGGCCCTTTGAGCACTCTCGGCAAACCAGCTGTATGGGGCTTACTGGAGGTAACAGGAGGGCTAGCTGGCCCCCAGGGACCCTCAGGAGGAAAGGGGACTTCATCCCCCAACCAAGAGCGCGCCAGGAGGCGTGTTTTCAGAGTGGTGGAGTAAGGGGGAGTGGCCTGTGTCCACCTCTCAGCAATCCCACTGTGTGGGGCTTACTGGAGGTAAGAGGTAGGCAAGTTGGCCCCTAACCATCCCCAGCAGCAAAAGGGACTTCAATCCCCATCCAAGAGCGTACCAGGGAGCGTGTTTGCAGAGTGGTGGGCAAAGGGGGCGTGGCCTGCTATGAGAATTTAGTAATCCTGCTGTGTGGGACTTACTGGAGGTAATAGGAGGGGTAGTTGGCCCCCAGGGATGTCCTTGGGGGCTTACTACCCCTCTTGTTACCTCCAGTAAGTCCCACACAGTGGAATTGCTAAGACGTCTTCGGAGGACACGCCCCCTTTCTCCACCACTCTGCAAATGTGCCTCCTGGCAGACTACGGGATAGGGGATGAAGTCCTCTTTACTCCTGAGGGACTTTGGGGGCTAAGAAGCCCTCCTGGTACCTCCTGTAAGTCCTACGCAGCGGAATTCCTGAGCACTGGTCAGAGGCCCAGCACCCTTTCTCCACCACTCTGCAAACGCAACTACTAGTTAGAGCTATTGGGGTTGTAAATGTAAAAGTAAAAGTGTTTTAATAATGTTTCTTGGAGTGGAGTGGATGTAGGTTGTGTGTAGTGAAATTATATGTTACGTTGTGCAGTGAAATTATTTGGATAGAAAGTATGTGGTATTTAATGTGTAGGAATTATGTAGAGTGGGATTATGTGTTATGGAGAGTAATTGTGTGGTATGATAGTCTGTGTTGTGGAGTTGTAACCTCAGGTCTAGTCTTCCTCGTTTCCATAGAAGCTAAACTATGAACTCAATGAGACAAAAAAAAAGGAACCACTGAGGAGCACTTCTGGACCTAGTCAGAGGTATGAGCAGGGCCACTGGAATTATGTGACTATTTGGCTGCACTGACTTTTGCACAATTATACATTTACCGCATTTGCCACATAATCCATCATCTGCTGCATAATCTGCAGATTTGAACAAAAAAACATTGTTTCTAGCTCAAACGTTACCAAAAATGCAGCGACAAGTGTTACAGCGTGGTGGAAGGCCCTCTGCAAACCTAGAATGGTCACCTGTTACTTATTGCTAAATATGGGTATTAAATTGGTACTAATGGTGTGTAAACCACTCTTGCTTCTTTCTGCGCCTCTCTTGCCTCTTTCTGCATTTCTGTTGCTTCTTTCTGCAACCCTCATGCTTCTTTCAGACCACTCTTCCCTTTTTTTTCTGCACCCCTCTTCCCTCTTTCTGCATCTCTCTTGTTTCTTTCTGTATCCCTCTTGCGTCCTTCTCCACCCCACTACTACATTTCTGTTGCTTCTTTATGCACTTCTCTTACTTGCTTCTGCACCTCTCTTGCGTCTTTCTGTACCTCTGTTGGTTCTTTCTGCACTTCTCTTGCTCTTTCTGCACCCTTCGCGCCTCTTTCAGCACCTCTCTTCCTTCTTTCTGTACCCCTCCTGCCTCTTTCTGTACCTCTCTAGCCTCTTTGTGCACCTCTTCTACCTTTTCTGTACCGCTCTTGCTTCTTTTTGCACCTCTGTTGGTTCTTTCTGCACTGCTCTTGCTTCTTTCTGCACCTCACTTGCCTCTTTCTGTACTTCTTTTGCTTCTTTGTACACCTCTGTTGCTTCTTTCAGCAATTCTCTTGCCTCTTTCTGCTCTTCTCTTCCTTCTTTCTGCACCCTCCTGCCTCTTTCTGTACCTCTCTTGACTCTTTGTGCACCTCTCCTACCTCTTTCTGCACCCCTCTTGCCTCTTTTTGCACCTCTGTTGGTTCTTTCTGCACTGCTCTTGCTTCTTTATGCACCTCACTTGCCTCTTTCTGCACTTCTCTTGGTTCTTTCTACACCTCTGTTGCTTCTTTCAGCAAATCTCTTGCCTCTTTCTGCACTTCTCTTGCTTGTTTCTGCACCTCTCTTGCGTCTTTATGCACCTCTGTTGCATCTTTCTGCACCTCACTTTCTTCTTTCTGCACCCCTCCTGCCTCTTTCTGCACTTCTCTTGCTTCTTTCTACACCTCTCTTGCCTCTTTCTGCTCCTCTCTTGCCTCTTTGTGCATTTCTCTTGCCTGTTTCTGCACTTCCCTTGCCTCTTTCTGAACCTCTCTTGGCTCTTTCTGCACCTCTCTTGCCTCTTTCTGCATTTCTCTTGCTTCTTTCTGCACCTCTCTTGCTTCTTTCTGCACCCTTCTTCCCTTTTTTGCATCCTTCTTGCCTCTTTCTGCTGTTCACTTGCCATTTCCTGTACCTCTCTTGCCTCTTTCTGCACCTCAGTTGCTTCTTTCTGCACTTCTCTTGCTTCTTGCCATGCCTCTGTTGCTTCTTTCAGCAATTCTCTTGCCTCTTTCTGCACTTCTTTTGCTTGTTTCTGCACCTCTCTTGCATCTTTATGCGCCTCTGTTGCTTCTTTCAGCAATTCTCTTGCCTCTACCTGCACTTCAATTGCTTTTTTCTGCACCCCTCTTGCCTCTTTCTGCACCCCTCTCCCCTCTTTCTGCACCTCTCTTGCCTCTTTCTGCACCCCTGTTCCCTCTTTCTGCAACTTTCCTTCCTGTTTCTGCACCTCTCTTGACTCTTTCTGTACCTCTGTTGCTTTTTTCTGCACTTTTCTTGCTCCTTCTGCACCCCTCCTGCCTCTTTCTGTACCTCTCTTGCCTCTTTGTGCACCTCTCCTACCTTTTTCTGCATCCCTCTTGCCTCTTTTTGCACCTCTGTTGGTTCTTTCTGCACTGCTCTTGCTTCTTTCTGCACCTCACTTGTCTCTTTCTGTACTTCTATTGCTTCTTTGTACACCTCTGTTGCTCCTTTCAGCAATTCTCTTGCCTCTTTCTGCACTTCTCTTCCTTCTTTCTGCACCCCTCCTGCCTCTTTCTGTACCTCTCTTGCCTCTTTGTGCACCTCTCCTACCTCTTTCTGCACTCCTATTGCCTCTTTTTGCACCTCTGTTGGTTCATTCTGCACTGCTCTTGCTTCTTTCTGCACCTCACTTGCCTCTTTCTGCACTTCTCTTTGTTCTTTCTACACCTCTGTTGCTTATTTCAGAAATTCTCTTGCCTCTTTCTGCACTTCTCTTGCTTGTTTCTGCACCTCACTTGCGTCTTTCTGCACCTCTGTTGCCTCTTTGTGCACCTCACTTGCTTCTTTCTGCACCCCTCCTGCCTCTTTCTGCACTTCTCTTTCTTCTTTCTACACCTCTCTTGCCTCTTTCTGCTCCTCTCTTGCCTCTTTGTGCATTTCTCTTGCCTGTTTCTGCACTTCCCTTGCCTCTTTCTGAACCTCTCTTGCCTCATTCTGTACTTCTCTTGCTTCTTTCCGCACCTCTCTTGCTTCTTTCTGCACCCTTTTTCCCTTTTTTGCATCCCTCTTGCCTCTTTCTGCTGTTCTCTTGCTATTTCCTGCACCTCTCTTGCCTCTTTCTGCACCTCACTTGCCTCTTTCTGCACCTCACTTGCCTCTTTCTGCACTTCTCTTGCTTCTTTCCACACCTCTGTTGCTTCTTTCAGCAATTCTCTTACCTCTTTCTGCATTTCTTTTGCTTGTTTCTGTACCTCTCTTGTGTCTTTATGCACCTCTGTTGCCTCTTTCTACACCTCACTTGCTTCTTTCTGCACCTCTCTTGCCTCTTTCTGCACCCCTTTTCTCTTTCTGCACCTCTCTTGCCTCTTTCTGCAACCCTGTTCCCTCTTTCTGCACCTTTCCTGCCTGTTTCTGCACCTCTCTTGCCTCTTTCTGTACCTCTGTTGGTTTTTTCTGCACTTCTCCTGCTCTTTCTGCACCCTTCGCGCCTCTTTCAGCACCTCTGTTGCCTCTTTCTACACTTCTCTTCCAACTTTCTGCACCCCTCCTGCCTCTTTCTGTAGCTCTCTTGCCTCTTTGTGCACCTCTCCTACCTCTTTCTGTACTCCTATTGCCTCTTTTTGCACCTCTGTTGATTCATTCTGCACTGCTCTTGCTTCTTTCTGCACCTCACTTGCCTCTTTCTGCACTTCTTTTTGTTCTTTCTACACCTCTGTTGCTTCTTTCAGCAATTCTCTTGCCTCTTTCTGCACTTCTCTTGCTTGTTTCTGCACCTCTCTTGCATCTTTCTGCAACTCTGTTGCCTCTTGGTGCACCTCACTTGCTTCTTTCTGCACCCCTCCTGCCTCTTTCTGCACTTCTCTTGCTTCTTTCTACACCTCTCTTGCCTCTTTCTGCTCCTCTGTTGCCTCTTTGTGCATTTCTCTTGCTTGTTTCTGCACTTCCCTTGCCTCTTTCTGAACCTCTCTTTCCTCTTTCTGCACTTCTCTTGCTTCTTTCTGCACCTCTCTTGCTTCTTTCTGCACTCTTCTTCCCTTTATTGCATCCCTCTTGCCTCTTTCTGCTGTTCTCTTGCCTTTTTCTGCACCTCTCTTGCCTCTTTCTGTACCTCACTTGCCTCTTTCTGCACTTCTCTTGCTTCTTTCCACACCTCTGTTGCTTCTTTCAGCAATTCTATTACCTCTTTCTGCACTTCTTTTGCTTGTTTCTGCACCTCTCTTGCGTCTTTATGCACCTCTGTTGCCTCTTTCTACACCTCACTTGCTTCTTTCTGCACCTCTCTTGCCTCTTTCAGCATCCCTCTTTTCTCTTTCTGCACCTCTCTTGCCTCTTTCTGCACCCCTGTTCCCTCTTTCTGCACCTTTCCTGCCTGTTTCTGCACCTCTCTTGCCTCTTTCTGTACCTCTGTTGGTTCTTTCTGTACTTCTCGTGCTCTTTCTGCACCCTTCGTGCCTCTTTCAGCACCTCTGTTGCCTCTTTCTGCACTTCTCTTCCTTCTTTCTGCACCCTTCCTGCCTCTTTCTGTACCTCTCTTGCCTCTTTGTGCATCTCACTTGCTTCTTTCTGCACCCCTCCTGCCTCTTTCTGCACCTATCTTGCTTCTTTCTACACCTCTCTTGCCTCTTTCTGCTCCTCTCTTGCCTCTTTGTGCATTTCTCTTGCCTGTTTCTGCACTTCCTTTGCCTCTTTCTGAACCTCTCTTGCCTCTTTCTGCACTTCTCTTGCTTCTTTCTGCACCTCTCTTGCTTCTTTCTGCACCCTTCTTCCCTTTTTTGCACCTCTATTGCCTCTTTTTGCTCCTCACTTGCCTCTTTCTGCACTTCTCTTGCTTCTTTCCACACCTCTGTTGCTTCTTTCAGCAATTCTCTTACCTCTTTCTGCACTTCTCTTGCTTGTTTCTGCACCTCTCTTGCGTCTTTCTGGACCTCTCTTGCCTCTTTCTGCACCCCTGTTCCCTCTTTCTGCAACTTTCCTGCCTGTTTCTGCACCTCTCTTGACTCTTTCTGTACCTCTGTTGCTTTTTCTGCACTTCTCTTGCTCTTTCTGCATCTTTCGTGCCTCTTTCAGCACCTCTGTTGCTTCTTTCTGCAGTTCTCTTTTTCTTTCTGCACCTCTCCTGCATCTTTCTTTACCTCTTTTGCCTCTTTGTGCATCTCTCCTACCTCTTTCCTGCACTCCTCTTGCCTCTTTTTGCACCTCTGTTGGTTCATTCTGCCCTGCTCTTGCTTCTTTCTGCACCCCTGTTGCCTCTTTCTGCACCCGTCTTTTCTCTTTCTGCAACTCTCTTGTCTCTTTCTCCACCCCTGTTCCCTCTTTCTGCACCTTTCCTGCCATTTTTGCACCTCTCTTGCCTCTTTCTGTACCTCTGTTGGTTCTTTCTGCACTTCTATTGCTCTTTCGGCACACTTCGCGCCTCTTTCAGCACCTATGTTGCTTTTGTCTGCACTTCTCTTCCTTCTTTCCGCACCCCTCCTGTTCTTTCTGTACCTCTCTTGCCTCTTTGTGCACCTCTCCTACCTTTTTCTGCACCCCTCTTGCCTCTTTTTGCACCTCTGTTGGTTCTTTCTGCACTGCTTTTCCTTCTTTCCTGCATCTCACTTGCGTCTTTATGCACCTCTGTTGCCTCTTTCTACACCTCACTTGCTTCTTTCTGCACCTTTCTTGCCTCTTTCTGCACCCCTCTTTTCTCTTTCTGCACCTCTCTTGCCTCTTTCTGCACCCCTGTTCCCTCTTTCTGCACCTTTCCTGCCTGTATCTGCACCTCTCTTGCCTCTTTCTGTACCTCTGTTGGTTCCTTCTGCACTTCTCTTGCTCCTTCTGCACCCTTCGTGCCTCTTTCAGCACCTCTGTTGCTTCTTTCTGCACTTCTCTTCCTTCTTTCTGCACCCCTCCTGCCTCTCTCTGTACCTCTATTGCCTCTTTGTGCACTTCTTCTATCTTTTTCTGTACCGCTCTTGCTTCTTTTTGCACCTCTGTTGATAATTTCTGCACTGCTCTTGCTTCTCTCTGCACCTCACTTACCTCTTCTGCACTTCTCTTGCTTCTTTCTATACCTCTGTTGCTTCTTTCAGCAATTCTTTTGCCTCTTTCTGCACTTTTCTTCCTTCTTTCTGCACCCTACTGCCTCTTTCTGTAGCTCTCTTGCCTCTTTGTGCACCTCTCCTACCTCTTTCTGCACTCCTATTGCCTCTTTTTGCACCTCTGTTGGTTCATTCTGCACTGCTCTTGCTTCTTTCTGCACCCCTCTTGCTTCTTTCTGCACTCTTCTTCCCTTTATTGCATCCCTCTTGCCTCTTTCTGCTGTTCTCTTGCCTTTTTCTGCACCTCTCTTGCCTCTTTCTGTACCTCACTTGCCTCTTTCTGCACTTCTCTTGCTTCTTTCCACACCTCTGTTGCTTCTTTCAGCAATTCTCTTACCTCTTTCTGCACTTCTTTTGCTTGTTTCTGCACCTCTCTTGCGTCTTTATGCACCTCTGTTGCCTCTTTCTACACCTCACTTGCTTCTTTCTGCACCTCTCTTGCCTCTTTCAGCATCCCTCTTTTCTCTTTCTGCACCTCTCTTGCCTCTTTCTGCACCCCTGTTCCCTCTTTCTGCACCTTTCCTGCCTGTTTCTGCACCTCTCTTGCCTCTTTCTGTACCTCTGTTGGTTCTTTCTGCACTTCTCGTGCTCTTTCTGCACCCTTCGTGCCTCTTTCAGCACCTCTGTTGCCTCTTTCTGCACTTCTCTTCCTTCTTTCTGCACCCTTCCTGCCTCTTTCTGTACCTCTCTTGCCTCTTTGTGCACCTCTCCTACCTCTTTCTGCACTCCTATTGCCTCTTTTTGCACCTCTGTTGGTTCATTCTGCACTGCTCTTGCTTCTTTCTGCACCCCTATTTTCTCTTTCTGCACCAATCTTCCCTCTTTCTGCACCCCGGTTCCCTCTTTCTGCACCTTTCCTGCCTGTTTCTGCACCTCTCTTGTCTCTTTCTGTACCTCTGTTGGATCTTTCTGCACTTCTCTTGCACTTTCTGCACCCTTTGCGCCTCTTTCAGCACCTCTGTTGCTTCTTTATGCACTTCTCTTCTTTCTGCACCACTCCTGCCTCTTTCTGTACCTCTCTTGCCTCTTTCTGTACCTCTTCTACCTTTTTCTGTACCGCTCTTGCTTCTTTTTGCACTTCTGCTGGTTCTTTCTGCACTGCTCTTGCTTCTTTCTGCACCTCACTTGCCTCTTTCTGCACTTCTCTTTGTTCTTTCTACACCTCTGTTGCTTCTTTCAGCAATTCTCTTGCCTCTTTCTGCACTACTCTTGTTTGTTTCTGCACCTCTCTTGCGTCTTTCTGTACCTCTGTTGCCTCTTTGTGCATCTCACTTGCTTCTTTCTGCACCCCTCCTGCCTCTTTCTGCACCTATCTTGCTTCTTTCTACACCTCTCTTGCCTCTTTCTGCTCCTCTCTTGCCTCTTTGTGCATTTCTCTTGCCTGTTTCTGCACTTCCCTTGCCTCTTTCTGAACCTCTCTTGCCTCTTTCTGCACTTCTCTTGCTTCTTTCTGCACCTCTCTTGCTTCTTTCTGCACCCTTCTTCCCTTTTTTGCATCCCTCTTGCCTCTTTCTGCTGTTCTCTTGCCATTTTCTGCACCTCTATTGCCTCTTTTTGCTCCTCACTTGCCTCTTTCTGCACTTCTCTTGCTTCTTTCCACACCTCTGTTGCTTCTTTCAGCAATTCTCTTACCTCTTTCTGCACTTCTTTTGCTTGTTTCTGCACCTCTCTTGCGTCTTTCTGCACCTCTCTTGCCTCTTTCTGCACCCCTGTTCCCTCTTTCTGCAACTTTCCTGCCTGTTTCTGCACCTCTCTTGACTCTTTCTGTACCTCTGTTGCTTTTTTCTGCACTTCTCTTGCTCTTTCTGCATCTTTTGTGCCTCTTTCAGCACCTCTGTTGCTTCTTTCTGCAGTTCTCTTTTTCTTTCTGCACCCCTCCTGCATCTTTCTTTACCTCTTTTGCCTCTTTGTGCATCTCTCCTACCTCTTTCTGCACTCCTCTTGCCTCTTTTTGCACCTCTGTTGGTTCATTCTGCCCTGCTCTTGCTTCTTTCTGCACCCCTGTTGCCTCTTTCTGCACCCGTCTTTTCTCTTTCTGCAACTCTCTTGTCTCTTTCTCCACCCCTGTTCCCTCTTTCTGCACCTTTCCTGCCATTTTTGCACCTCTCTTGCCTCTTTCTGTACCTCTGTTGGTTCTTTCTGCACTTCTATTGCTCTTTCGGCACCCTTCGCGCCTCTTTCAGCACCTCTGTTGCTTTTTTCTGCACTTCTCTTCCTTCTTTCCGCACCCCTCCTGCTCTTTCTGTACCTCTCTTGCCTCTTTGTGCACCTCTCCTACCTTTTTCTGTACCCCTCTTGCCTCTTTTTGTACCTCTGTTGGTTCTTTCTGCACTGCTTTTGCTTCTTTCCTGCACCTCACTTGCGTCTTTATGCACCTCTGTTGCCTCTTTCTATACCTCACTTGCTTCTTTCTGCACCTTTCTTGCCTCTTTCTGCACCCCTCTTTTCTCTTTCTGCACCTCTCTTGCCTCTTTCTGCACCCCTGTTCCCTCTTTCTGCACCTTTCCTGCCTGTATCTGCACCTCTCTTGCCTCTTTCTGTACCTCTGTTGGTTCTTTCTGCACTTCTCTTGCTCCTTCTGCACCCTTCGCGCCTCTTTCAGCACCACTGTTGCTTCTTTCTGCACTTCTCTTCCTTCTTTCTGCACCCCTCCTGCCTCTCTCTGTACCTCTATTGCCTCTTTGTGCACTTCTTCTATCTTTTTCTGTACTGCTCTTGCTTCTTTTTGCACCTCTGTTGATAATTTCTGCACTGCTCTTGCTTCTCTCTGCACCTCACTTACCTCTTCTGCACTTCTCTTGCTTCTTTCTATACCTCTGTTGCTTCTTTCAGCAATTCTTTTGCCTCTTTCTGCACTTTTCTTCCTTCTTTCTGCACCCTACTGCCTCTTTCTGTACCTCTCTTGCCTCTTTGTGCACCTCTCCTACCTCTTTCTGCACTCCTATTACCTCTTTTTGCACCTCTGTTGGTTCATTCTGCACTGCTCTTGCTTCTTTCTGCACCCCTCTTGCCTCTTTCTGCACCCTCCTTTTCTCTTTCTGCACCTCTCTTGCCTCTTTCTGCACCCCTGTTCCCTCTTTCTGCATCTTTCCTGTCTGTTTCTGCCCCTCTCTTGCCTCTTTCTGTATCTCTGTTGGTTCTTTCTGCAATTCTCTTGCTCTTTCTGCACCCTTTGCACCTCTTTCAGTATCTCTGTTGCTTCTTTCTGCACTTCTCTTCCTTCTTTCTGCACCCCTCCTGCCTCTTTCTGTACCTCTCTTGCCTCTTTGTGCACCTCTCCTACCTTTTTCTGCACCCCTCTTGCTTCTTTTTGCACCTCTGTTGGTAATTTCTTCACTGCTCTTGCTTCTTTCTGCACCTCACTTGCCTCTTTCTGCACTTCTCTTGCTTCTTTCTACACCTCTGTTGCTTCTTTCAGCAATTCTCTTGCCTCTTTCAGCACTTCTCTTTTTCTTTCTGCACCCCTCCTGCCTCTTTCTGTACCTCTTTTGCCTCTTTGTGCACCTCTCCTACCTCTTTATGCACTCCTCTTGCCTCTTTTTGCACCTCTGTTGATTCATTCTGCACTGCTCTTGCTTCTTTCTGCACCCCTCTTGCCTCTTTCTGCACCCCTCTTTTCTCTTTCAGAACCTCTCTTGTCTCTTTCTGCACCCCTGTTCCCTCTTTCTGCACCTTTCCTGCCTGTTTCTGCACCTCTCTTGCCTCTTTCTGTACCTCTGTTGGTTCTTTCTGCACTTCTCTGGCTCTTTCTGCACCCTTCGCTCCTCTTTCAGCACCTCTGTTGCTTTTTTCTGCACTTCTCTTCCTTCCTTCCGCACCCCTCCTGCCTCTTTCTGTACCTCTCTTGCCTCTTTCTGTACCTCTCCTACCTCCTTTTTCTGCACCCCTCTTGCCTCTTTTTGCACCTCTGTTGGTTCTTTCTGCACTGGTTTTGCTTTTTTCTGCACCTCACTTCCCTCTTTCTGCACTTCTCTTGCTTCTTCCCTACACCTCTGTTGCTTCTTTCAGATATTCTGTTGCTTCTTTCTGCACCCTTGTTCTCTTTTTTGCATCCCTCTTGCCTCTTTCTGCTGTTTTCTTGCCATTTTCTGCACCTCTCTTGCCTCTTTCTGCACCTCACTTGCCTCTTTCTGTACTTCTCTTGCTTCTTTCCACACCTCTGTTGCTTCTTTCAGCAATTCTCTTGCCTCTTTCTGTACTTCTTTTGCTTGTTTCTACACCTCTCTTGCGTCTTTATGCACCTCTGTTGCCTCTTTCTACACCTCACTTGCTTCTTTCTGCACCCCTCTTGCCTCTTTCTGCCCCCCTCTTTTTTCTTTCTGCACCTCTCTTGCCTCTTTCTGTACCCTGTTCCGTCTTTCTGCACCTTTCCTGCCTGTTTCTGCACTTCTCTTGTCTCTTTCTGTACCTCTGTTGGTTCTTTCTGCACTTCTCTTGCTTCTTTCTGCACCCTTTGAGCCTCTTTCAGCACCTCTGTTGCTTCTTTCTGTACTTCTCTTCCTTCTTTCTGCACCCCTCCTGCCTCTTTCTGTACCTCTCTTGCCTCTTTGTGTACCTCTGCTACCTTTTTCTGTACCGCTCTTGCTTCTTTTTGCACTTCTGTTGGTTCTTTCTGCACTAGTCTTGCTTCTTTCTGCACCTCACTTGCCTCTTTCTGCACTTCTCTTGGTTCTTTCTACACCTCTGTTGCTTCTTTCTGCAATTCTCTTGCCTCTTTCTGTACTTCTCTTGCTTGTTTCTGCACCTCTCTTGCGTCTTTCTGCACCTCTGTTGCCTCTTTCTGCACCTCACTTGCTTCTCTGTACCCCTCCTGCCTCTTTCCGCACCTCTGTTGCCTCTTTGTGCACCTCTCTTGCCTCTTTCTGCACTTCACTTGCTTCTTTCTGCACCTTTCTTGCCTGTTTTGGCACCTTTGTTGCTTCTTTCTGCACTTCTCTTGCCTCTTTCTGCACCTCTGACTTAGAGGTAGTTTTAATCCCCCTGCCCTATTATGTACTAGGGCCTTACAGGGGAGATCATGCCAATCACAGGGGTACCCCAACCCATAGTTTACCCTAGTGTATGTAGGTGTTTTAACTGTATTCTAAATGTTTTTCAGCATAGCACTGGCTCCGGGCCTGGTTAGTCAGAGTCAGTTACCACCAGTACCAGTCAGCAAAAAGTTGGGGGCACAGGATGACTTTGCAACAAGGCCTCTTTCTGCACCTCTGTTGGTTCTTTCTGCATATCTCTTGCTTCTTTTTGCACCTTTCTTCGTCTTTCTGGGCTCCTGTTGCCTCTTTCTGCATTTCTCTTGCTTCTTTCTGCGCTTTTCTTCCTCTTTCTGCACATGTCCTACCTCTGTAGGCATAGTTAGAAATTAGCATTTAAAAAACCTTTGAAATTCACTGAAAAAACCATAGGTTTCAGGGACGTTATGGTTAGGAACTAGCATTTAAAAAGCCTTTGAAATTCACTGAAAAAACCACAGGTTCCAGGGACGTTATAGTTAGTTGGACATTTCACTTGTACAAAACCAGAGAAATTCGGCATTTAGTACAAGGAAAGAGTCCTGTTACTCCTAATTTTGCAGGGTTTTTTCTCTATCTAATGATTGTGCACTAACAGATCTTTTAATGAGACACTTCTCCTGTATGTTACATCGGGTCTCTCAGGTAACTCTTTTTCTAGAATGGTATCTGTCTGTAAAATGCCCAAAGTTTCTGAATCAGTCTTCGAATTTGCCCGGAGTCTTCTGTGAAATTTAATATCATCCTTGTCACAGTTTGTTCCTCTTCTTCCTTATGTTTGGGGGCTAACAGTTCTTGTCTGTTTTTCTGTAGGGCTTTGAATACTCTTCTCTTAGGACACTATTTGGGTAGCCTCTTTCACTGAACCTATTGCACGCATCCCTTTCTGCCTCCTTAAAATTGCTTGATATGGAGCAGTTGCGTTTCAACCATAATAATTCACCATAGGGGATGCTGTTTTATTAGTCTGTGTGGATACTGACTTTGTGCTTGTAAAACTGCGTTACTCACAGTGGGATTTCTATAAAGCTTGGTGCATAATTTGCCATCCTTAACAAAAACCAACAGATCCAAAAATGGTACTTCTATCTTACTCAATGGACTAGTGAATCAAAGATTGAATTCATTGTTGTTGAGAATAGTAATGTACCTTTCAACTTCCTCATATGTGCCCCGCCAGATAATAAAAAGATCATCAATGTATCTGGCCCAAAGGGCCACCTTTTCAACCCATTGTTCATTGGACTCTACCCAGCCCACGTGCTTCTACCACCAGCCCACGAAAAGATTTGCATAACTGGGGGTGAAGCATGTGCTTGTTGCGGTCCCCCGAGTTTGGACGTAGAGTTGTCCAGAAAACAGAAAGATATTATTCAGACAGAAGGCAATAAACTGCAACAACATAACATTGTGTTCTTGATACTTGGGAGATCTGCCTTTCAAAAAGGATTTCGCTGCTAATAGGCCATGTTGATGTTCTATGCATGTGTATAAACTGGTAATGTCCATTGTAATCAGAATGAAGTCCCCCTCCCACTGGATATTCTGTATGGTTCTCATAAAATCTGTGGTGTCCTGGATTTAGGAACTTAGCTCTTTTACAAAGGGGAACAGAAAAGAGCCTACATATATCGATGTCTGTTCCAACAGACTTGCTTTTGAGGACACTATAGGATGTCCAGGAGGTTTCTAGCTATTTTTGTGAATTTCCGGAATATGATAGAAGGTTAGCAAAACTGGATGATCCACCTTGAGGAAATTATGTTCTTCACACATGACCCCTTTATCTCTCCAATTCTTAATCATTTTATAGAAGGCTTCTACACTGGTGTTATATTGCGTTCTTGTTATTGGCATATAGCTTTCTTCGTCGCCCAGAAGTCATAGAGCTTCTTCATGGTAGGCTGTCTTGACAAATATCACAATGTTGCCACCTTTATCAGAAGGTTTTAATCACCAGTGAGGCATCATTCTTTAAAGCTGTGATAGCTAACCATTGTTATTTTGTAAGATTGTGCTTGTATTTCAACTTTTTAGGTTTAATCTTCATCCTGAGTTGGTCTAATTCCCTAACTATTGTCTCATGAAACAGTCAATGGCATCGTACGTCATCTGGGGTATAAAACGAGATTTCATTTTAAATGCACTTTTGCTGCCATGCTGTTGTATTCCTGCTTGATCCAGAAGTTGGAGTGCTCTATCTTCCTCTTGCTCAGTCATAACTGGAGGGAATTCCTGCAGCTCATGTAATGTTGCTAGGGTTTCTAGATCGTTCCCCGTTAGAATATCCGTGGGTAATCCTACAGTGATTTCTTCTATTGATTTCTTTTTTTGGCTGTTGCATGAACATCTTCTGCAATTTCAATTTTCTAATAAATCGGTATAAATCGATGCGTTTGCATGTAGGCTCACCTGGTGGTAGGACAGAACGATAATCCTTTTTGTAACACCTATGTCTCTGTTTTTGAAAGTGCCCAGTGGGACAGGTTGACCACTATCAGGTTTTCTGGGAGTATTTGCGGTACCCCCTCTTTTGCTCCTGGTTACACGAGGTTGCACCAACTGATTTTCTTCCTGTTGACCCTAGTCTGATCTTGCGCCTCCCTATTCTGGAGGACGCGATCGTTGGGGAAACTTTTGCCATGATTCCTTGATTAATTGGTACTCCTGGGGAAAATGTATTTTACCACTTGTGTTGGCTCTTGATGCCATCCTATTTGTTTCTGCTTCTGAAAGGTCAGTTTCCACTTCCAATTCCGAAGTATCCCTCACATTGGTTGACCTCAGATTTCTTGTTTCCTGCAGTACCTTTCGTGGAGCATCATATTTTTAGCGAAACTTAACACTCTTCCTGATTCATAATCCCTCTGATCACGTGCAAATTTACTCTGCTTGCCTTGCTTTATCTTGTTCTCATATGATATTAGGCGTGTTTTCATTTGTTGTCTCAAAAGTTCTGCTAGTTTTTTGTCTGAATTTTGTGTTATGATTGCTCCCAATTTTTGAATCTCCTCCAACAATGTACTTCTATCACTTTTGGCATATTTCACTAGAATTTCCACCATACCTCTCGCTGATTGTGTAGTGAAGTCTGCCAGTTCCTTCAAAAGATTAGGGTCAGGATTTTCATATGACGGAATAGTGTAAATTCGTAATTGCCTTGGGATCCCATTGACATCCAAGTAGCGCTGTAGTGATGCTCCTTCCCACCATTTTCTAATTTCTTTCTCATATGTCCTTTCCAAATTCAAAAAATTTCCTTTTAGACTGTTTGGCATAGCTTCAGCTCCACGTGCACCGCCGTCCACTCTGCTGCTAGACGCTGCACTTCCAAAAAGAGAATTGTCTACTTCTGACCGTTCAGCATCGCTGAACATATTTCACCTTGTTTTGCAAGCAATTTAATGAATGCCATAATGAAGTCAAATACTAATGCTCCACAGCTACAACACTACTACCGTCTTACGTTGCTACTGCATATGCTGCTTTGGCAGACACTTACCAGGGCAGTCCTCTCCTCGGCTGCATGTCCTCCGACCCATTACCGTTGAGTCTCCCACAACTAGGTAAAGTCCTTCCCGTATCTTGGCATTCGCCCGCCGTATCAGAGTCTCAATCCTGGCTCTGGCTCTGCTGGACTGTATTCCTCGGTTGAATCGGGATCAACGGTGGAGCTCGTGGCAAAAAATAAACCCGTTTCACATTTCCACCAAAGCCACCGCTCGCCTCGTAGTGGGCGCCACAACTCAAGAGGACGGTCGTGTTAGATACTCGCAAATCCACAAAAAATGTTGCGCACTCGAAAGCTTTATATTGATTTATTCTTGGCTTGCAAACACAAAACGACAAACGCGTTTCAGCCTCTTGGCCTTTTTAATGTCAATTTACCCATTTAGACAGTTACATTATATCAATTACAAAAACCAAAATTGATTGGGCAGCCGTCTTGCCATGGAAATCGATAATGGACTACAGAATCAAGCTGTACACCAAACCATAATTAACGCGGCGGCCATTTTGCCATGTCACTGTTGTACATTTGTCCTCACAGACTAAGCACAGATTAAGCACTCATGTTTTGCATTAGCGATTTGATAATTGCATAAATGTTATATATTAACCTGAAACCTTGTAATATGTTGAAATTTTCGCCCTGGATGGGCTTACATGGTTTATGTTTTCTTACAATTTCTCATGTTTAAAGTGTCAAATACTACAAATCACAATGACATTCTTAATTCAATTCAAATATATATATTCCCAATTGCACATCCGAACAGTCAAAAATGGGCTCAGACACAGCTCGGGTTTGCAATACGCTGGGTTTATTGTCACAACCCTTGGCTTTTATCGGTAAACGCATTTCATCCATGAATGCAGTCTTTTTCACAACGGCAAACAATCACCATCTTGTGGTTTATACACATCAATTTTCTTTTATTGCTAAAGTGACATGTGCATAGAAACAATAGAAAGACTCACCGAAGTACAAAATCCACAAGTACATTACATTTTCGTCTGCGTCCTAAACATCAATTGCAATCAAACATTCCACCCCCAATCATTGCGGGGAGGACTCAACTATTGACTTCAATCAAACTACCATGCACAATACTATCTAAATTGAAAAGAATAAAAATTAATAACAATTGTATACAATGTATTACTGCATTTAAAACTTAATGCAATTCATCAATGTGAAAGAATTGCAATGTGCATTGAGGTTTTCAACCCTCATGAGACATGACATTCCACATTTGACATAATTCAGAATTAAGGAACTCCTGAATATAAAGAGGGCCCTAACAAGAGGACATCTGGGGCAGAGTACAATATCTGCCTACCCACACAATCAAGCCCAAGTGGGCTGACTACCCAACCTTTTATGTCCCATTGAGCCCACTTAGATTACAGCAGCTCTGTTTGCAGAACCTTGCAACAGTGTATTTCACGTCATAATACAAATATATGCAGTCAGTGTACCAAACACTTCTTCAGTCCAATGCTGACTAAAAATCAAACAGATGTAAAAAACTACAAAAATACAAAAACTACTGTGTAAATGTGATAAAAATAAAATTAAATGTGATATATGCCTAATGAATAAAGGGACATTAATACCCATCTGCATTGGCATAACTACACAAGATGTCTACATGCCCTGACTTCAGAAGAGGATAATAGAACTAGTCTATGAAATATCATAGCACAGTGCTGTGCCTACAGATGTACAAACATGTCTTCTTCAATGTTCAGTCCCTATGGGTGTCTTGATATTCAATCTGAGTATGTACCTGAACTCCAGCTGTCGTAAGCATTGCTCCCTAGTGCCACCTCTGACACTGCTAGGGACTGCATCTAGGACAAAGCAACTAAGGTCACCCTCTCTACCCCCATGGACCTCCTCAAAATGTTGTGTTACAGGGTAGGTTTGGTCCTTGCTCCTAATGGCCCTGATATGCTCCAGGACTCACAAATGTACTTCAATAATAGTGCTCCCTACGTACATCATGGGGCACATACACCTTAATACATACACTGGAAAGTCACTTTTGCAGTGCAGTGGTTTGCTAATCTTAATGGGAACACTCGAGAGTGGTGAAAAGAGCTGGGTAGTGCTCACCCTATGTCTACAGGCCTTACACTTATGGCACTTCCTAAAGCCAGGGTTGCCAGTAAGCCATCCTGCACTTTTAGCCATCTCAGGGCTGCTGATCACCAGGTTTTCCCTCATGGACTTGGCTTTCCGGAATGCCATGAATGGTTTTTCTCACATTGAGGTTCCTATAAAAGGATCACTCTCAATCAGGTGCCAATGGGTGTTAATTATGCGTCTGACCCCCTGATGCTATTAACTGTTATTGGTGATCATGTGAATCTCCTAATTCTATTTAGTTTTCTTGATTTCTCAGAGAACAATAATTGGTCCCTGGTCTTTGTTGGCTTTACGCCTGGCTCCCTGTACTACTTCAGGACTGTATGCTCTGTCTAGAAACCTGCTGTCTAGCTCATCTTGTGCTTCATCCAATTGATGCAGATTGCTACAAATCTTTCGCATCCGCAAATGTTCGGCATAGGGAATGCTGTGCTTCAGACTGTTAGGATGAAAACTGTGGGCATGTAATATTGTGTTGCCCGCTGTGGGCTTCCTGAGGGTTTTGGTGAACAATTTGCCCTGCTTGACATACACTGTGAGATCTAGGAACTACACCTGCTGCTTACTGATGTTGGATGTAGAATGGAAATTTAGTTTATTGACATTACATTTTTCAATAAAGGATCGCGCTGATTGCTCTGTGCTTTTCTATATGACGAGTAAATCGTCAATAGATCGCAACCACAGGATAATATTTTCTGCGCATACCTGCGCACAATCCTGTGTGAGCACCTGCTCCTCCCACCAGCCCATATCCAAATTAGCTTAGCTGGGGGTGAAGCAGGTGCCCGTAGCTCTCACCCTCAGTTGTTTCAAGATGTCCTTTCCAAACAAAAAGATGTTATTGGAGGGACACCAACATATAATAGTAAGCAGCACCTGTGTGTACTTGTATAGGGTGATAGGTCTAGTACTGATGATAGACTCTACAGCTCTCAGGCCGTCCTCATGGGGGATGCTCGTATATAGAGATGTGACATCCATGGTGGTTAGGACATAGCCTTCTTCCCCTGTGATGTCATACACCGTTCTTAAAAAGTTTGATATACGAAGACAAGTTCTGCACATAATACTGAAGAAAATAGTCAATATACCTAGAGGTACACTCAAACAAGACTCCTATGGCTGAAATAATTGACCCACCAGGTGGTATAGTTACACTTTTGTGAACTTTAAGTATGAGGTATAGAATTGGCATAATGGGAGTGTTTGTTCTCAGAAACTGATATTCCTCTTGGCTAATCAGCCCAACCCTCTTCCATTTAGACAATTCAACATGGTAAACAATTTTGACATTTACTGCTACAGATTTGACAATTTTATAATAACATTGTGCATCATTAAGCTGACTATATGACTCCCTGGTACACATTTCCAATGGCTACAGGACAATATTCCCACCCATATCCACCTGTCGCACAACCACATCTTTCGTACTGCTGATTTTCCCCATCAATTGGCCATATTTACACATTTGGTAATTCACATAGTTCCCCTTAGTTTTCTTCCCATTAAGCTGTAAACTTTTCAGATCCTGCATGACTAATTCAGAGAAGATGCAGATCAAGTCCCTTGGTGACATTGGGACAAATGTGGATTTCGGTTTAAAGGTCATAATAGGGTTGTTGTATACATTTACTCCTTGTTCTTGTATGAGTGTTTCCTCAGAGACGATTTCATCATCGCCCAAATTTCCCCTCATAATCATTTCCATTTTCATCAGCAGCCCAATGTCCGAAACCTACAGATTGCCAGTATCTCTTGGGTGCTCCATTGCCTGCCTGGGTGATCCTGGTTTACTGTTGTGAAATCCAAACTCATTGGTGAGCAGTACGAAAGTCCCAATGCCAAAGTTCTTTGTTCTTCTTCAGCTAATTCACTATCTATCTATCTATCTATCTATCTATCTATCTATCTATCTATCTATCTATATCTATCTATATTACCTACTGGCGGTCGCCAGTAGGTAGTTATTGTTAGGACCTAGTTTCCATAGGAAAAGCATTTTTTGACTTGCCTATAACTTTGGCGTCGTTTGACCAATCTTCATGAAATTTTCCAAACACAGTGTCAAAGTAGGTTCTGTGTGTAATTTGGGGGTGATCCGTGCAGTGGGGACCGAGAAATAGGGGTGCAAAAAGGGTGCATTTGTGATGTTAATTCCCAAAGGAACGCGTTGTCGAACCTACAGCCCGAACCGCTGGACGGAATTACACCAAATTTGGCAGACACGTAGATGTTGTTATGCAGATTGTGCTTTTTGTTATTTAGTACAAATCCGTCCAGTCGTTTTTGAGAAATTTAAGCTGAATATTATAGATATATCTCTGCCGTGGATATTTTGCGGTGGTTCCGCGAGTAATCGCGGATGCGTGTGCCATCGGGAATGCTGTGATTGGCTGGACGCAACCTGAACAGAAAGTTGCAGCTGCCATTTTATCATTCGGGAACAGTTCCCGGGGCTGAAAATTTGTGCGAAAGGTAACATAAGGGGTCAGTGTGGAGATACTCTGACCCCATGTTTGAGAAATAGGTGTGTTAGTGACACAAGTTATGTGTCCAAAATTGATTTTTTTCCTCATGCGCAATATTTGCGATGATGCCTTAACCGCCAGCGTTGCCCCCCATGTACCGTCACGGGGACGTCGTGAGATTCTGATAAATGTTTTTATAGAGTAATTTAGATAGTGATTTATCTAATGTGATGGTTAGAATTAATTATATAGTTAGCATTTTTTACATGGTGGTGGCTATTGAATTCCTGCTTTTGCTTTCCGCTTTCGTGCTGTAACCACAGGGATCGCAATTACCGACGGCATCGCGATCTCCGGCCTCACCGTGAAACCGGAAAATAGTTTTAGAAATGCTTATTCTAGAAATACATGAGAAAAAGAAGCTTGAAGTGTACAGTAATAAACCCCTAGTGTGTAAAATACTGTAATATGTGTGCATATATGTGTTTTACACTTTATGGAAAAGGCGCGATCATTGCGGTTAACGGCGTCATCGTGACTGTTTGAATAACCGCAAAAACAGAAATTAGGTCTTAAAGATGGATTTTAAAGAAAATTACTACAAAAACATGAGTTTAAACATGTTTTTAGCGAAGCATGTATTTAGTAATATGTTTAGCTTAATGTTCAGAATGGATTTTATTAGTCAATATTTTTGGATGTGCTGGTGGCTGTTGAATGTCTGCTTTTGTTTTGCGATTTCCCGACGTATTTGCGACCATCGGGAAGTCGTCACAAAGATTCCCAAAAACTAAACAAAAAGGACCTCGATAAAGAAAATTAACAATATTTCGGGTACTAAGGTGGGTCTGACAAGAGCCTTTTTGCTGATTGTGTGTATATGACAGCTACACATAAGACCGAATGCAGAGTTTCAGGTTACTTAGAAACACCCTGTTGCCTTCGTCTGTAAAGTGCACTCCATCATTTCTATAAATTCCATGCATGTCAAAACGCAGATTGTTGTTATAGATACAGCCCATGGGATGGTCTCTGAGGAATGCAGAAACAGTTTTATTAACATGTTTCCTGGCTTTGTCAATCTGTGGACATAATTGATTTGAACATTTCCATTTCCGTCTTTGGCATATATTAGAGTACACCAAGACAGTGTGAGGGAAAAGCAACATCAATTCTGCAAAGGTATCTTTCATTCGGATTTCCAGCACTACCCCAGTCGATGTGCCTAGGTCATTGCCACCACAGTGTATAATCACAAGGTGAGGAGCTCGGCAATCCTCAATGGATTTAACCAAAGCCAGCAACTGATGAAAATGTAACCCTCTCTGGCCAAACCAAGTAATCTCAACATTTGGCAAACCCAAGTCCCTGTCGATACCCCTGTTTTTGCAGCCACTTTAGCCCAATAGACATAGCTGTGGTCCACAATCCACACTCTAAGCATTTTGAAGTGAAGGAGCAATAGCAGTCAGGAGAAGGCTGGAGCTGAATGAGGTAGTTTTCCAAAGGAAAAGCTGTTAAAATGGAGGTGTTTTTATTTAAAGATATATTTCATTGGATGCTGTCAGCATGAAAGTTAATAAAAGTTGGTAGTGTGTTGAATGCCTTAGCAAGAAGTCCTATTATTTGCTGTTGTTTAAAAAAAGAAATGTACTACAGACATGGATATGTGTAGGGTTCTTCAAAGTAGATAAAAGACAGGGATCCAGCGAAGTGTAGAAAGTTGACTTTATTACTTTAACACCAAACAGCACAACAACAATGCCTCAGCTTCAGGCGTCAGTGAACAACTGACTGCCTGGAACGTCATCTCCAGAATACCCAACATAAACACGTTCCAAACGGAACCCACGAGAACACATAAAACATAACACATCTTTCTCCTTTTAACTCACACCAAAATAAGTGAAACCCTGACCCACACACCTCACAAAAGATAAAACACCAAACACAAAACAACCCAAAGAGACCACAAGACCACAACAAAGAGAAAGATAAGCATGCAGACAAAACAAAAATCTAATAATACTAACTACAAGTGTTTAAAGAGGAACCCTCACTCCAACGCATAATCTTTCAAATATCCAGGAGGATGCACTCTTCTTCGATTCTCTCTTGCAGTGGACATTCCCTCCATACATGCTCTCTCTTGGATCCTATTTTGCTCCTCAGTCAACGCTCTGCCAGACATGTCTCCTTCGCCCCAAACTCAGCACATGGTTCTCACCCAAATGAGCCTAGGCTGGCATCCCAGAGACATTCTGCTCAAACAAGTACCATCCTTCCATGCCAGAGCCCTCACTGCCATCTACGCCATGCACCAGCTCTTTGTCCCCCACCAAAACCACACTTCTCTTGCTCCACCATTTCCCGTTCTCTAACAAGACTGCATGCTTAGATACCTTAACAATACGCACCTTAGGGAATTGCTCTTCTTGACCCCGTTGGTCTCTTCACCAAAACAACATCTCCTATTTGAAACTGAACATCTTTCACCTTTTTATCTTTGTCATAATTAAGTTTGGTTTTTAGTTGAGCATTCTCTACCTTGTCACACACTTGACCCAGATCAGGCAACCCAACCACACTATGCTTATGATCCAACACTCAACTTGGTCTCAACTTGCAAGAACCATAGCGTCCCTTTAACAGCACAAAAGAAGAGACTCCAGTAAGGGGGTGCAGAGTATTGTGATAGCTCCACAGTCTTTCTTACACAGCTTCAGACACATTCACTCCCGCCATTTTAGCCATCAGAATAGTCTCCTTCAACATCCTGATCACCCTTTCCACCATACCATTGCCTTGTGGACTACACAAGGCCACTGCCAGGTGCTTGATTCCAAACATCCTCAAAAATTATTGAATCTCTTGACACTTGAAGTGGACGCCATTGTCCGATAATAAAGTCCACAGAACTCAATCCGTGCTAAACATATCTTTTAACAGTACCACCACGGCAGCAGCATTCAACCCATTTTGAATAATAATCTACTAGCACCAATACCTCATGTCTGAATTAATATCATCCATTCCCAATTTTTTCCAAGGACCATTAGAAAATCTCACTGGGTAAAGGGGAGTGTTGCGTACACTTACAGTTTTATCTGCCTCCTGACAATTCATACACTGCCCCACATGTGCCTCTACTTCAATGTCCATTATTGGCCGACAATAATACTGACACAATATTTTTTTTGTACCTGTCATGCCAAGATGTCCCTGATGAGCAAACACAATCAGTCTAGATCTTAATTCCAACAGGGGATTCAGCACATTTCCCCTCGTGATTGCATTGTTCTCAATAGTTAACTCGTCCTTAACTTTCTGATAGGACTACAGCCCGTCATGTACATTTCTCTCCTCAGGCCAAATGAGATTTTTCAAATTCTTAAACGCTGACATCTCGGACCCTTCCCAGGCAAATTGTTCACCCTTCCTCAATAACTTTTTAGGGGCTCTGTTTGGAAGGCAAAATTATCTATGAATCTTTAATAATATTCACAAAGTCCCAGAAAAGACCTTAATTGGTCTTTGTTTTCTGGTCTAGGACTGTCGACAATCACCTTGACTAAATCAGCTTTAGGCTCGACCCATGCTCCTGAAATTCGATGTTCCAGATAATCTACATCAATGACTAAAAATTTGCAATTCTCTCTTCTAACTGTAAAACCGTGCTTTTCAAGAATGCTCAGAACCTCACCCAAGACATGTATGTGCTCCTCAGTATCCTTTGTGAAAACCAGAATATCATCCTAATATGCAAGAACATTTTTACACTCCCCAAACAACCAGAATATCAATTTCTGAAAAACAGAGGCCGCAAAGGCCAAACCAAAAGTCATCCTTAAAAACCTAAAAGCCCCAAAGGGTGTGTTAAAAGCAGTCAAAGAGCGTGATTCCTCTGCCAAATCCACTTGATGGTAAGCCGCCCTCAAGTCTACACACGAAAAGATCTTGCTACCACCCTGTTGAGCAAGTATCTCCTGAATCTTTGGCAACAGGAAGCAGTCAATTAAAATATTCTTATTCAGTGACCTCAAGTCACTGTAAAGTCTGATTTTCCAGAGTAGCGTGCTACTCAGCAAGAAAGTGCTTCAACACCCCATTAGGGGTAAAAAGCGCTTTATAAATGCTAACCTTTTTCCCTCTTCTATCCCTCCGCTATCCTTCTTAATCCAAATAACTGATTAATATCCACCACTCAAATTACTTTCATATTTCACTATACTAATTCACCACTAATCCTTTATGGGTTCCGGAGTAGCGTCCTACTCGCCGAAAAAAGAACTTTAACACCCCATCAGGGGTAACAAGCGCTATATAAATGCAACCCTTTTTCCCTCTACTATCCCTCCGCT
Organism: Calotriton arnoldi; assembly: GCA_963921515.1. Classification (NCBI taxonomy): domain Eukaryota; kingdom Metazoa; phylum Chordata; class Amphibia; order Caudata; family Salamandridae; genus Calotriton; species Calotriton arnoldi. Next base: position 116,483 of record CAWUFW010012304.1, on the reverse strand, counting down.
GTCCTTCTGAATCCAAATAACTGACTAACCTATCCACCACTCAAATTACTTTCATATTTCACTATACTAACTCAACACTAATCCTTTTGGGCTCCGGAGTAGCGTGCTACTCGCTGAAAAAGCACTTCGACGCCTCGTCAGGGGTAGTAAGCGCTATATAAACGCAATTACAATACAATGTCACCCGTGCCCTTCTTCTTCTCCACAGCAATGGGTGAAACCCATTGTGAAGAGTCAATAGGGTCAATATCCTTGTCAGCACACAATTTCTCTAGATGCTGTTTCAACTGACCCCGAATACTCAGGGGGACGTTTCATACGTTATATATGACTGCATACCTCTTAAGAATGATTTTATGTTCAAAACCTTGCACCAGACACATTTTATCTTCAAAAAGAGCACTATGCTTGTGCATCATCTGCTGAAGAGCATCATCAATAGCTGTGAGTTCCACCAGAGAAATTGGACACGCTGTGCCTGGTCTCAAAACCATTCCAAATTTTCCTTGATCTTTCCATCCTAAGATATTTTATCCTTTCTTTGCCACGTATACTTTACTGAGAATTGATCTGTCTTTAAACTTGACATTCTCAGAAAAGTAGCCCATCATGTCTATATCATGCCCTCCAAATGCAATTCTGCGAATAGCCGGTGGTGACAAGTGAATAGAGTTCCATTCTTTGTGATATAGATTATCATTTACGAAAGCGATCGGTAACCGCGAGTCCACTGTGACTTGGACTTCCACATTATCAATGACAACTGTGCAAATTGGGTCACAGTTGGTTTTTGTACATAAGATTCTTTATTCAGATTCTATAGAGAATATTATCTTGCTGGTACTTTGAATAGCATATACATTAGAATCTATACTCTCATCCTGTTGCTCCAGTAAGTCAATTTTTTGGCTATTCTTACACATGCGTGCAAAATATCCAACCTTACTGCACTTCATTCAAGGCTTACCTATGACTGGACAATTGTTTGCATTTGCCAAATGCGTGGTTGAACCACATCTAAAACAGTAACGTTGATTTCTGTTTCCCGGAGCCTTATGTGCGATAAAGTTAGGTTTATATGTCACTGCATTAACTGACTCAGCATCATACTCGTTCTTGGATTTGTTTAGTTCCTTTGAGGCTAAAACCGATCTCTCAATGCCTCTAGCAATTTCTAACGTCTCATTTAAACTGGGGTTCCTGCAACATAAAAGCCTCTCTTGTGTTTTCTTGTTAAAACAATTCACTACTAATTGATCCCTCAAGTAAGAATCTATATTACCATCAAATTCACACGTGGGAATTAATACTTGCAATTCAGCTAAGAAATTATCAATGGATTCATGTAGTGGATGAAGCCTGGTATAAAATCTGTGCATTTCCACTATTACACTTGTATAATCCTTGAAGTTGTTACCTAATTTGCATACAGCTTCTTCATAAACATCCCGTCACTTCCAGCAGACTGCGAAGCCACTGGTAAATGATCAAAAACGAATTGACCTTCTGACCCAAACAATTGTACAGCAGTGCTAATTTTCTGACTGGTTCAAACTCAGATCCATCCATCGCTATTATATAGCTTACTGAACGTTTGAACCAGTGTTTCCATTTGGTTTTCTGTATTGCAGGTTCTGCTAACAAATGAGCTGGACAACTTATATTTTGCATAATGACACTTTGGTACAACAATGTATATCAGAATGCTAAGAAAATATGAATAGATCTTAAGTAGCAAAATTAAAATAAGGAAAACAAAACACAGGTTAGCATTTAAAGCTTAAAATCACTTGACAAATAATTAGACATGGAAACAGTCATAAAAAAGTTTGTTTAACTGAGACGAATCAGAGCATCAGACCCTAACATTCACTGCCTTTCCGATGAAAAACTTGTAGATAGTGAGTAGAAATACAGAACCAGGGTGAATAATGAGATACCACATAGAAGTTTTAAAAACTTCAAAAAATACCAGTACATTGAGGCTGAAACGACGTAAGAGCGCGAAAGGGAGTGTTTCAAACTGCGCAGCGTGTGTAAACTTTGTCACGTACTAGCATAAATTAAATTCACAAAGCCGGCAATAGAAAGAGGGCAGCACGTGAGCAGCCCTTGCAGTCTGTGAAGCGTACCAGCAAGTTTAGTTCACGAGTCTCTTGCAAGCATGCCAGAATATAAATTGGATTGAAGAAATGTTTACCTCCTTTGAATATTAGCTGAGGGTCTCCTCCAGTGCTGATCAACTATGGAGAGTACCTCCTGTGACAATCCTTCCACAAAAATGTGTCACTACGTGTGTTACATGCCTACCTGAGGTGTGCGGCACGTTGCTAGGCAACAGGATGCCTTGAATACATCACGTACCTTTAGCGTAAAGTGCGTTCTAGTTCATGGGCACTCATGCGCAGCTCTCATGCTGACCCTTCAACTGTCTTTTTCACGGGACACTGGCACGCAGCTCTCAGGTTGATCATTTAAGGAGGTTATTCTGAGTCAGCCCGAACTGCTTTAGTAAAAATGACTCACAGTGGCTGCGCAGAAGTTCATTGTAGGCTCAAATGATCTGGTACTCCAGTCTCCCTCTTTCTCTGCAATGCTTTGAATAGGTGCTGTCTAGTGCCCTATCATCGCCAAATTATGTAGGGTTCTTCAAAGTAGATAAAAGACAGGGATCCAGCGAAGTGTAGAAAGTTGACTTTATTCCTTTAACACCAAACAGCACAACAGCAATCCCTCAGCTCCAGGTGTCAGCGAACAACTGACTGCCTGGGATGTCATCTCCAGAATACCAAACACAAGTATGTTCTAAACAGAACCCATGAGAACATATAGTACATAACAATATGCTTTTGAATCTGTGAAGTAAGCCACATCTGCTGTATCTCATTTGGAAGTAGCATGCTCCTTCTAGAATGTGCTGTGAACTTGTGACCTACTGGTTCCACTGGGTTGCTAGATACACTGAGCTAAAAGTGTATTGGGGGAAAGTTGTTAAAGAAACAGAATATATTTTTTAAAGTTGAGGAGTTATGACACAATTTAAGTAATGGTAAACATTAAATTCCAATTGAGGACTATGTAAACAACTGTTGTGCAGTATTTAAATTTTAAAAAACTGAAGCTAGATATAGGTTTGGACTCCTGTTTTTTTTTCCGATTACTCCGCGATCATCGCGATAACCTCGGAGACTGGAACCTCATTTTGCAAGAGAGGGAAAGGGTTAACAGATGCTAACCATTCACAAGTGGAGATACAATAGTCTAAAATGAAAGACATGATTTCATTTACTGCCTTTCTCATGATCATAAAGTGGAAAGTTGAAGAAGTTGCCATTTGATAGTTGCTTTCTATGAGAGTGGTGTACCGCTCTTGTGCTTAGTTTTTATAACTATTAACAGTGTCAAAACTATCCAGAAAGCTAAAACAACAATATAATCTATGAACTCAATTCACTGGTATTTATATAACATTTTAATTATTTAAAAAATGTACATTAGAAATAAATATGTATAGAGGAGTTTGATAAATAAGAGTATTACAGTGATGTGAAATAAATATATCAGATGAACTGTATCTAGCAAAGGGTATGTGTTTAAGCTGGTAGTACTGTTGAAAGTTACCATGGGCAATGCCTTTAAAAATGACAATGTTTTCAATTCTGAAGCATCATGTGCAGAACAGACAGACTTATGTTATTTGCATTCTGGGAACTGTACTACTTTTAGCCACATTATTAAACAAGAGTAGTGTATTCATGAATAAAACATAAGAAAATGTGCTGTGCCTGTATATGAATAATAAAGTAGTAATACTTGTTAGGTTTGTATTAGGAAGTGTTTGTCAATGTGGTTTTTAACTTATATGACCGGTTTGCATATACTTAGATGGTGAGATATGGTTTTTGCCGTTGCAGATACTTATATGTACAACGAGACTTTTGAGTTTACTTAAAGATGCAGAGAGCTATATATCTTTGGAAAGATGGCCTGAAGGTGCATATCTACTGCGAACACATATATGTTTACGTGGTGATCTATGGTCTTTAAGGCTGTGGAAAATTTCATGTATATGGCGAGGGTGGTGTATTTATTTAAACATGCTATGTTTAAGATTGAGGAGGGCTAATAGTGCAGAATGTCTCTTGAGAGTTCTTGTGCTAGCTTCACTTGGCGTGTAACTTTTCTTTGAGAAATGCTGAATATATGGTTTAAAGACACCAGAAATATTTGCGAAATGTTGTAGGTATGCCATTAAGAAAAGGTTTTGCGCTTTGAAAAAGTGAGAATTGTTTTTTCAGATTTAGAAACTTACTGATGCATGTGCACGCTGAGTAACAGATCAATATATGCTCTTAGAGAGCCATGTATGCAATTATATATCAAGTGTGATATCTAGACTTATTCAATCACCCAGGCACTACACATGCACTCTTCCAATCATGCAGGCACTTATTATGTACTCATTGAACTACGCAGGCAACACCCATGCATTCATCTGATCACCCAGATGTATTTACAAGTTTTAGTGAGGAATATGTACTCTTTTAGAACCATCTGGTGAATTATATATGTAACCTGTCACACACTGTTTGCATGTACTCGGAACAATTAGAGAGCTATATACTGTGATACAGATTAATGTGCAAACCTTTATATGCAGTGTTTCTCAAAATTTAAATCTAACACATCTAAGTAGAAAAGTACTGAAACACTAAATCTAACAGTGACACAGTGGTAGAAAGGCACAGAAATAGCTCTTATGTTGTGTTTTCGGATATACAGTATTGAGACACTGTATGTAATGTTATACTTTGTTTAATTTAAAATGCACTACAAAAGGGATAAGGTGGTCTTTTAGCATGTATAAGTGAGAACTGAGATACGGTGCAGCTGTGTTGTAGGAGAGGGTGCTATAATATTAAAAGGTAACAAATAAATTACGTGTTATGTTTTTGCTTAGGTTTGATACATTGAAGTGAGTGCTTGTAGTCATGTAACTATGTTCATCTGTAGATTTAAAACTGCAACATAACATAAAAACTGTTTTTGTATTATGTGTAAGCCAGTAGTACAGTAGTTGGTACATTGGCTAGAATAAAAAATTCAAACATACTTATTTTTTCTGCATAACTACAGAAAAAATGCCTACAAAAGCTCGGAGGAAAAAGGAACATAAGCAACTACAGTATCCATGCAGAACTGAGACACAAAAGGGGCCAAAATGAAGAAAAAGTGATGAAAGAAAAAAGAGCTACTGATAAGAGGACAAAGTCATTTCCCAAAAATATATGTGGACATTTCCAAAGATTACAAATTAATGAAAATAAAATTCAAACTATGCGAAAGAATAAAAGTAGTCAAAATCTATATAACAAGAACAAGAAAGAATGTAACAAAGATGGACACACCTTAACCAGGAGACAGAAGCAGTTTAAGGAAATCAGAGCCAGGATGTTTCATAGTAGAGTAGTTATAAATCTACTGAGAACTATGAAAAAGTATAGAAGAAGGAGAGAGGCACTGAAACAGAAAGAACGAGTTGAAAGAGTAGTTGATAAGGCCTTTGCTTTGAAGAGGAAGCTTTTTATTTTGATTATAAATAGAATGAAGACTCTTGACAAAATGGTGTTGTGCATGAGGAGATTAAACCAGATGGAAAGATTAGTGAATAGAACTAACTTTTGTACAGTTTTTAGTGGAGAATGAAGAAAGCTATCTCCAGGATCATAGATTCGTTCATGCTATTGATTACAGAGGATGATGTTATGAAATGAAGAATGGCACTCCTATAGCTAAAGAGATGATGGTACCTACAAATGTAGAACAAGGTGTTGGAGATGAGGTACAAGGAAGGCTGGGTTAGGCACCTGTAAAGAAATAGAATTGTACTAGTGTTTGTAGTATTTGACAGCAATCCATTGACATATTAAAAACATTTCTACACATCTTTCCAAGGCGAAGTTTAAAACACAAAATAAGTACTTTACAAGAGTTGGATCCTCGCAAGATTAGAAAGCATACAAATTTACAGGGACATTCACTAGCTAGTTTATCAAGCAAAGTGTGCCAAAACACCTTTCATTATTTCAGGCTGTTACCTGTACACTACTCAACAATGCAAACTTTAGTTAGGAGGCTGTACTATGTGAAAACTCCTGTTTTATGTTTAGTAGAAATGAATAGAGCAGTTTTGCATGGTACTGTGGCAGATGTAGAAACGTTTTGTGATGATGTGCAGTTTGGTTTCTTTGGTCCTGAGCTGGATTCTAGGGAAAATGAAGAGTTGTTAAGACGAGGAGTTGCAGAACAGGACACAGAAATTACAGTTGATAGTTTTGAAAAACAGATTACAAAATTTAACACAGGGTGGCTCAAAAAACAGAGTATGTTTGTATATGTTGTCAATGCACTCACTTGAAGATTCAAACACAGACTGATGACTTGTATTTAAAAGTGAAAAAGTGTATTTATTTGTAGAGGAACGCTTTCACTTGTCCATATGGCAAATTATATGTCAGTAGTGTTACAATAAATTAGAAGATAATAAAATGAACAACACATAGATATTAGATACCAATTTTGTAAGATAATAAAATGCCTGCTAATGTAGAAAAACCATAAAGGGCCCAAAATAAAAAAAACATCAACATTTATGATTCTTTGCAGCATTGCGAAGGGCTGTTATGGACTGCTCTCCAGCACTCACTACAACTCCACAATCCATGAAGTATGATGCCATCCGGGAAAAGTGTGGAGCCAAATCTTGAAGTTGAAATTGGACCTCTGAAGGGACTTTCTGCCCCAGTGTTGTTGCGGCTGCTAATGAAGTTGAGGCTCCTTCAGCCTTGGGTTGCCTCTTTGCTGCTTTTACACTATTGATATGGTATGTTTTTAGATGGTAAAGCATGGGCGTAGTCTCACAAGGTTATTTTTTATTTGTACCCCTTAACGATGTCTTGTGACATATTGTGCATTGCGCAAATCTGCTCACTATGAACTCCTCTTAAACAATGTTCAAGATAGATAAATGGATGTGTTCTTCTTATTCTTTTATTTGAAAATTGTATTATCCAATGATATTCCTTTATTTCCTGGTGACATGATTTTCTGTTTTGTTTTTGACTTTTTAAATTGTTTTTGCGGTTTTTTAAAGTTTTAAAATGTTTTTGTTCTTTTTATGGTAACAAAAATGGCAACTGGGACAGGAGGACTTCACAAAATGTGCACTGAGAAATGTGTAAAAAACATAAAAGGGGGAAAAAATTGCATGTATTATTTTTTCAGCATTGCAAACAGCTGTAAAACACTTCTCACCAGCACATATGCAATACGTGGCCTTTCTTGAAAACTCTGGAGCCATATCGGTTGTAGTAGTCTTCACCACTGAAGGGACTTTCTGGCCATAAATTGATGCTGCTCCCACTGATGTAGATGGTCCTCCAGTTTCCTTCTGCTAGATCGCCAATTGTAGACTTTTTCGATGATAGGTTTTAAGATGATATAAGATGGATGTTGTCCCACATGAATATTTTTTGTTCGTCCCTCTAGAGAGGGTCTTGTCACAGATTGTGCATTACACTAGTTTTGCAGCAGGTTTAGATTCCCCATGAGTTTGGGTAACAATGGGTAGTTTGATGGGTGTTTGGTAGTTATTTTCTATTTGTCAGTTCAGATGTTGAAAGTTATTTTTTTAAACTGCTGTTTTTTACATATGTTTATAAAGTTAAACCAATATGTTACTAAACAGCTGGACTCAAGTTTTGTGTAAAATATATCTATATATCTGTTTTACACTGTCATTTGTGTTTGTGACTACTGATGCCATTGCGACCTCCGGTGTTGCTGTGAAGAAGGAAAATGCATATTTGATGTAGTTATTTCAACAAATGAATACAAAGGTGTAGGAAGGTGGAATCTGACTATATGGTTGCCCCCACTTTTTTCCTGGTGTTTTGCTGGTTTATGACTTAGTTGGACTGGGACCCTGCTATTCAGGGCCCCAGTCTATCTGCTCTCTCTAAATGACATGGAGTGCACTCTAGGTGCACTAGTGATTGGATACTGTGGTGCCTTATGAGTCCCTAGTATATGGTACCTTAGGTACCAAGGGCATAGGTACTTCACAGGCCTACCAGGGGCTGCAGCATGTATTATGCCACCCCTGGGAAGCAGACTAAATCTGACACCACAGGCCTGCTACTGCAGCCTGGGTGAGGTGGTGCTAGCACCCCTCACTGAGATATAGGTTTCCTATATCTCTCCTGAACACACATATAAACCTATCAGTCACCCCTAAGGCAGGCCCTATCAATCCTGAGGGCAGGGTGCTTGGCTTCTATGTGAGGGGGTGCCTCTGCCTGAGCAGGGCCCCTCTGCAGCTCTCAGAGTCTATTCTCTGGTGCTGTTTGTGGATGCGGTTAAACCATATACTCTTAAGTGCATTATATCCTCGCGGTAAAATGCTAACTTTGGAATGGCTGCATCAAAACATGTCGTGTTTGGTGTCAAACATCTTGGAATACTACCCCCCCGCCAATCCTGGCGGCGGGGGTAGCATTCCACCCTTCTAGAGGGATAAGACATGTACCTGCTGTGGAAACGCGGTAGAATCCTAAAGAGCCCTGGCATCACAAAATGGATGCCACCAGTCACAGACACTGGGCTGCCCTCCTGCTGATGACCGAAACTCACAGTGGAGGAAGCCCAACAATAGGCATCCTGTCACAGGGAGGTGTAACCACCTCCCAGACAGGGTTTAGTGTATTGGGGCTGGGTGGGTGCACTCTTAGAGTGCTTTGAAGTCCTGCACTGGGGGAGCAGAAGGCTCCTCTGTGCATATGCCAGTTCAAACCAGCTCAGGGGCTACCTGCACCTGCTCTGGCGTGAAACTGGACAAAGGGAAGTGGGTGTAGCCACTCCCTCCCTTGACCCTCCCATAGGTGGGGTCATAGAGCTAGTCCATCCCCTCTTTTTAGTATAAGAGGGGGAACCTTGCCATTGCAAAGCAGATAACCCCTGGACGACGCTCTACAGAAGAATCCTGGCCCTTCGACGTTCCACTACCTTTGGAAGACAGAAGAATCTCCCTTGGAGTCAAGGAGTGACTCCCCTGCTTGGCAGGCACCAAAAACGACAACGACAGTCGCAAACTACGCCGCTCCCGCCGGAGTCCGAAGTCCCTGCAGCCCAAGAAGTGGATTTCCTGACCTCTCCTAGACCATCGTGAGTCCCCAGCGAAGCTGAGGCAAGTGGACCCCACGAGTAATGAGGAACCACGACCCCTGGGTACCGTGCACTATTGTCAAGTGCAACCCCTTCACAACGTTCTATGAACTTGTGCTTTGGACCACGTGTGGTCCCGACCTCCAGCAAAAATCCCTCCGAAGATCAGAGGCCTACACCGTCCCAAGTGACCGTGGGCCCCTGTTGAGTGATTCCGCCCGAGGTGTCTTCGCGATCCCTTGCCCGCCGGCTTGTGGGTCCCCAGAAGACTTCTTAAAGAAACCAAAGGCTCCCCTGGTTGCTCCAGGCCTGCCCTGACTTACCCTCGCTGGGTGAGTCCCTCAGACCTTGCTGGTCTGCGCCATCGACTTTTCTTCATCTCCCCGAGACTTTCTGCTGCCAAGGCTTGTTGGCTCCAATCGAGTTGCCGACAACACAGTCAGCTGCAGACTTCGAATGACACACCGAATCCAGCTCCTGGTCGTCGTCGACACCTCCTGGACCACGTGGCTGAAGAGTCAAGGCACCCGCAACCGATCTGAATCAACCGACGACGGTGGGTATCCATCTTCCTTGCCCCGGGTCACTGCCAAGTGACTTTGAACACTGTCCCCTCTGCTTTCAGGTTATCCTTCTTCAGAATCCAGGCTTGGTTTCCACCGGACACTTCTTCAGCTCCCGCAAGCAGCAAGACTTCTTTGTTCGCCATTGAAAACGACGCCGCGACCCGACACCAAAGGACACCTATGCACCCGGCTTCCCTGGGTGAGGTAACTCCAGCACTACGGTGCTCCTGTGGGTGTGGGCCCTAGAACTACTTACCCTGTAAGTGACTTGCTTGTAGGTTCTCCCGAAGTATCCTAAAACTCTTTATTTCCAACCGCGACTTGCCCCATTGAAGTCAACGGCGATCCGCGCCTGTGTATCCACACTGCACGCGTCCCCGTGGGTCCTTTACTTACCTGCCTTGGGTGGTTTTGTGAGGCCCCAGCACTTCTGAAGGCCCTAGGCCTTGTCTCCCTGCAAGTCGTTGTCCCTAAGTCTCTTACTTAGTATATGGTCTGGTACGCCCCTAGGGCCCCAGCCATATTTTGTGCTTAACTTATTGTGAAACGTTGATTTGTGCATATGTTTGTCTTCTAATCTCATAAAGAGATTAGTAGAGAGTTATTTAGAAATAAATACATATATATTTGATATATATACCTGTGTGGTGTCTTTTCATTTGGTGATTCAAGAGATTATATGGTAAAACAAGCTGCTTTACATTCCTCCGAGACTTAGCCTGAAGGCTGCTCTCCACAGCTACCACTAGGATAGCTTTCTTTAAAAGGTTGTCTTAAACCTATCTACCATAAGAGTCGATTTGCCCTGGTGCAAGGTGTCCACTTTAATTAGTGAACAGCATATACCAGGCCAACTTCTCACATTGGTGGGCAGCGTGTGGGATTCCAGCTTGCCATTGTTTTACCAGAAAATCTCTATTTGAATTACTAACTGAAAACCATTATAGGTACTCAAGGTACATATAAAGTCAAGCTTAGTATCAATAAGTTCTACTGAACTTAGAGCTGTGTGCCAAGGGATAGCACACCCTTTCCACAGCTCAAGCTAGGATCAGTAGGCCACAAACTAGTGTAGGTAGTACAACACTGCACAACACTAGAATGTCCTTAAGGGGTGGACCCAGTGGATCCACTCAGCCTCAGTATAAGGACATGGCTTTCTCTGACTTGAGAGCCATGTGTGTTGACAGACACCTGAGACTAGGACAGAGTCCCTCAACACTACACCTGATAGATCTGCTGACAGCAGATGACCTTAGATTGGCTCTAGGAGCTAAAGGGTTTGAATCAGTGGGTGGGTCAGTCATAGTATCTGGGTCAGATGATGAAAATCAGAATGACCAAGACTCTGTGATTGAAGGGCCAGGCTCCAAGGGGCCTGAAAAGGACAGAGGAATTCTCCCTAAGAGAACTGACAGAGAGGAGGAGAGGCACAGATCCCCTTCCAGGGAATCTGACCACTCTTATCACTCTGGCAGAGAATTTGTCCAGCAGAGGAGCTCATACTTTTCCTTAAGAGAGACCTCCTCTGAGAGAAGGTGCAAACTGCTCCAGTATGAGGAAGCCAGAGTGGCCCTCAGAACCAAGCAGTTGGCACTGGATAGGAAGCCCTGGAGATCCAGAGAGCTTCTAGAAAAGAGGGGTTAGAACCCCTGGTGGCAGCAACAGTGTCCCTAGAGGCAGAGAATATATTCCTGACCATAGGAACCTGAGCAAGGTTGTTCCTCCCTACCAGAGTGGGGATGATATCCACAAGTGGATAACTGCTATGGAGAAGGCCTGTAGAGTACAGCAGGTCCCCCAAAAGCAGTGGGCAGCAATCTTGTGGCTCTCCTTTTCAGATAAAGGAAGAGACAAGCTCCTCACTGTTAGAGAGGAGGATGCTGATGATTATGAGGTCCTGAAGAGTGCACTGATAGATGGGTTTGGCTTAACCACTGAGCAGTACAGGTTGAAGTTCAGAGATACCCAGAAGGCACAGACTCAGGACTGGACAGACTTTGTAGATTGTGCATCCAAGGCTCTGGAGGGTTGGCTGGTTGGCAGTAGGGTTACTGATTTCAAAGGATTTTATAATCTAATGATGAGAGAACAGATCCTTAATAATTGTCAAAACCAGCTTTTACACCAGTACCTGGTGGACTCTGATCTGACCTCTCCCCAAGAATTGGGAAAGAAGGCAGACAAATGGGTCAGAACCAGAGTAAGGCCTAAGAATCAGGGTGGTGACCACAAGAAAGATTCTACCAAGTCCCAAGAGAAAGGTGGGGATAAATCTAAGGATAAGTCCACTACAGGGCCCCAAAAGTCCTCTTCTGGGGGTGGGTCCCAAACTCCTTCCTCTCCTGAAAAGAAACCCTATTGCCATGTCTGTAAAAAGCCTGGGCACTGGAAATCTGATCCCAGTTGTCCCAGGATTGGCAATAAAGAAAATGTTCCTCCAACAACTACTACCACCCCTCCTGGTACTACCAATAGTAATCCTCCAGTTGGGAGTAGTGCACCCAAAAAGTTAGGTGCTTTTGCAAGAGGAACAGAGGTGGGCCCTAGTTCAGACAGGACCCCTCAACAGACTCCTCAGATTCTGATGGTGGTATAGGATTTGCCACCTTTACCGTGGGTCCCACAGCATTGGGCAGGTACAGACTGGAGCCAATAATTAATGGTCAGAAAGCTGTGGCATTTAGGGACACAGGGGCTAGTGTCACCATGGTGGCAGGGAAACTAGTCCCCCCTCACCAGCTTTTACCTGAGTTTAAATACCAGGTGACCAACATTGATGGTGTCAGAACAGAGCACCCCATGGCCATAGTCAATCTCAGCTGGGAGGGGGTCACAGGCCCAAAAAGAGTGGCAGTGTCCCCAACCTTACCTGTAGATTACCTGATGGGCAATGATCTGGAAATTTCAGCCTGGGCTGAAATTGAACACCAAACCCATCTGAGGATGTTGGGTGTCCCGGTAAAGGTTAGTGGGGCTGTGATGGCCACAGCCCCAGCCCAAGATTTTGGAGAGATGGAGCCTGGAAGAATGGCCCACTCTCCCCCAGAAGAGAGCACAAGGGTTGAAGAAAAGTCTTCTTCCCTCCAGACAGTAGGTAAGGGTCAGCCTCCTCAGGGAACTGACCCTACCCCTAGTGAAGGAACTGCCACAGAGGTAGTCAGGCCTGGCCTGGCCCCACCCCTGATGGCAGAGGACCCTTCCAAGGTGGTACCCAGTCTGGAGCAGGTAAACTGCCCCTCTCTACCCTGCCTCAGTCAGCCCAGGGCTGCAGAGGTCAGGGAGGTCAGTGGACCCCCCAGGGCCCCCTGTCCAGAGGAACCCCCCATCAGCAGATTAGGGGCACCCAGTCTAGTAGCCCTAGCCAGGTGAAAATTCCTCAACCCACTGAGGGATCCCCCATACCTTTATGTAGGGACCACCCCCAGAAGGACTCAGTTAGGCAAGGGCAAACCTGGAACCAAAAGGTTCCAAACATGCCATGTCCCTCCAGTGTTCCATCCAAAGGGACCCAACCCCCAGCTGTAGGCAGTCAAAGGTTGACCCTTAGAGCAAAGTGCAACTCAGTCATGGAAAGACAGGCATACATGGTGACCAGTGATCTGAGGAAGCTGAGGCCAACATTCCTAGGGCCTCACTTCCCTACTCAGACACCCCACCAGCCTTGTACTTTACCAAAGCACACCAGAGGTAGTGATTCCCCATGGTGGAGACCCTCTCATACCCTTAGGGTGAGGGATTGCTTAGGGGACCATAAGACAGGGGGCAACCATGCTAGTGCAGGTGCCTCCTTATATGGCCACTTAATCAATAAAGGCTCAACTGGTCAAGGTTAGCCTTATCTCCTTTCGTTTGGGGGGTTATGTAGGAAGGTGGAATCTGACTATATGGTTGCCCCCACTTTTTTCCTGGTGTTTTGCTGGTTTATGACTTAGTTGGACTGGGACCCTGCTATTCAGGGCCCCAGTCTATCTGCTCTCTCTAAATGACATGGAGTGCACTCTAGGTGCACTAGTGATTGGATACTGTGGTGCCTTATGAGTCCCTAGTATATGGTACCTTAGGTAGCAAGGGCATAGGTACTTCACAGGCCTACCAGGGGCTGCAGCATGTATTATGCCACCCCTGGGAAGCAGACTAAATCTGACACCACAGGCCTGCTACTGCAGCCTGGGTGAGGTGGTGCTAGCACCCTCACTGAGATATAGGTTTCCTATATCTCTCCTGCACACACATATAAACCTATCAGTCACCCCTAAGGCAGGCCCTATCAATCCTGAGGGCAGGGTGCTTGGCTTCTATGTGAGGGGGTGCCTCTGCCTGAGCAGGGCCCCTCTGCAGCTCTCAGAGTCTATTCTCTGGTGCTGTCTGTGGATGCGGTTAAACCATATACTCTTAAGTGCATTATATCCTCGCGGTAAAATGGTAACTTTGGAATGGCTGCATCAAAACATGTCGTGTTTGGTGTCAAACATCTTGGAATACTACCCCCCTGCCAATCCTGGCGGCGGGGGTAGCATTCCACCCTTCTAGAGGGTTAAGACATGTACCTGCTGTGGAATTGCGGTAGAATCCTAAAGAGCCCTGGCATCACAAAATGGATGCCACCAGTCACAGACACTGGGCTGCCCTCCTGCTGATGACCGAAACTCACAGTGGAGGAAGCCCAACAATAGGCATCCTGTCACAGGGAGGTGTAACCACCTCCCAGACAGGGTTTAGTGTATTGGGGCTGGGTGGGTGCACTCTTAGAGTGCTTTGAAGTCCTGCACTGGGGGAGCAGAAGGCTCCTCTGTGCATATGCCAGTTCAAACCAGCTCAGGGGCTACCTGCCCCTGCTCTGGCGCGAAACTGGACAAAGGGAAGTGGGTGTAGCCACCCCTCCCTTGACCCTCCCATAGGTGGGGTCATAGAGCTAGTCCATCCCCTCTTTTAGTATAAGAGGGGAACCTTGCCATTGCAAAGCAGATAACCCCTGGACGACGCTCTACAGAAGAATCCTGGCCCTTCGACGTTCCACTACCTTTGGAAGACAGAAGAATCTCCCTTGGAGTCAAGGAGTGACTCCCTGCTTGGCAGGCACCAAAACGACAACGACGGTCGCAAACTACGCCGCTCCCGCCGGAGTCCGAAGTCCCTGCAGCCCAAGAAGTGGATTTCCTGACCTCTCCTAGGCCATCGTGAGTCCCCAGCGAAGTTGAGGCAAGTGGACCCCACGAGTAACGAGGAACCGCGACCCCTGGGTACCGTGCACTATTGTCGAGTGCAACCCCTTCACAACGTTCTACGAACTTGTGCTTTGGACGACATGTGGTCCCGACCTCCAGCAGGAATCCCTCCGAAGATCAGAGGCCTACACTGTCCCGAGTGACCGTGGGCCCCTGTTGAGTGATTCCGCCCGAGGTGTCTTTGCGATCCCTTGCCCGCCGGCTTGTGGGTCCCCAGAAGACTTCTTAAAGAAACCAAAGGGCTCCCCTGGTTG
Organism: Calotriton arnoldi; assembly: GCA_963921515.1. Lineage (NCBI taxonomy): Eukaryota > Metazoa > Chordata > Amphibia > Caudata > Salamandridae > Calotriton > Calotriton arnoldi. The sequence continues at coordinate 101,213 of CAWUFW010012304.1, read as the reverse complement.
CTCCAGGCCTGCCCTGACTTACCCTAGCTGGGTGAGTCCCTCAGACCTTGCTGGTCTGCGCCATTGACTTTTCTTCATCTCCCCAAGACTTGCTGCTGCCAAGGCTTGTTGGCTCCAATCGAGTTGCTGACACCGCAGTCAGCTGAAGACGTCGAGGGACACACCGAATCCAGCTCCTGGTCATCGTCGACACCTCCTGAACCACGTGGCTGAAGAGTCAAGGCACCCGCAACCGACCTGAATCAACCGACGACGGTGGGCATCCATCTTCCTTGCCCCGGGTCACTGCCAAGTGACTTTGAACACTGTCCCCTCTGCTTTCAGGTCATCCTTCTTCAGAATCCAGGCTTGGATTCCACCGGACACTTCTTCAGCTCCCGCAAGCAGCAAGTCTTCTTTGTTCGCCATTGAAAACGACGCCGCGACCCGACACCAAAGGACACCTATGCACCCGGCTTCCCTGGGTGAGGTAACTCCAGCACTACGGTGCTCCTGTGGGTGTGGGCCCTAGAACTACTTACCCTGTAAGTGACTTGCTTGTAGGTTCTCCCGAAGTATCCTAAAACTCTTTATTTCCAACCGCGACTTGCCCCATTGAAGTCAACGGCGATCCGCGCCTGTGTATCCACACTGCACGCGTCCCCCGTGGGTCCTTTACTTACCTGCCTTGGGTGGTTTTGTGAGGCCCCAGCACTTCTGAAGGCCCTAGGCCTTGTCTCCCTGCAAGTCGTTGTCCCTAAGTCTCTTACTTAGTATATGGTCTGGTACGCCCCTAGGGCCCCAGCCATATTTTGTGCTTAACTTATTGTGAAACGTTGATTTGTGCATATGTTTGTCTTCTAATCTCATAAAGAGATTAGTAGAGAGTTATTTAGAAATAAATACATATATATTTGATATATATACCTGTGTGGTGTCTTTTCCTTGCCCCGGGCCACTGTCAAGTGACTTTGAACACTGTCCCCTCTGCTTTCAGGTCATCCTTCTTCAGAATCCAGGCTTGGATTCCACCGGACACTTCTTCAGCTCCCGCAAGCAGCAAGTCTTCTTTGTTCGCCATTGAAAACGACGCCGCGACCCGACACCAAAGGACACCTATGCACCCGGCTTCCCTGGGTGAGGTAACTCCAGCACTACGGTGCTCCTGTGGGTGTGGGCCCTAGAACTACTTACCCTGTAAGTGACTTGCTTGTAGGTTCTCCCGAAGTATCCTAAAACTCTTTATTTCCAACCGCGACTTGCCCCATTGAAGTCAACGGCGATCCGCGCCTGTGTATCCACACTGCACGCGTCCCCCGTGGGTCCTTTACTTACCTGCCTTGGGTGGTTTTGTGAGGCCCCAGCACTTCTGAAGGCCCTAGGCCTTGTCTCCCTGCAAGTCGTTGTCCCTAAGTCTCTTACTTAGTATATGGTCTGGTACGCCCCTAGGGCCCCAGCCATATTTTGTGCTTAACTTATTGTGAAACGTTGATTTGTGCATATGTTTGTCTTCTAATCTCATAAAGAGATTAGTAGAGAGTTATTTAGAAATAAATACATATATATTTGATATATATACCTGTGTGGTGTCTTTTCATTTGGTGATTCAAGAGATTATATGGTAAAACAAGCTGCTTTACATTCCTCCGAGACTTAGCCTGAAGGCTGCTCTCCACAGCTACCACTAGGATAGCTTTCTTTAAAAGGTTGTCTTAAACCTATCTACCATAAGAGTCGATTTGCCCTGGTGCAAGGTGTCCACTTTAATTAGTGAACAGCATATACCAGGCCAACTTCTCACAAAAGGGGAAAGTTAAATTAGTATCTTATTTAATAGCTACACTGAACATTTATGTAAAGTATGTCTATATTTGTGTTTTACACTTTGTCAAAAACACCCGGTATTCGCAGTGTGTCCTTGGCAATTGCACTCATAGAATCACACTGGCACTACCTATGCAATCATACAATCATCCAGGTACTCCTCATGCACCTATGTAATTACTAGGGGTGGGCGGAATTTGCGTAGTCGCGCTACGCAAAGCTCTGCGAAACGGTAAAAAATCTCTGCGAACACGCAAAAGTTCCGCGAACACGCGGAATTGCTTGTTCCGCCCGTTTGCGATGCTTTTTTCCTGTTCGCGAACGCTGTTTGCGTGCTCGGGGAGAAATATCTTGCGAACACGCATTTTGAAAGCGCGAACAAGCAAAAAATTCCGCGAAGTCGCGGATCGCAGAATTTTTGGCAATTTCGCGTTCTCCGCAGAACACGAAATTACCCAAATTCCGCAAATTCCGCGAGCGGAACGGAATTTACCGCCCAGGCCTAGTAATTACCCAGATATTACACACTCACTCAAAGACCCATACACCCACTCACACACCCAGTCACCAACCTATACAATGACTCACACACCCATTCTCAAAGTTTACAGCGTACAATTTGGGAAAAAAATTAAAAATACCTTCGAAATGCACTGAAAAGACCAAAGGCTACAGAGAAGTTATAGTTAGGAATTAGCATTTAAAAACATTAGAAATTTACTGAAAAAACAAAGGTTACAGGGACGTTATAGTTAGGAAATATAATTTTGAAAAAACCTTAGAAATTCACTGAAAAAAACTAAGGTTACAGGGACGTTATAGTTAGGCTGATGTTTCACTTGTACCTAACCAGAGAAATTCAGCAGTTCTAGTTACCTAAGCATACACCCTTGCAATGCTCTGCTTATGACCTAACATATTACATCACTCATGACATCGTCAGTGACATCACTGATGACATCTCAAATGAAATCACTGATTACATCATCCAGTGAGTGTAGGTTTTTTGTAAGAGTTACTGCAAAACTTAAATCAGTATACTAGATATTCTACTAATGAGTGATATCAGTTTTACCATAAAGTATGTGAGTGGCTGTCTGACTGTGCCACTGTGTGTATCCTCATGTGAGTGGGTGTCTGAGTGGCTATATGGGTATGTGAGTGAGTGTGTGAGTGGCTGTATGGGTATATAAGTGGGTGTATGAGTAGCTGTGTTGGTGGCTTTGTAAGTGGCTGTAATGGTGGGTGAGTGGATGTTTCAGTGGCTGTGTGAGTGGCTGTTTGGGTGGGTGAGTGGTTGTGTGAGTGACTGTATGGGTGAATGAGTGGGTGTCTGATGGCTGTATGAGTGAGTGACTGGGTATATAAGTGGCTGTATGGGTGAGTGAGTGGGTGTTTGAGTGGGTGTTTGGTTAAGTGAGTTGGTGTGAAAGTGGCTGTATTGGCGAGTGAGGGTCTGTGAGTGTCTGTGTGAATGGCTGTTTGGGTGAATAAGTGGATATGTGAGTGCTTGTATGTATGTGGTAATGGGTATGTTAGTGAGTGTATGGGTGAGTGTATAAGTGCTAGCATGGGTGAGTGAGTGGCTGTGTTGACAGACTGTATGGGTGAGTGAGTGGCTGTATAGGTAAATAAGTGGGTGTGTGAGTAGCTGTATGGGTGATTGTGTGGCTCTATGAGTGGCTGTATGGGTGTGTGACTGGTTGTATGAGTATTGCATGGGTGAGAGAGTGGTTTTGTGAGTGACTGTATGAGTGAGTCAGTAGGCCTGTGAGTGGCTCTATGGATGAGTTAGTGGTTGTGTGAGTACCTCTATGGGTCTGTGAATGGATAACTGAGTGGTTGTGTGGGTGTGTAAGTGGATGTATGAGAGGTTGTATAGGGGTGTGAGTGGGTGTGTGAGTGGTTCTGTGGGTGATGTCAACAGTGATGTCATCAGTAATTACATCAGTGATGTCACTGAACATGTCATGAATGATATAATATGTGAGGTCATAAGCAGTGCATAGCGAGGGCGTAAGTTATAGTTAGCTCACATAACTGCTGAATTTCCTTGGTTTTGTACAAGAGAATATGAGCCTAACTATAACGTCCATGTAATCTTTGTTTTTTTAATGAATTTCTACGGTTTTAAAAAAATCTATTTCCTAACTATAGCGTCCCTGTAACCCAGCAGCGGCTGTTCCCAGGTAGCAGTAGTAGTGAGGTAGGGGGGTTACATTTTTTTAAAGAAAAGATATCTTACTTGCTGGCTGACTGGCCAGCCGCTGCCTCTCTTCCGTCCTCTTCCTGGCTTCTGTTTGAACAGTGTTGTGATTGGTCTGAGCACCATGGTTCGGCACTCAGATGGGGAATGTGAGCCTGGGCATGTTCTCCACCCAGACGAGATGGCAGGCCAAACATTCATGCGCACTTAGGATGGTGCCCACCACTCCTCCCCCTGCGCTGCTCAGCCCCGCCCCACAAAACAGCCTCAGCACTGAAAAATAAAATGATAATAACTTCATTATTATCATTTTATTTTTCCTTTTTGCAGTGCCGAAAGCAGTAGAGTGGTGCAACTCTGCCTTAGCGTAAGAGCCACCCCTGCTGTGACCTCTGATATTTTCAGTCAATTTCTATGGTTTTTCAAATTGTATTTCCTAACTATATTGTCCCTGCAACCTTTTGTTTTTTCAGTGAATTTTTAATTTTTTTAATTTTTGTATTTCCTAACTGTAATCTGTAAACTTTGAGAATGGGTGTGTGAGTGGCTGTATAGGTCACTGACTGGGTGTGTAAGTGGCTGCATGGCCCTATAAGTGAGTGTGTGAGTGGTTGTATGGGTGTGTGAGTGGCTGCATTGGCCTGTGAGTGGATGTGTGAGTGCCTGTGTGGGTCTGTGAGTATGTGTATGAGTGCAAAACACACAAGATGATGGACGGAATGCTGCACATTGGCAAACATTCACCCCCAGTCACAGATCTGGGTTTAATCCATCGTTATTTTGCTTCACCACGCCACCCCAGTTCAGACATAGCCATATGCAAATCAGTCTTGACCCTGTGCCTCATGGGAACAGTCCAGACCGAACTGCCAAGCCATGTCTTCCCTGGACCGGAATCAAGCATCCTAGGACCGGTTTCAGGCTATCAGCCTTCATCAGCCAGGATAGCTTGACTCCAGTGGCGTAGTGAGCACGGGACCCACGTCTGGGCATACCCTTCCCACATAGGGCGAAATGCAAAACACACAAGATGATGGACGGAATGCTGCACATTGGCAAACATTCACCCCCAGTCACAGATCTGTGTATGAGTGCCTGTGTGGGTCTGTGAGTGCCTGTGTGGATCTGTGAGAGGATGTGTGAGTGGCACAATAGGTCTGTGAGTGAGTTTTTTAGCGGCTGTGTGGGTCTCTAAGTGGGTATGTGAGTGCCTGTATGTGTTTGGGAATAGGTGTGTGAGTAGTGTGATGGGTCTGTGAGTGGGTGTGAGTGGCTGTATTGGTCTATGAGTAGATGTGTGAGTGGCTGTATGGGTCTGTGAGTGGGTGTGTGAGTGCCTGTGTGGGTCTATGAGTGGGTGGGTAAGTGCCTGGGTCTGTGGGTGGTGCTATAGGTATGTGAGTAGCATTGTGGGTCTATGAGTGGGTGTGTGAGTGCCTCTGTGGGTCTGTGAGTGGGTGTGTGAGTACCTGTGTGGGTTTGTGAGTGGGTGTATGAGTACCTGTGTGGGTCTGTGAGTGGGTGTGTGAGTGCCTATGTGGATATGTGAGAGGATGTGTAAGTGGCACTATGGGTCTGTGAGTGAGTGTTTGAGCGGCTATGTGGGTCTCTAAGTGGGTGTGTGAGTGCCTGTATGAGTTTGGGAGTAGGTGTGAGTGGTACTATGGGTCTGTGAGTGGGTGTGAGTGGCTGTATGGGTCTGTGAGTGGGTGTATGAGTACCTGTGTGGGTCTTTGAGTGGGTGTGTGGGTCTGTGAGTGGTGCTACAGGTGTGTGAGTAGCTTTGTGGGTCTATGAGTGGGTGTGTGAGTGGCTCTGTGGGTCTGTGAGTGGGTGTGTGAGTGCCTGCGTGGGTTTGTGAGTGGGTCTGTGAGTGGCACTATTGGTCTGTGAGTAGGTATGTAAGTGGCTGTGTGCATCTGTGAGTTGGTGGGTGAGTGCCTGTTTGTGTTTGTGAGTGGTGCTATAGGTCTGTGTGTGAGTGGCTGTATTGGTCTGTGAGTGGATGAGTGAGTGGCTGTATGGGTCTGTGAGTGGGTGTGTGAATGCCTGTATGGGTCTGTGCATGGGTGTGTGAGTGCCTGTCAGGGTCTGTGACTGGGTCTGTGAGTGGAGCTATAGATGTGTGAGTGGCTGTGTGTGCCTATAAGTGTGTCTATGAGTGGCTGTATGGGTCTGTGAGTGGGTGTATGAGTGCCTGTGTGGGTCTGTGAGTAGGTGTGTGAGTGCCTGTGTGAGTCTGTTACTGGGTCTGTGAGCAGCACTATGGGTGTGTGAGTAGGGGTTTGAGTTGCTGTGTGAGTCTGTGAATGGGTGTGTGAGTTTTGCTATGGGTATGTGAGTGGGTGTTTGAGTGCCTGTGTGGGTCTGTAAGTGGGTGTTTGAGTGCCTGTGTGGGTCTGTGTATGGGTCTGTGAGTGGCGCTATGGGTCTGTGAGTGGGTGTGTAAGTGTCTGTGAGTGGGTGTGTGAGTGTTACTATGGATTTTGGGCATTTGCATACTTAGGGTATTTCAAAGAGAGAACCATGGACTCTGCACATCAGTCACCCCAGATCAGATTGCTCTCCAATAGATAAATGATGCATTCACCTTCATTAAGGATTTCAGATTGTTTTTCAACGTAGAATATGAGAGGAAACATATTTGTTTTTTTGCGTTCGCCAAGCCCAAGAAGTTAGGATCATTTATACTTTAGTGAAGTGAAGCTTCAGCTGGGGCACCTGCTATGTTTATATTTGTAAGTGTTTGAGGTTTAATTTCTGTGAAATGACCACAAGGGCCATTTCAGCCTGGGGACCCCATCCTCCGGGGGCATGGACATAATTCAATGGGGGAGGGGGGCCCCATGGTCACCTCCCCGGGCTGAATTTGGGCCTGGAGACCCCATCCCCCAAGGCCTGGCCAATCTTCAATAGGGGAGGCGGGCCATGTGGCCCCCGATCCCAGGCCAATTTCAGCCCAGGGACCCCATCCCTCAGGGCTTGGCCACATCTCACTGGGTGCCCTGATCCCACCCTTGCACACAGTCTGCATGTTGGAAACAGCGGGGTAGCCTCAAGGCCCGCACTGTTCCAGCCAGCTTCTCGACACCTGCGGGACTTGACATTGCTCTGGCATGCAAGGAGCTGCTGGAAACTCAGCTCCATGCTTGCAAGAGCAATACTTTCATCTTTTTCTCTACCTGCATGTCTGCGGGCAGGGAAAGAGATAAAAACTCTGCTTCCAGCAAGCGGGAGCAGTTTGACAGCTCCCGCTTGCTGGAAGCAAAGTGTTTGATTTTGCTTGGTGGGACCTGTTAGCTCCCACCAAGCAAAAGCAAACAGCTATGTCCCGGGGTGGGCAACCTGAGACATGGCAGGAGCCCAGAGCCATTAATGGCTCCACGAGGTGGGTCGCGTGCCCCCCTTCTTCTTTTTTCATGGGCTGTCCCCAGAGAGGTGGTGGTCCCTGGGGCCGTATATGATGGCACTGACCATGTCATGAGTGCTGTCATATGTGAGGTCATAAGCAGTGCATTGCTGGGGCATAAGTTATAGTTAGCTCAGGTAACTATAACTGCTGAATTTCAATGGTTTTGTATGAGTGAAATCTGAGCCTAACTATAACGTCCCTGTAACCTTTGTTTTTTCCAGTGAATTTCTATGTTTTTTAAAAACTATTTCCTGACTATTACGTCCTTGTAATCTTTGGTTTTTTAAGTGAATTTCTATGTTTTTTAATGACTAGGCTCGTTTGCAGAGTGGTGGGGAAAGGGGGCAGTGCCTCCCATGAGCTCTTAGCAATCTCGCTGTGTGGAACGTACTGGAGGTAACAGGAGGGGCTGTTGACCCCCAAGGACCCTCAGTGTCCAAGGGAACTTCCTCCCCCAACCAGCATTGCGCCAGACAGCAGCTGAAGTGAGTGGCAAACTATTTTGTGAAGATTCATCAAATGACATTAAAGTTATTAGCAAGACAAAAAACTCTCTTCTTACGGAAACTAGGTCCTATAAGGTTTTTCCACCATCACAATGCCTCGAACGATTCAGGAAGACGGCACACATGGAGATAAGTGTATTTCTTCAGCTATAGTATTTATTGCATTTTTTTCTTCATTATTTTTACAAAAGTGCAAATTGCTAACAGACAGACATCAAACTACGCGTTTCTGCAACAGCCTTCAACTGGGTCATAGAGTTCATGTGTAGAGTGCCTCATTTAAAGGGCAAGACACCCCCCCACCACAACCGATTAAAATCAATTGATATTCAAAAGGATTTGGGCACAATTCACATTTAAACGTGTGATATAATCATTGTGTTGCTCCAGTAGTATTTTGTTTGGTCTCATTAGATATATATATATTGTATATGTGCTCGTGGAAACGTGAAGGGTCAGTAGTGCGCCACCGAAGATTGGCTTCGGTATGGTCTCCCAGCAACCTTAAAAGTGGGCATGCTATGGAGCGACACTGAAGGAAAATAGACTTTAATTCCTGACATAATCATGCAAATTCGTGGCACCAACCACTGGGGGGTTTAATCTTTTCCACAAGTTCCAGGATGCATTGTCAGAATCCACCAAAGGATTTCCACCAGGGGGCTAAAAACTTGAAATAGAGGAAGGAAACTAACATTGTGGTAATTGCGAGATGCCAAGGCGGAACCTTTGAGAAAGGTCAAAGACGACTGAAACGCATCAGGACTGCCGAAAAAATAATTAAAAGTATTTACTTTCACTGTGGAGTGCGACTCATTGCTTTCCGTGAAGGAGAGAGTTGGAACGATGTTGCCATCTTGTAACGGCTCCTACTTAACGGCAGCCATCTTGTAACGGCTCCCCACATTCGGCAGCCATCTTGTAACGGCTAACCCTACAATATCAAAAACGGCAGCCATCTTGTAACGGCTAACTCCTATATAATCAAAACGGCAGCCATCTTGTAACGGCTGAATCTCTTAAATCGCAAAGCAAAAGGTTACCCAATGCCAATTAACACATCTACTAAGTCAAAGTAGACTGAATCTTATAAAACCTTAAACCAAAGGGACCTTTCCAGCTTCCGAACACTATTTCTACTAAAGACACACGCAAAGGAGGCAGCCATCTTACAACGACTCCAACAAAGCGGCAGCCAGCTTCTATGGCTCCCTCCTTCTACCAATCTGCCCCCCCCGACCCAGAAGGAGTATTACTACACAGAACAAGGACTTCCCATATCAAGGCTGGACCACACATGATTCCTGAAGGAAACAGCGCATACTCTATTCATTACCCCCCCAATCTATCTAAAAGTGCCTCTAAAACCTTCAAACATAACCTTCTCAGGAAAAACCCTGAAATCCTGTTACTGGACCCCTCATTCAATGCCAAGAAAGGCGTTATAATCAATAACCTCATATTCTTCACAAGAAGAATAGCCAAATTGCGATCTGCCTTCTCAAAGCTGCTAACCATCCACGGCCATAAAAATATTCCCTACGGATACAGGATAACAACGACACCCGCACCAAACCTCAGAGCCACCCTGAACATAACATCCTACAAAAATGGCACCATTCTTATTCAAGCAGCTAACAAGGACCTAGAACTATTCAACAAATACCTTCTCTCCCTAAAAACACACACCATCTCCACACCCAGCTCTCCACTGGACCTATCCTCGCCTCCCACCCCAGCATCCCTTGAAGGTCAGAGACCCCCACCCCGTCATCTCCACCCTCCGCCACCCCCCCTACCCCCTCTACCCTCACTCTCCTCCACAACCCTCTACCGACCTCTGATGATACCCACTACGACAAGGCCACTCTAGCGACTCAGACTAAAGCCGCCAGCCAGAACATACCCATCCCATTATCTACCTCCCCGCTCCCAGCCACCCATACCCACCACACCGCCGCCCCCACATACATCAGACCCCACAGCAGCAATACTACTCCCAGCCCTGCCTGCTCTCCGATCCTATCTCCCCTTCCCCATCACCCCTCTGAACAAAACTCTCTCAAAACCCAGTCTTACCTCACTACCAAACTACAAAACGTTATCCTAGAAATCAAAAGTATCCTACAACTAGCTGAGAACTCTCTCTTCAAACTTACCCATCTTCATCACTCTCTAACGGCAGTCAACAACGTGATTAAAACCATCCCCCTGCCTCTGAACAATCGACTACTACGCATACGCAAACTCCCCAACTACCTAACGGACCTGGAAATACAAACCCTTTTACGACTATACGATACTCCTACTTGCCCCTCCACAAATGAAGAAGATTGCAACTACCTAACGGACCAAGAAATACAAACCCTTCTACTGTCATACGAAACCCCTACCTGCCACATCGCAGATGAAGAAGAATTCTCTATTCTCCCAGTCCCTATTAACCCAAATAGAACATCCCATCCAACCCACAGAGGAATAAACCTGAACAACCTCCAATCCTTAACTCCTTATCCCGAAACTCAGGAGACAACTTTAAAGCACTCCTCAAAACCGATCTCCTGCCTCCTTCTAAACTGCCGCTCAGCCATAAAACACGCCTCTGACATCGCCGACCTCACCCTGAACTTGAAAACGGACATAACCATCCTCACGGAAACTTGGCTCAATGAATCGTCCTCGCCGTGCCTAGACCTTCTTGTCCCCCCAGACTACATCATTATCAGACTAGACAGACCTCACAAAAAGGGCAGAGGAATAGACAGACCTCACAAAAAGGGCGGAGGAATAGCCTGCATACATCGATCCGACATCACCATCTCGAAGTTTCACTCCGAACCCCTGGACTCCTGTGAATACCTAGGGATCGCGGTCATGTCTTCAGATAACCAATTCCACAAACTACATATCTTCTACCATCCACCAGGTATGAATGCAATATTCACAGACCAACTTATGGAAATCATTACTACAAATTCTTCACCCCATTCCAATGACATATTCCTTGGCGACTTCAATCTCCACTGGGAAAACCCCCTAGACAAGCATGTCAACACCCTCAAAACCTTCCTAGCAGACCATTCCCTGATACAACCTATCTCTAAGCCCACTCACTCTAAGTGTTCCACTCTTGACTGGCTCATCTCCAAACACAATACGATTGATTCTATCTCGATCACCCCATGTGACTGGTCAGACCATCACATCATCACCTTCCAAATTCCCTCCGCTAACAAGAAAACTTTCCCGCAGCAAAACAAGTCTAAAAAATGGATAAGAGACACGAAAAACCTTAACTGGAACAACTTAGCCTCCCAATGAGAGAAAACTCTCATCCCCCCCAACAACATGTCAGATGTCAATGACCTCACCGCTCATTACAACTCCACGATGACTAAAATCTTGGATCAAGTTGCCCCACCAAAACTCAAAAGAATTCCGGACAAAGACAAAAACCCTTGGTTCAATGGAGCCCTAAATGAAGAAAGACGTAAACTTAGATCTTCAGAACGGAAATGGAGACAACATCCCTCCCCCCTCCATCTTAAACTACTGCGGAAAGCCAGAAACTCCTATAACAAAAGTATTCTAAAATCCAAAAAAGACTTCTTCAAATCTGAGCTAGACAATGCCAAAAATAGACCAAAGAAACTCTTTGAAATTCTTAAAGAACAATCCAACAAATTGGCCAAATCCACACTCTTGACCGCGAAATCACAGCTTAGTAGTGAAGAATTTTCCTCATTCTTCACAGCAAAAACGAACTCACTCCAACTCGAGCTCAGCACAGCTGCAATTAACTCAGCCACCCCAAAGACCACTCAAGTTGTAAACCTAGATCAACTTGAACTACCTCTGCCCAAAAATGACTCTCACTGGTCCTCTTTCAAACTGTATGATCTCAATGACATCACCAAAACCTTAACAACTATCAAACCCAACAACCACTTCAACGTTCCAGCCCCCTCAAATTGCCTTCCCCACATCTACCAAGTCATCTCACCTCTCTGGACCAAAATCATCAACGCCTCACTAGCACAAGGTCACATCCCGGATTGCCTAAAAACTGGCCAAGTCACCCCTATACTAAAGAAACCAACAGCAAACAACGCTGACCCCAATAACTTCCGACCCATAACCAACATTCCCATGCTAGCTAAGGTCTTGGAAAAATGTGTTCAGCAACAACTGAACCAACACATCACGGACTTCAATCTTCTGAACATCCACCAATCGGGATTCAGACCTGGCCATAGCACAGAAACAGCCATTCTGCATATAGTTGACGACGCCCTCCTAGCTCTTGACCGCAACGAAACATGCCTACTAGTCCTGCTCGACCTCTCCTCTGCATTCGACACGGTCAATCACGACAAAATGCTAAGCAGACTGGAAAACAGGATGGGTCTATCAGGCACAGTCCTTAAATGGTTCAAATCCTTTCTAGAAAACAGAACGCAATCATTCATGGTGAACAAAAATCTTTCTCCCTCCTCACCGAACCCTCTAGGAGTACCACAAGGTTCTACCCTATCCCCCACCCTATTCAACCTGTATGTCGAACCACTAACCGAACTACTACAGCAGGCAAACATCACCTACCACATGTACGCGGACGACACTCAACTTTACATCAAGATTTCATCCATAGAAGACATAAAGACGATGAATCTAGCACTCGAAAAGACTGTCCACTGGCTATCGACCAACTTCCTCAAGCTAAATTCGCAAAAACAGAATTTCTTCTAATCTCCCCCCCACAATAATTCCCCGGAAACAAAGGAATGGACCAAGCTGATCACTGCTCTAAACTGCAAGCCAACCTTGGTGGACTCCACCAAATCACTTGGAATTACTCTAGATAAGAACCTTAACATGCAAACACACATTAACCTGTTAGCTAAAAACGCACGCTTTCACCTCAGCTATCTTAGAAAAATGAAACCTTTCATCGAGAACCCGGACCTCAAAAATGCAGTTCAGTGCTTAGTCATCTCAAGGCTGGAGTACGGATGCACCACCCTCTCGGGGCTACCCAAAATTTCAACCGCCCCATTAAAAGTCTGTCTCAACGCCGCAGCAAGACTCCTAACTGGATCCAGGAAATATGACCACATATTGCCACACCTGAAAGCACTCAACTGGCTACCTTATGACGCTCGAATCCACCTAAAAATGGCATGCATCACTCACAAAGCGCTACACCACAATTCCCCCCAGTACCTATCCCAAAAACTTACCCTATCTGGGGGACTTAGACACTCAAGGAGCACCGATAACCTACTCCTGAAACCCTCGTGTATCAGCAAGAAAAAAACCTATGACCGAGCATTCTCCAGAGCAGCACCAAGAATATGGAACTCGCTTCCCGCATACATCAGAAAAATCTCTTCTACTCCCCTATTCAAAAGGGAAGCAAAATCATTCCTGATGTGTAACTTCCTCCCATAAACTCTCACATGGACCATTCCAGTTCTACACTCCAGTTCCACATCTTCAAACTCGCCTCCTCTATCCCAATAAGGATACCCTTGCCTCTCGACCTGTGCCTAGGGCTCAGAACTATGCTACGACCCTCCGAACTTTATCAAAACATGTTATGTTGATTCTTTGTATGCTATGCTTTGCTAACTGTATCATTCGTACTGTGCTCTCATTGTAAAGTGCTCTTATACCCTACCCTGGGTCTGGTCCGCGCTATAGAAAACTCTAAAAAAAAAAAAAAAGGCGGCTTGGTTCAGCCCGAGTCACGCACCACCAACAAGAGCGCCGTCACTGCCCGAAATTGAACCCTGTTGTGTGCTCGTGGAAACGTGAAGGGTCAGTAGTGCGCCACCGAAGATTGGCTTCGGTATGGTCTCCCAGCAACCTTAAAAGTGGGCATGCTATGGAGCGATAGTGAAGGAAAATAGACTTTAATTCCTGACATAATCATGCAAATTCGTGGCACCACCCACTGGAGGGTTTAATCTTTTACCACAAGTCCCAGGATGCATTGTCAGAATCCACCAAAGGATGTCCACCAGGGGGCTAAAAACTTGAAATAGAGGAAGGAAATTAAAATTGGGGTAATTGCGAGATGCCAAGGCGGAACCTTTGAGAAAGGTCGAAGACGACTGAAATGCATCAGGACTGCCGAAAAATGAATTACATTTATTTACTTTCACTGTGGAATGCGACTCATTGCTTTCCATGAAGGAGAGAGTTGGAACGATGTTAAGGCGGCTTGGTTCAGCCCCGAGTCACGCACCGCCTGCAAGAGTGCCGTCACTGCCCGAAAATGAACCCTGTTGTGTGCTCGTGGAAACGTGAAGGGACAGTAGTGCGCCACCGAAGATTGGCTTCGGTATGGTCTCCCAGCAACCTTAAAAGTGGGCATGCTATGGAGCGACAGTGAAGGAAAATAGATTTTAATTCCTGACATAATCATGCAAATTCGTGGCACCACCCACTGGAGGGTTTAATCTTTTACCACAAGTCCCAGGATGCATTGTCAGAATCCACCAAAGGATGTCCACCAGGGGTCTAAAAACTTGAAATAGAGGAAGAAAACTAACATTGTGGTCATTGCGAGATGCCAAGGTGGAACCTTTGAGAAAAGTCGAAGACGACTGAAATGCGTCAGGACTGCCGAAAAATGAATTAAAAGTATTTACTTTCACTGTGGAGTGCGACTCATTGCTTTCCGTGAAGGAGAGAGTTGGAACGATGTTAAGGCGGCTTGGTTCAGCCCCGAGTCACGCACCGCCAGCAAGAGCGCCGTCACGGCCCAAAATTGAACCCTGTTGTGGGCTCGTGGAAACGTGAAGGGTCAGTAGTGCGCCACCGAAGATTGGCTTCGGTATGGTCTCCCAGCAACCTTAAAAGTGGGCATCCTATGGAGCGATAGTGAAGGAAAATAGACTTTAATTCCTGACATAATCATGCAAATTCGTGGCACCACCCACTGGAGGGTGTAATCTTTTACCACAAGTGCCAGGATGCATTGTCAGAATCCACCAAAGGATGTCCACCAGGGGGCTAAAAACTTGAAATAGAGGAAGGAAACTAACATTGTGGTAATTGCGAGATGCCAAGGCGGAACCTTTGAGAAAGGTCAAAGACAACTGAAACGCGTCAGGACTGCCGAAAAAATAATTAAAAGTATTTACTTTCACTGTGGAGTGCGACTCATTGCTTTCCGTGAAGGAGAGAGTTGGTACAATGTTAAGGCGGCTTGGTTCAGCCCAGAGTCATGCACCGCCAGCAAGAGCGTCGTCACTGCCCAAAATTGAACCCTGTTGTGTGCTCGTGGAAACGTGAAGGGTCAGTAGTGCGCCACCGAAGATTGGCTTCGGTATGGTCTCCCAGCAACCTTAAAATTGGGCATGCTATGGAGCGACAGTGAAGGAAAATAGACTTTAATTCCTGACATAATCAAGCAAATTCGTGGCACCACCCACTGGAGGATTTAATCTTTTACCACTAGTCCCAGGATGCATTGTCAGAATCCACCAAAGGATGTCCACCAAGGGGCTAAAAACTTGAAATAGAGGAAGGAAACTAACATGGTGGTAATTGCGAGATGCCAAGGCGGAACATTTGAGATAGGTCGAAGACGACTGAAACGCGTCAGGACTGCTGAAAAATGAATTAAAAGTATTTACTTTCACTGTGGAGTGCGACTCATTGCTTTCATTGAAGGAGAGAGTTGGAACGATGTTAAGGCGGCTTGGTTCAGCCCCGAGTCACGCACCGCCAGCAAGAGCGCCGTCACTGCCCAAAATTGAACCCTGTTGTGTGCTCGTGGAAACGTGAAGGGTCAGTAGTGCGCCACCGAAGATTGGCTTCGGTATGGTCTCCCACCAACCTTAAAAGTGGGCAGGCTATGGAGCGAGAGTGAAGGAAAATAGACTTTAATTCCTAACATAATCATGCAAATTCGTGGCACCACCTGTGAGAAGTTGGCCTGGCATTCGCTGTCCACTAATTATAGTGGGCACCTTGCACCAGTTCAAACAACCCCTTATTGGAGATAGGTTAAAGACAACCTTATTGAAAGCTATCCTAGTGGTAGCTATGGAGAGCAGCCTTCAGGCTAAGTCTTGAAGGAATGTAAAGCAGCTTGTTTTACCAGTCTATAATCTCTTGAGTGATCAAATGAAAGAGCACCACACCAGGTATATATTCAAAATATATGTATTTATTGCTAAACACACCCCTCTTGTCTCTTTATGAGGCTAGAGTTCGAAGTACACAAGTTATAAGTTATTTAAACACAGTAATAGCACAAATACACGTTTGGGCCCTAAGGGGCGTACCAAACCATATACCAATAAAGTGGTATAAGAACCGTGACTGAACAAGACACTAGGCCTAGAGCCTCTAGAAGTGCTTGGACCACAAGGAACCACCCAAGGTAGTGACACAGGGGACCCACGGGGGACGCGTGCAGTGTAAATACACAACGGCGATACGCCGTTAACTTCTATGGAGAAAGTCGCGATCAGGAAATTAAAGAAAAGGGACACTTAAAGGAGGACTTGGAGCAAACCCTTTGAGAACTAGGTCGTTCTAGAGTCTCTACCCACGGGAGCACCGGAGTACTCTTGTTACCTCACCCAGGGAAGCCGGGTGCATAGGTGCCTTTTGGGGGCGGGTTTCGTCGTCGATTTGAATGGCGATCTGCTGCAAAGTGCTGCTGGCGACCAAGTGGAAAGTGTCCGGGTGGATCCAAGTGTGGATCGGAGATCTGAAGAACCTGAAAGCAGAGGGGACAGAGTCTGGGTCACTAGCCAGTGACCAGGAAGGCGATGAGCGGATGCCCACCGATGTCGAGTGCTTCAGGTAGGTTGACGGTCATCTTGACTCTTCAGCCACAAGGTCCAGGAGGCGTTGTTGGCGACCAGGAGCAGGATTCGGGCTGGTACACTATGTCTGTCGAGTGCTGAGGTGTCAGCGACCGGATTGGACCCAACAAGCCTTGGCAACGGCAAGTCTTGATGAAAGTGAAGAATGACGATGATGCAGACCAGCAAGGTCTGAGGAACTCACCCAGCAAGGGTAAGTGAGGGCAAGCCTAGAGCAACCAGGGAGCCCAAGAAGAAAGGGATTGGCCTTCGTGAAGGGCTACTAGCCAACGGGCTAGCGACCGCAAAGGAGCCTCGAGACGTTGCACGTGGAGCTGGCTCACAGGACACTCGTGGAGTGGAGGCCAGTGATCTTCGGTGCAGTTGGTGTTGGAGGCTAGGGCTACTCGAAGCCCAAAGCATGACTTCGTGGGAGACCCAGAAGAGGATGCACTAGCAAATGCGTGTGGTGTCCAGGGGTCACGGTTCCACGTTACCCACAACAGCTACGAGCCTCAGCTTTGCTGGGGACTCAGGGCAGCCTCGGGGAAGTCTGGAAATCCACCTCTGGTGATGCAAAGACTTCGGTGTCCGACTGGAGCTTAGGCGATGCAGACTGGACAATTGCTTCTTTGGTGCCTGCCAAGCAGGGGAGTCACTCCTTGACCCCAAGGGAGATTCTTCTGTCCTCTAGTCTTGAGTGGAGCGTCGAAGGTCCAGGATTCAGTGTCAGAGTTTCATCCAGGGATAATCTAAAGTCCTAAGGACTGGGTTCCTATACTTATACTAAGTTTAGGGGTTGGACTACTCTGTGGCCCCACCTATGGGTGGGTCAGGGCAGAGGGGTGGCTACACCCCTTTCCCTTTGTCCAGTTCGCGCTAAAGCAGGGGCTGCAAGCCCCTGATCCGGTTTGAACTGGGGTATGCACAGGGACACCAAGTGTGCCCCCAGTGCAGGACTTCAAAGCACCCGAAAGTGCTCCCGCCCAGCCCCAATACACATTATCCTGTCTGGGGAGGTGGTCACACCTCCCTGGGACAGGAAACCTATTGTCCAGGCCTCCCCTGCCGGAGTTTCGTCCAGCAGCAGGAGGCCAGACTCGTGTCTGTGGCAGCAGCATCCATTTTGTGATGCCAGGGCTTTAGAAAGAAGTTACCGGCCAGGCCAGGGTTAACATGTCTCTCCCTCTAGAAGGGTGGAATGCTACCCCCGCCACCAGAATTGGCGGGGGGTAGTATTCCAAGATGTTTGACACCAACCACGACATGTTTAGGTGCAGCCATTCCAAAGTTAGCATTTAACGCGAGGTTATAATGCGCTTAAGAGTATATGGTCAGGCTGCACTACAAACAGCATCAGAGAAGGGTCTCCGAACGCTGCAGAGGGGCCCTGCTCATGCAGGGGCACCCTCTCACATAGGAACCACGCACTCTGCCTTCAGGATTGATAAGGCCTGCCATAGGAGTGACTTATAGGTTTATATGTGTGTATGTATTTAGTGATATAGGTAACCTATATCACAGTAAGGGGTGCATGCACCACCTTACCCAGGCTGCAGTAGCAGACCTGTGGTGTCAGTTTGGATGGCCTTCCAGGGGTGGCATAATACATGCTGCAGCCCCTGGTAGGCCTCTGAGGTACCTATGCCCTTGGTACATAGTATACCATATACTAGGGACTTATAAGGGCACTCCAGATTCCAATCAGTGATGTGCCTAAGGCACATGGAAACCATTTTAGAGAGGAAGCAGCTAGGCTGGGGTTCTGATTAGCAGGGCCCCAGCCAGACTAAGGTCGAAAAACAGTGAAGCATCAGCAAAAAGTGGGGGTACCCATGTGAAGCAGATCCTACTCTCCTACACAACCCCCCCAAACGTAGGGACATTAAACTAACCTTGCCCAGTTAAGTCTTCATGTTCTAAGTGGAAGTACCTAGAGAGTCCATCTGCATTGGCATGGTTACTCCCAGGTCTATGTTCCACTGTGAAGTCCATCCCCTGTAGGGAAATGGACCACCTAAGCAGTTTGGGGTTTTCACCCTTCATTTGTTTTAGCCATAAGAGGGGCTTATGGTCTGTTTGAACAAGGAAGTGAGTACCAAACAAGTATGGCCTCAACTTCTTCAGAGCCCAGACCACAGCAAAGGCCTCCCTCTCAATGGCTGACCAACGTTTCTCTCTAGGGGTCAGCCTTCTGCTAATGAAAGCTACTGGCTGATCCTGACCTTCTTCATTCAATTGTGACAGTACAGCCCCTACCCCCAATTCAGATGCATCAGTTTGAACAATGAACTTCTTGGAGTAATCAGGACTCTGTAGAATGGGAGCAGTGCACATGGCCTGCTTCAGGTCATCAAATGCCTTTTGACAGCTAACTGTCCACTGAACCTTTTGGGCATTTTCTTAGAAGTTAAGTCATTCAGGGGTGTCACTATTGATCCATACCCCTTGACAAATCTCCTATAGTACCCAGTCAGGCCTAAGAAGGCTCTCACCTGAGTCTGGGTAGTTGGAGCAGTCCAGTCCATGATAGTCTGGATCTTGCTCTGCAAAGGTTGAACCTGGCCTCCACCCACAAGGTGGCCCAGGTACACAACCTGACTCTGCCCTATCTGGCACTTAGTGGCCTTGATAGTCAGGCCTGCCTTTTGCAGGGCCTGTAAAACATTCCTGAGGTGGACCAGGTGATCCTCCCAGGTGGAGCTAAAGACAGCAATATCATCTAGATATGCTGCACTATAGGCTTCCAGACCTGTGAGAACTGTATTCACCAACCTCTGGAAAGTGGCAGGTGCATTCTTCAGACCAAAGGGCATCACCACAAACTGATAATGCCCACTAGGGGTTGAGAATGCTGTTTTGGGCTTTGCAGTATCAGCTAGTCTGATCTGCCAGTAGCCAGCTGTCAAGTCAAATGTGCTGAGATATTTGGCTGAGGCCAAAGTATCTATTAGCTCATCTGCCCTTGGTATTGGATGGGCATCAGTCCTAGTGACTGCATTGAGACCCCTGTAGTCCACACAAAACCTCATCTCTCTTTTTCCACCACTGGTGTGAGGTTTTGGCACAAGGACCACTGGACTAGCCCAAGGGCTATCTGAGGGTTCAATAACTCCCAACTCCAACATTTTCTGGACTTCAGTCCTGATACAGTCCCTGACATGGTCAGGTTGCCTATAAATCTTATTTTTAATAGGCAGACTGTCCCCAGTGTCCACTTCATGAGTGCACCAGGTGGTCTGACTGGGTGTCAGTGAAAACATGTGTCTAAACTGATTGAGCACCTGTCTACAATCAGTTTGTTGCTGGGTAGTGAGGCTGCCTGCCAAGGCTACACCATCTACTGACCCATCGTCAGGGTTCTGTGAGAGCAGGTCAGGGAGTGGGTCACTCTCTTCCTCCTGCCCTTCATCAGTAGCCATGAGCAAGCCCATGTCTGCCCTGTCCACATAGGGTTTTAACCTGTTGACATGGAGAACCCTGTGGGGAGTCCTGGGTGTTCCTAGGTCTACTAAGTAGGTAACCTCACCCTTCTGCTCAACAATAGTGTGGGGTCCACTCCATTTGTCTTGGAGAGCTGCTGGGGCCACTGGCTCCAACACCCACACCTTCTGTCCTGGCTGGTAAACAGTCAGAACAGCCTTTGGTCATGCCAGGCCTTTTGAAGTTCCTGGCTAGCCTCAAGGTTTTTAGTTGCCTTTTTCATATACTCAGCCATCCGGGAGCGGAGACCAAGTACATAGTCCACTATGTCTTGCTTTGGGGGCTTGAGAGGTAACTCCCATCCTTCCTTCACCAAGCACAGTGGACCCCTGACAGGGTGGCCAAACAAAAGTTCAAAAGGGCTGTAACCAACCCCCTTCTGAGGCACCTCCCTATATGCAAATAAAAGGCAGGGCAAGAGTATGTCCCATCTTCGCCTAAGCTTTTCTGGGAGCCCTTTAATCATGCCCTTCAAGGTTTTGTTGAATCTCTCAACTAAACCATTGCATTGTGGGTGATAGGGTGTGGTGAACTTGTAAGTCACTCCACACTCCTTCCACATTGCTTTTAAGTATCCAGGCATAAAGTTTGCCCCCCTGTCTGATACCACCTCCTTAGGAAAGCCCACTCTTGAGAAAATTCCCAGGAGGGCCCTTGCCACCACAGGTGCTGTAGTGGTCCTAAGGGGAATAGCCTCTGGGTACCTGGTGGCATGATCCACTACCACCAGGATAAACCTGTGCCCAGATGCTGTTTAGGGATCCATGGGACCAACAATGTCAATCTCTACCCTTTCAAAGGGCACCCCCACCACAGGTAGTGGTATCAGGGGGGCCTTTGTAGTGCAACCTGCCTTGCCACTGGCCTGGCAGGTTACACAGGAGCGACAAAACTCCTTGGTGTCTTCAGACATGTGGGGCCAGTGAAAGTGAGGGACAATTCTGTCCCAAGTCTTGTTCTGGCCCAGGTGACCTGCCAAGGGAATATCATGGGCTAGGGTCAATAGGAAGCCCCTGAACTTTAGAGGTATAACCAACCTCCTGGTAGCACCAGGCTTGGGGTCTCTACACTCTGAGTACAGGAGTCCATCATCCCAATACACTGTATGGGGACCACTAGCTTTCCCAGCAGCCTCAGCAGCAGCTTGCTGTCTGAGGGGTTCAAGAGAGGGGCAGCTCTGCTGCTCCTGGCTCAGATCTGCCCTGGAAGGTCCCCCTGTCCCCAAGAACTCAACCTGGTCAGGTTCAAGCTCCTCTGGGACAGTTCCTTCCTCAGGACTGAGATCATCCCCCTCAAGGGACTGATCTTCCTTCTGAGCCAAGGGGGAAGGCACTGCCTTTACCCTACTACTCCTCCTCTTTGAAGGCACTTGGTCCATTATTCCAGAATCCAAGGCCTGTTCAGTGCTAGACATTTTGGCTTGTGACCTGGTCACAGCAAACACATCTGCAGGGATCCCCAGCATTTCTGCATGGGTCCTGAGCTCCACTTCTGCCCAAGCTGAAGTTTCTAAGTCATTGCCAAGCAAGCATTTGACTGGTAGGTTTGCACTCACCACAACCTTCTTAAGGCCAGTTACCCCTCCCCAGGAGAAGTTAACAACTGCCAGAGTATGGTCTGTTCTGACGTTGCTAGCATTGGTCACTTGGTACATCTCACCAAGTATAACTTGCCCAGGATTCACAAGGTCTTGTGTCACCATGGTGACACTTGCCCCTGTGTCCCTAAATGTCAAAGCCTCTCGTCCATTGATTAAAGGCTGTTGTCTGTACTTGCCCAGATTACTGGGACTCACAGAGGAGGTCACATCCATGCCTCCATCACAGACTAACACAGCCTGAGTGAGTTCTCTGACTAGGTCAGAGCCCAACTCAGTACCCAGGGTGAACCCTACTAAACCCTTGGCTGGAGCACTCCCACCAACTGTAACTGTACTAGGGGGAACATGTGCCTCAGGGGCATTGGTGGGTGCTGGACTTGAGTCTTTGGACTTGGTGCAATCACTGGTCCAGTGGGTCTTTTGCTTACAGACCTTGCACCATGGTTTTCTTTGGCCTTTCCCTTTTGTAGACTGTGAATCCCCACCTGAAGAAGATTTTTGGGGGCCTTGTGAAGACTTTTGATCTTTACCCTTCTCCCCACCTTTTTCAGAGTTCTTAGAATCTTGCTTCTTAGGGTCACCACCTTGGTTCTGTACTTTCTGCCTCACCCTGGTTCTGACCCATTTGTCTGCCTTCTTTCCCAATTCTTGGGGAGAGGTCAGATCAGAGTCCACCAGGTACTGATGCAACAGCTGATTTTGACAGTTATTAAGAATCTGCTCCCTCATTATCAGATTGTACAATCCTGTGAAGTCACACACCTTACTGCCCATCAACCAGCCTTCCAGAGCCTTAGCAGAACAATCCACATAGTCTACCCAGTCTTGAGTCTGTGCTTTTTGGGTATCTCTGAACTTCAACCTGTATTGTTCAGTTGTTAGGCCAAACCCATCAATAAGAGCACTCTTCAAGACCTTGTAATTAGCAGCATCCTCCTCTCTTACAGTGAGGAGCTTGTCTCTACCTTTGTATGCAAAGGAGAGCCACAAGATTGCTGCCCACTGCTCCTGAGGGACCTTCTGTACTTTACAGGCCCTCTCTAGAGCAGTTATCCATTTGTGGATGTCATCCACACTCTGGTAGGGAGGGACAATCTTGCTCAGGTTCCTATGGTCATAGGACCTTTCCCTATCTCTAGGGACATGGCTGCCACCATGGGACTCTAGTCCCAACTTTCTTCTCTCTTTGTAGAGATCTAGGGACTCCCTGTCTATAGCCAGTTGCCGTTTTCTGAGTTCAAGCTGAGCTTCCTCATATTGAACCAGCCTCTTTCTTCTCTCATGAGAGGATTCCCTCCTATGAGAGGAGACAGAGGTCCCTATGGAGGTGCCAGAGTGGTTAGACTCCTGAGAAGGAGACCTAGACCTTCTGGGCACACTCATAATCCTTCCTGGGGGACAAAGTGGGGATCATTCTGATCTTCCTCTTCATCTTCCACAGGAGGGATTGGGTTATCCAGGTCAGGGTCATTGTCACCCTCCTGGTCAGTTCCAGAGGGGGAGCTGGGGGTACTGCTACCCCTGGCCCCATCCTCATCTTCTGCCCCACCCTCTGCTCCTACCCCTTCAGTCCCTAAGGGCCTGCTGAGATCATAAGCCTCCAACATCTCTCTAAGATGTTGGGTGGTGGGACTTTGTCCTGTCTTCAGTTTCCTCAAGTTACATAATGCTCTCAATTCCAAGAATGGGAGTGTATCATACTTGGAGGGGAGAAGCCCATGGGCTTCTGGCAAGGACTCACTGGGTCCTGGCTTTGAAGACATCACTAGTGAGGTGTGGTGTATGCACTACCTACTCTAGTGTGGCCTACTAAACTCTCTTGAGTTGTAGAAAGGGTGTGCTATCCCTTAACACACAACTCTAAGTTCAGTAGAACTTACTGTATTCTAAGCTTAAATTATATGTACCTTAGGTACCTTTAGTGGTTTTCAGTTGATCAATTCAAGTGAGATTATCTGGTAAAACAATAGCAAGCTGGAATCCCACACGCTGCACACCAATGTGAGAAGTTGGCCTGGCATATGCTGTCCACTAATTATAGTGGGCACCTTGCACCAGTTCAAACAACCCCTTATTGGAGATAGGTTAAAGACAACCTTATTGAAAGCTATCCTAGTGGTAGCTATGGAGAGCAGCCTTCAGGCTAAGTCTTGAAGGAATGTAAAGCAGCTTGTTTTACCAGTCTATAATCTCTTGAATGATCAAATGAAAGAGCACCACACCAGGTATATATTCAAAATATATGTATTTATTGCTAAACACACCCCTCTAGTCTCTTTGTGAGGCTAGAGTTCGAAGTACACAAGTTATAAGTTATTTAAACACAGTAATAGCACAAATACACGTTTGGGCCCTAGGGGCGTACCAAACCATATACCAATAAAGTGGTATAAGAACCACGACTGAACTAGACACTATGCCTAGAGCCTCTAGAAGTGCTTGGACCACAAGGAACCACCCAAGGTAGTGACACAGGGGACCCACGGGGGACGCGTGCAGTGTAAATACACAACGGCGATACGCCGTTAACTTCTATGGAGAAAGTCGCGATCAGGAAATTAAAGAAAAGGGACACTTAAAGGAAGACTTGGAGCAAACCCTTTGAGAACTAGGTCGTTCTAGAGTCTCTACCCACGGGAGCACCGGAGTACTCTTGTTACCTCACCCAGGGAAGCCGGGTGCATAGGTGCCTTTCGGGGTCGGGTTTCGTCGTCGATTTGAATGGCGATCTGCTGCAAAGTGCTGCTGGCGACCAAGTGGAAAGTGTCCGGGTGGATCCAAGAGTGGATCGGAGATCTGAAGAACCTGAAAGCAGAGGGGACAGAGTCTGGGTCACTAGCCAGTGACCAGGAAGGCGATGAGCGGATGCCCACCGATGTCGAGTGCTTCAGGTAGGTTGACGGTCATCTTGACTCTTCAGCCACGAGGTCCAGGAGGCGTTGTCGGCGACCAGGAGCAGGATTCGGGCTGGTACACGATGTCTGTCGAGTGCTGAGGTGTCGGCGACCGGATTGGACCCAACAAGCCTTGGCAACGGCAAGACTCGATGACAGTGAAGAATGACGATGATGCAGACCAGTAAGGTCTGAAGAACTCACCCAGCAAGGGTAAGTGAGGGCAAGCCTGGAGCAATCAGGGAGCCCAAGAAGAAAAGTATTGGCCTTCATGAAGGGCTACTAGCCAATGGGCTAGCGACCGCGAAGGAGCCTCGAGACGTCGCACGTGGAGCTGGCTCACAGGACACTCGTGGAGTGGAGGCCAGAGATCTTCGGTGCAGTTGGTGCTGGAGGCTAGGGCTACTAGGAGCCCAAAGCACGACTTCGTGGGAGACTCAGAAGAGGATGCACTAGCAAATGCGTGCAGTGTCCAGGGGTCATGGTTCCACGTTACCCACGACAGCTACGGGCCTCAGCTTTGCTGGGGACTCAGGGCAGCCTCGGGTAAGTCTGGAA
This sequence comes from Calotriton arnoldi, assembly GCA_963921515.1. Lineage (NCBI taxonomy): Eukaryota > Metazoa > Chordata > Amphibia > Caudata > Salamandridae > Calotriton > Calotriton arnoldi. The sequence continues at coordinate 75,923 of CAWUFW010012304.1, read as the reverse complement.
ATCTACCTCTGGTGATGCAAAGACTTCGGCATCTGACGGGAGCTTAGGCGATGCAGACCAGACAATTGCTTCTTTGGTGCCTGCCAAGCAGGGGAGTCACTCCTTGACCCCAAGGGAGATTCTTCTGTCCTCTAGTCTTGAGTAGAGCATCGAAGGTCCAGGATTCAGTGTCAGAGTTTCGTCCAGGGATAATCTAAAGTCCTAAGGACTGGGTTCCTATACTTATACTAAGTTTAGGGGTTGGACTACTCTGTGGCCCCACCTATGGGTGGGTCAGGGCAGAGGGGTGGCTACACCCCTTTCCCTTTGTCCAGTTCGCGCCAAAGCAGGGGCTGCAAGCCCCTGATCCGGTTTGAACTGGGGTATGCACAGGGACACAAAGTGTGCCCCCGGTGCAGGACTTCAAAGCACCCGAAAGTGCTCCCGCCCAGCCCCAATACACATTATCCTGTCTGGGGAGGTGGTCACACCTCCCTGGGACAGGAAACCTATTGTCCAGGCCTCCCCTGCCGGAGTTTCGTCCAGCAGCAGGAGGCCAGACTCGTGTCTGTGGCAGCAGCATCCATTTTGTGATGCCAGGGCTTTAGAAAGAAGTTACCGGCCAGGCCAGGGTTAACATGTCTCTCCTCTAGAAGGGTGGAATGCTACCCCCGCCACCAGAATTGGTGGGGGGTAGTATTCCAAGATGTTTGACACCAAACACGACATGTTTAGGTGCAGCCATTCCAAAGTTAGCATTTAACGCGAGGTTATAATGCGCTTAAGAGTATATGGTCAGGCTGCACTACAAACAGCATCAGAGAAGGGTCTCCGAACGCTGCAGAGGGGCCCTGCTCATGCAGGGGCACCCTCTCACATAGGAACCACGCACTCTGCCTTCAGGATTGATAAGGCCTGCCATAGGAGTGACTTATAGGTTTATATGTGTGTATGTATTTAGTGATATAGGTAACCTATATCACAGTAAGGGGTGCATGCACCACCTTACCCAGGCTGCAGTAGCAGACCTGTGGTGTCAGTTTGGATGGCCTTCCAGGGGTGGCATAATACATGCTGCAGCCCCTGGTAGGCCTCTGAGGTACCTATGCCCTTGGTACATAGTATACCATATACTAGGGACTTATAAGGGCACTCCAGATTCCAATCAGTGATGTGCCTAAGGCACATGGAAACCATTTTAGAGAGGAAGCAGCTAGGCTGGGGTTCTGATTAGCAGGGCCCCAGCCAGACTAAGGTCGAAAAACAGTGAAGCATCAGCAAAAAGTGGGGGTACCCATGTGAAGCAGATCCTACTCTCCTACACCACCCACTGGAGGGTTTAATCTTTTACCACAAGTCCCAGGATGCATTGTCAGAATCCACCAAAATATGTCCACCAGGGGGCTAAAAACTTGAAATAGAGGAAGGAAATTAAAATTGTGGTAATTGCGAGATGCCAAGGCGGAACCTTTGAGAAAGGTTGGAGACGACTGAAATGCGTCAGGACTGCCGAAAAATGAATTACATTTATTTACTTTCACTGTGGAATGTGACTCATTGCTTTCCGTGAAGGAGAGAGTTGGAACGATGTTAAGACGGCTTGGTTCAGCCCCGAGTCACGCACCGCCTGCAAGAGTGCCGTCACTGCCCGAAAATGAACCCTGTTGTGTGCTCGTGGAAACGTGAAGGGACAGTAGTGCGCCACCGAAGATTAGCTTCGGTATGGTCTCCCAGCAACCTTAAAAGTGGGCATGCTATGGAGCGACAGTGAAGGAAAATAGACTTTAATTCCTGACATAATCATGCAAATTCGTGGCACCACCCACTGGAGGGTTTAATCTTTTACCACAAGTCCCAGGATGCATTGTCAGAATCCACCAAAGGATGTCCACCAGGGGTCTAAAAACTTGAAATAGAGGAAGGAAACTAACATTGTGGTGATTGCGAGATGCCAAGGCGGAACCTTTGAGAAAAGTCGAAGACGACTGAAATGCGTCAGGACTGCCGAAAAATGAATTAAAAGTATTTACTTTCACTGTGGAGTGCGACTCATTGCTTTCCATGAAGGAGAGAGTTGGAACGATGTTAAGGCGGCTTGGTTCAGCCCCGAGTCACGCACCGCCTGCAAGAGTGCCGTCACTGCCCGAAAATGAACCCTGTTGTGTGCTTGTGGAAACGTGAAGGGACAGTAGTGCGCCACCGAAAATTGGCTTCGGTATGGTCTCCCAGCAACCTTAAAAGTGGGCATGCTATGGAGCGACAGTGAAGGAAAATAGACTTTAATTCCTGACATAATCATGCAAATTCGTGGCACCACCCACTGGAGGGTTTAATCTTTTACCACAAGTCCCAGGATGCATTGTCAGAATCCACCAAAGGATGTCCACCAGGGTTCTAAAAATTTGAAATAGAGGAAGGAAACTAACATTGTGGTCATTGCGAGATGCCAAGACGGAACCTTTGAGAAAAGTCGAAGACGACTGAAACGCGTCGTGACTGCCGAAAAATGAATTAAAATTATTTACTTTCACTGTGGAGTGCGACTCATTTTTCCGTGAAGGAGAGAGCTGGAATGATGTTAAGGCGGCTTTGTTCAGCCCCGAGTCACGCACCGCCAGCAAGAGCGCCATCACTGTCCGAAATTGAACCCTGTTGTGTGCTCGTGGAAACGTGAAGGGTCAGTAGTGCGCCACCGAAGATTGGCTTCGGTATGGTCTCCCAGCAACCTTAAAAGTGGGCATCCTATGGAGCGACAGTGAAGGAAAATAGACTTTAATTCCTGACATAATCATGCAAATTCGTGGCACCACCCACTGGAGGGTGTAATCTTTTACCACAAGTGCCAGGATGCATTGTCAGAATCCACCAAAGGATGTCCACCAGGGGGCTAAAAACTTGAAATAGAGGAAGGAAACTAACATTGTGGTAATTGCGAGATGCCAAGGCGGAACCTTTGAGAAAGGTTGAAGACGACTGAAACGCGTCAGGACTGCCGAAAAATTAATTAAAAGTATTTACTTTCACTGTGGAGTGCGACTCATTGCTTTCCATGAAGGAGAGAGTTGGAACAATGTTAAGGCGGCTTGGTTCAGCCCAGAGTCATGCACCGCCAGCAAGAGTGCCGTCACTGCCCGAAATTGAACCCTGTTGTGTGCTCGTGGAAACGTGAAGGGTCAGTAGTGCGCCACCGAAGATTGGCTTCGGTATGGTCTCCCAGCAACCTTAAAAGTGGGCATCCTATGGAGCGACAGTGAAGGAAAATAGACTTTAATTCCTGACATAATCATGCAAATTCGTGGCACCACCCACTGGAGGGTGTAATCTTTTACCACTAGTCCCAGGATGCATTGTCAGAATCCAACAAAGGGTGTCCACCAGTGGGCTAAAAACTTGAAATAGAGGAAGGAAACTAACATTGTGGTAATTGCGAGATGCCAAGGCGGAACCTTTGAGATAGGTCGAAGACGACTGAAACGCGTCAGGACTGCTGAAAAATGAATTAAAAGTATTTACTTTCACTGTGGAGTGCGACTCATTGCTTTCCGTGAAGGAGAGAGTTGGAACAATGTTAAGGCGGCTTGGTTCAGCCCCGAGTCACGCACCGCCAGCAAGAGCGCCGTCACTGCCCGAAATTGAACCCTGTTGTGTGCTCGTGGAAACGTGAAGGGTCAGTAGTGCGCCACCGAAGATTGGCTTCGGTATGGTCTCCCAGCAACCTTAAAAGTGGGCATGCTATGGAGCGATAGTGAAGGAAAAAAGACTTTAATTCCTAACATAATCATGCAAATTCGTGGCACCACCCACTGGAGGGTTTAATCTTTTACCACAAGTCCCAGGATGCATTGTCAGAATCCACCAAAAAATGTCCACCAGGGGGCTAAAAACTTGAAATAGAGGAAGGAAATTAAAATTGTGGTCATTGCGAGATGCCAAGACGGAACCTTTGAGAAAAGTCGAAGACGACTGAAACGCGTCGTGACTGCCGAAAAATGAATTAAAATTATTTACTTTCACTGTGGAGTGCGACTCATTTTTCCGTGAAGGAGAGAGCTGGAATGATGTTAAGGCGGCTTTGTTCAGCCCCGAGTCACGCACCGCCAGCAAGAGCGCCATCACTGTCCGAAATTGAACCCTGTTGTGTGCTCGTGGAAACGTGAAGGGTCAGTAGTGCGCCACCGAAGATTGGCTTCGGTATGGTCTCCCAGCAACCTTAAAAGTGGGCATCCTATGGAGCGACAGTGAAGGAAAATAGACTTTAATTCCTGACATAATCATGCAAATTCGTGGCACCACCCACTGGAGGGTGTAATCTTTTACCACAAGTGCCAGGATGCATTGTCAGAATCCACCAAAGGATGTCCACCAGGGGGCTAAAAACTTGAAATAGAGGAAGGAAACTAACATTGTGGTAATTGCGAGATGCCAAGGCGGAAACCTTTGAGAAAGGTTGAAGATGACTGAAACGCGTCAGGACTGCCGAAAAATTAATTAAAAGTATTTACTTTCACTGTGGAGTGCGACTCATTGCTTTCCATGAAGGAGAGAGTTGGAACAATGTTAAGGCGGCTTGGTTCAGCCCAGAGTCATGCACCGCCAGCAAGAGTGCCGTCACTGCCCGAAATTGAACCCTGTTGTGTGCTCGTGGAAACGTGAAGGGTCAGTAGTGCGCCACCGAAGATTGGCTTCGGTATGGTCTCCCAGCAACCTTAAAAGTGGGCATCCTATGGAGCGACAGTGAAGGAAAATAGACTTTAATTCCTGACATAATCATGCAAATTCGTGGCACCACCCACTGGAGGGTGTAATCTTTTACCACTAGTCCCAGGATGCATTGTCAGAATCCAACAAAGGGTGTCCACCAGTGGGCTAAAAACTTGAAATAGAGGAAGGAAACTAACATTGTGGTAATTGCGAGATGCCAAGGCGGAACCTTTGAGATAGGTCGAAGACGACTGAAACGCGTCAGGACTGCTGAAAAATGAATTAAAAGTATTTACTTTCACTGTGGAGTGCGACTCATTGCTTTCCGTGAAGGAGAGAGTTGGAACAATGTTAAGGCGGCTTGGTTCAGCCCCGAGTCACGCACCGCCAGCAAGAGCGCCGTCACTGCCCGAAATTGAACCCTGTTGTGTGCTCGTGGAAACGTGAAGGGTCAGTAGTGCGCCACCGAAGATTGGCTTCGGTATGGTCTCCCAGCAACCTTAAAAGTGGGCATGCTATGGAGCGATAGTGAAGGAAAAAAGACTTTAATTCCTAACATAATCATGCAAATTCGTGGCACCACCCACTGGAGGGTTTAATCTTTTACCACAAGTCCCAGGATGCATTGTCAGAATCCACCAAAAAATGTCCACCAGGGGGCTAAAAACTTGAAATAGAGGAAGGAAATTAAAATTGTGGTAATTGCGAGATGCCAAGGCGGAACCTTTGAGAAAGGTCGAAGACGACTGAAATGCGTCAGGACTGCCGAAAAATGAATTACATTTATTTACTTTCACTGTGGAATGCGACTCATTGCTTTCCATGAAGGAGAGAGTTGGAACGATGTTAAGGCGGCTTGGTTCAGCCCCGAGTCACGCACCGCCTGCAAGAGTGCCGTCATTGCCCGAAAATGAACCCTGTTGTGTGCTCGTGGAAACGTTAAGGGACAGTAGTCCGCCACCGAAGATTGGCTTCGGTATGGTCTCCCAGCAACCTTAAAAGTGGGCATGCTATGGAGCGACAGTGAAGGAAAAAAGACTTTAATTCCTGACATAATCAAGCAAATTCGTGGCACCACCCACTGGAGGATTTAATCTTTTACCACTAGTCCCAGGATGCATTGTCAGAATCCACCAAAGGATGTCCACCAAGGGGCTAAAAACTTGAAATAGAGGAAGGAAACTAACATTGTGGTAATTGCGAGATGCCAAGGCGGAACATTTGAGATAGGTCGAAGACGACTGAAACGCGTCAGGACTGCTGAAAAATGAATTAAAAGTATTTACTTTCACTGTGGAGTGCGACTCATTGCTTTCATTGAAGGAGAGAGTTGGAACGATGTTAAAGCGGCTTGGTTCAGCCCCGAGTCACGCACCGCCAGCAAGAGCGCTGTCACTGCCCGAAATTGAACCCTGTTGTGTGCTCGTGGAAACGTGAAGGGTCAGTAGTGCGCCACCGAAGATTGGCTTCGGTATGGTCTCCCAGCAACCTTAAAAGTGGGCAGGCTATGGAGCGAGAGTGAAGGAAAATAGACTTTAATTCCTAACATAATCATGCAAATTCGTGGCACCACCCACTGGAGGGTTTAATCTTTTACCACAAGTCCCAGGATGCATTGTCAGAATCCACCAAAGGATGTCCACCAGGGGGCTAAAAACTTGAAATAGAGGAAGGAAATTAAAATTGTGGTAATTGCGAGATGCCAAGGCGGAACCTTTGAGAAAGGTCGGAGACGACTGAAATGTGTCAGGACTGCCGAAAAATGAATTACATTTATTTACTTTCACTGTGGAATGCGACTCATTGCTTTCCGTGGAGAGAGTTGGAACGATGTTAAGGCGGCTTGGTTCAGCCCCGAGTCACGCACCGCCTGCAAGAGTGCCGTCACTGCCCGAAAATGAACCCTGTTGTGTGCTCGTGGAAACGTGAAGGGACAGTAGTGCGCCACCGAAGATTGGCTTCGGTATGGTCTCCCAGCAACCTTAAAAGTGGGCATGCTATGGAGCGACAGTGAAGGAAAATAGACTTTAATTCCTGACATAATCATGCAAATTCGTGGCACCACCCACTGGAGGGTTTAATCTTTTACCACAAGTCCCAGGATGCATTGTCAGAATCCACCAAAGGATGTCCACCAGGGGTCTAAAAACTTGAAATAGAGGAAGGAAACTAACATTGTGGTGATTGCGAGATGCCAAGGCGGAACCTTTGAGAAAAGTCGAAGACGACTGAAACGCGTCAGGACTGCCGAAAAATGAATTAAAATTATTTACTTTCACTCTGGAGTGTGACTCATTGCTTTCCATGAAGGAGAGAGCTGGAACGATGTTAAGGCGGCTTGGTTCAGCGCCGAGTCACGCACCGCCAGCAAGAACGCCGTCACTGTCCGAAATTGAACCCTGTTGTGTGCTCGTGGAAACGTGAAGGGTCAGTAGTGCGCCACCATAGATTGGCTTCGGTATGGTCTCCCAGCAACCTTAAAAGTGGGCATCCTATGGAGCGATAGTGAAGGAAAATAGACTTTAATTCCTGACATAATCATGCAAATTCGTGGCACCAACCACTGGAGGGTGTAATCTTTTACCACAAGTGCCAGGATGCATTGTCAGAATCCACCAAAGGATGTCCACCAGGGGGCTAAAAACTTGAAATAGAGGAAGGAAACTAACATTGTGGTAATTGCGAGATGCCAAGGCGGAACCTTTGAGAAAGGTCAAAGACGACTGAAACGCGTCAGGACTGCCGAAAAAATAATTAAAAGTATTTACTTTCACTGTGGAGTGCGACTCATTGCTTTCCGTGAAGGAGAGAGTTGGTACAATGTTAAGGCGGCTTGGTTCAGCCCAGAGTCATGCACCGCCAGCAAGAGCGTCGTCACTGCCCAAAATTGAACCCTGTTGTGTGCTCGTGGAAACGTGAAGGGTCAGTAGTGCGCCACCGAAGATTGGCTTCGGTATGGTCTCCCAGCAACCTTAAAAGTGGGCATGCTATGGAGCGATAGTGAAGGAAAAAAGATTTTAATTCCTAACATAATCATGCAAATTCGTGGCACCACCCACTGGAGGGTTTAATCTTTTACCACAAGTCCCAGGATGCATTGTCAGAATCCACCAAAAAATGTCCACCAGGGGGCTAAAAACTTGATTTAGAGGAAGGAAATTAAAATTGTGGTAATTGCGAGATGCCAAGGCGGAACCTTTGAGAAAGGTCGAAGACGACTGAAATGCGTCAGGACTGCCGAAAAATGAATTACATTTATTTACTTTCACTGTGGAATGCGACTCATTGCTTTCCATGAAGGAGAGAGTTGGAACGATGTTAAGGCGGCTTGGTTCAGCCCCGAGTCACGCACCGCCTGCAAGAGTGCCGTCACTGCCCGAAAATGAACCCTGTTGTGTGCTCGTGGAAACGTTAAGGGACAGTAGTCCGCCACCGAAGATTGGCTTCGGTATGGTCTCCCAGCAACCTTAAAAGTGGGCATGCTATGGAGCGACAGTGAAGGAAAATAGACTTTAATTCCTGACATAATCAAGCAAATTCGTGGCACCACCCACTGGAGGATTTAATCTTTTACCACTAGTCCCAGGATGCATTGTCAGAATCCACCAAAGGATGTCCACCAAGGGGCTAAAAACTTGAAATAGAGGAAGGAAACTAACATTGTGGTAATTGCGAGATGCCAAGGCGGAACATTTGAGATAGGTCGAAGACGACTGAAACACGTCAGGACTGCTGAAAAATGAATTAAAAGTATTTACTTTCACTGTGGAGTGCGACTCATTGCTTTCATTGAAGGAGAGAGTTGGAACGATGTTAAAGCGGCTTGGTTCAGCCCCGAGTCACGCACCGCCAGCAAGAGCGCTGTCACTGCCTGAAATTGAACCCTGTTGTGTGCTCGTGGAAACGTGAAGGGTCAGTAGTGCGCCACCGAAGATTGGCTTCGGTATGGTCTCCCAGCAACCTTAAAAGTGGGCAGGCTATGGAGCGAGAGTGAAGGAAAATAGACTTTAATTCCTAACATAATCATGCAAATTCGTGGCACCACCCACTGGAGGGTTTAATCTTTTACCACAAGTCCCAGGATGCATTGTCAGAATCCACCAAAGGATGTCCACCAGGGGGCTAAAAACTTGAAATAGAGGAAGGAAATTAAAATTGTGGTAATTGCGAGATGCCAAGGCGGAACCTTTGAGAAAGGTCGGAGACGACTGAAATGTGTCAGGACTGCCGAAAAATGAATTACATTTATTTACTTTCACTGTGGAATGCGACTCATTGCTTTCCGTGGAGAGAGTTGGAACGATGTTAAGGCGGCTTGGTTCAGCCCCGAGTCACGCACCGCCTGCAAGAGTGCCGTCACTGCCCGAAAATGAACCCTGTTGTGTGCTCGTGGAAACGTGAAGGGACAGTAGTGCGCCACCGAAGATTGGCTTCGGTATGGTCTCCCAGCAACCTTAAAAGTGGGCATGCTATGGAGCGACAGTGAAGGAAAATAGACTTTAATTCCTGACATAATCATGCAAATTCGTGGCACCACCCACTGGAGGGTTTAATCTTTTACCACAAGTCCCAGGATGCATTGTCAGAATCCACCAAAGGATGTCCACCAGGGGTCTAAAAACTTGAAATAGAGGAAGGAAACTAACATTGTGGTGATTGCGAGATGCCAAGGCGGAACCTTTGAGAAAAGTCGAAGACGACTGAAACGCGTCAGGACTGCCGAAAAATGAATTAAAATTATTTACTTTCACTCTGGAGTGTGACTCATTGCTTTCCATGAAGGAGAGAGCTGGAACGATGTTAAGGCGGCTTGGTTCAGCGCCGAGTCACGCACCGCCAGCAAGAACGCCGTCACTGTCCGAAATTGAACCCTGTTGTGTGCTCGTGGAAACGTGAAGGGTCAGTAGTGCGCCACCATAGATTGGCTTCGGTATGGTCTCCCAGCAACCTTAAAAGTGGGCATCCTATGGAGCGATAGTGAAGGAAAATAGACTTTAATTCCTGACATAATCATGCAAATTCGTGGCACCAACCACTGGAGGGTGTAATCTTTTACCACAAGTGCCAGGATGCATTGTCAGAATCCACCAAAGGATGTCCACCAGGGGGCTAAAAACTTGAAATAGAGGAAGGAAACTAACATTGTGGTAATTGCGAGATGCCAAGGCGGAACCTTTGAGAAAGGTCAAAGACGACTGAAACGCGTCAGGACTGCCGAAAAAATAATTAAAAGTATTTACTTTCACTGTGGAGTGCGACTCATTGCTTTCCGTGAAGGAGAGAGTTGGAACGATGTTAAGGCGGCTTGGTTCAGCCCCGAGTCACGCACCGCCAGCAAGAGCGCCGTCACGGCCCAAAATTGAACCCTGTTGTGTGCTCGTGGAAATGTGAAGGGTCAGTAGTGCGCCACCGAAGATTGGCTTCGGTATGGTCTCCCAGCAACCTTAAAAGTGGGCATGCTATGGAGTGACAGTGAAGGAAAATAGACTTTAATTCATGACATAATCATGCAAATTCGTGGCACCACCCACTGGAGGGTTTAATCTTTTACCACAAGTCCCAGGATGCATTGTCAGAATCCACCAAAGGATGTCCACCAGGGGGGCTAAAAACTTGAAATAGAGAAAGGAAACTAACATTGTGGTAATTGCGAGATGCCAAGGCGGAAACTTTGAGAAAGGTCGAAGACGACTGCAACGCGTCAGGACTGCCGAAAAATGAATTAAAATTATTTACTTTCACTCTGGAGTGCGACTCATTGCTTTCCGTGAAGGAGAGAGCTGGAACGATGTTAAGGCGGCTTGGTTCAGCCCAGAGTCATGCACCGCCAGCAAGAGCGCCGTCACTGTCCGAAATTGAACCCTGTTGTGTGCTCGTGGAAACGTGAACGGTCAGTAGTGCGCCACCGAAGATTGGCTTCGGTATGGTCTCCCAGCAACCTTAAAAGTGGGCATCCTATGGAGCGATAGTGAAGGAAAATAGACTTTAATTCCTGACATAATCAAGCAAATTCGTGGCACCACCCACTGGAGGGTTTAATCTTTTACCACAAGTCCCAGGATGCATTGTCAGAATCCACCAAAGGATGTCCACCAGGGGGCTAAAAACTTGAAATAGAGGAAGGAAACTAACATTGTGGTAATTGCGAGATGCCAAGGCGGAACCTTTGAGAAAGGTCAAAGACGACTGAAACGCGTCAGGACTGCCGAAAAAATAATTAAAAGTATTAACTTTTACTGTGGAGTGCGACTCATTGCTTTCCGTGAAGGAGAGAGTTGGAACAATGTTAAGGCGGCTTGGTTCAGCCCGAGTCACGCACCGCCAGCAAGAGCGCCGTCACTGCCCGAAATTGAACCCTGTTGTGTGCTCGTGGAAACATGAAGGGTCAGTAGTGCGCCACCGAAGATTGGCTTCGGTATGGTCTCCCAGCAACCTTAAAAGTGGGCAGGCTATGGAGCGAGAGTGAAGGAAAATAGACTTTAATTCCTAACATAATCATGCAAATTCGTGGCACCACCCACTGGAGGGTTTAATCTTTTACCACAAGTCCCAGGATGCATTGTCAGAATCCACCAAAGGATGTCCACCAGGGGGCTAAAAACTTGAAATAGAGGAAGGAAATTAAAATTGTGGTAATTGTGAGATGCCAAGGCGGAACCTTTGAGAAAGGTTGGAGACGAGTGAAATACGTCAGGACTGCCGAAAAATGAATTACATTTATTTACTTTCACTGTGGAATGCGACTCATTGCTTTCCGTGAAGGAGAGAGTTGGAACGATGTTAAGGCGGCTTGGTTCAGCCCCGAGTCACGCACCGCCTGCAAGAGTGCCGTCACTGCCCGAAAATGAACCCTGTTGTGTGCTCGTGGAAACGTGAAGGGACAGTAGTGCGCCACCGAAGATTGGCTTCGGTATGGTCTCCCAGCAACCTTAAAAGTGGGCATGCTATGGAGCGACAATGAAGGAAAATAGACTTTAATTCCTGACATAATCATGCAAATTCGTGGCACCACCCACTGGAGGGTTTAATCTTTTACCACAAGTCCCAGGATGCATTGTCAGAATCCACCAAAGGATGTCCACCAGGGGTCTAAAAACTTGAAATAGAGGAAGGAAACTAACATTGTGGTGATTGCGAGATGCCAAGGCGGAACCTTTGAGAATAGTCGAAGACGACTGAAATGCGTCAGGACTGCCGAAAAATGAATTAAAAGTATTTACTTTCACTGTGGAGTGCGACTCATTGATTTCCGTGAAGGAGAGAGTTGGAACAATGTTAAGGCAGCTTGGTTCAGCCCCGAGTCACGCACCGCCAGCAAGCGCGCCGTCACTGCCTGAAATTGAACCCTGTTGTGTGCTCGTGGAAACGTGAAGGGTCAGTAGTGCGCCACCGAACATTGGCTTCGGTATGGTCTCCCAGCAACCTTAAAAGTGGGCATGCTATGGAGCGACAGTGAAGGAAAATAGACTTTAATTCCTGACATAATCATGCAAATTCGTGGCACCACCCACTGGAGGGTTTAATCTTTTACCACAAGTCCCAGGATGCATTGTCAGAATCCACCAAAGGATGTCCACCAGGGGTCTAAAAACTTGAAATAGAGGAAGGAAACTAACATTGTGGTAATTGCGAGATGCCAAGGCGGAACCTTTGAGAAAGGTCGAAGACGACTGAAACGCATCAGGACTGCCGAAAAATGAATTAAAAGTATTTACTTTCACTGTGGAGTGCGACTCATTGCTTTCCATGAAGGAGAGAGTTGGAACGATGTTAAGGCGGCTTGGTTCAGCCCCGAGTTACGCACCGCCAGCAAGAGCGCCGTCACTGCCCGAAATTGAACCCTGTTGTGTGCTCGTGGAAACGTGAAGGGTCAGTAGTGCGCCACTGAAGATTGGCTTCGGTATGGTCTCCCAGCAACCTTAAAAGTGGGCATGCTATGGAGCGATAGTGAAGGAAAATAGACTTTAATTCCTGACATAATCATGCAAATTCATGGCACCACCCACTGGAGGGTTTAATCTTTTACCACAAGTCCCAGGATGCATTGTCAGAATCCACCAAAGGATGTCCACCAGGGGGCTAAAAACTTGAAATAGAGGAAGGAAAATAAAATTGTGGTAATTGCGAGATGCCAAGGCGGAACCTTTGAGAAAGGTCGAAGACGACTGAAATGCGTCAGGACTGCCGAAAAATGAATTACATTTATTTACTTTCACTTAGGAATGCGACTCATTGCTTTACATGAAGGAGAGAGTTGGAACGATGTTAAGGCGGCTTGGTTCAGCCCCGAGTCACGCACCGCCTGCAAGAGTGCCGTCACTGCCCGAAAATGAACCCTGTTGTGTGCTTGTGGAAACGTGAAGGGACAGTAGTGCGCCACCGAAAATTGGCTTCGGTATGGTCTCCCAGCAACCTTAAAAGTGGGCATGCTATGGAGAGACAGTGAAGGAAAATAGACTTTAATTCCTGACATAATCATGCAAATTCGTGGCACCAACCACTGGAGGGTTTAATCTTTTACCACAAGTCCCAGGATGCATTGTCAGAATCCACCAAAGGATGTCCACCAGGTGTATAAAAATTTGAAATAGAGGAAGGAAACTAACATTGTGGTCATTGCGAGATACCAAGGCGGAACCTTTGAGAAAAGTCGAAGACGACTGAAACGCGTCAGGACTGCCGAAAAATTAATTAAAATTATTTACTTTCACTGTGGAGTGCGACTCATTCTTTCCGTGAAGGAGAGAGCTGGAACGATGTTAAGGTGGCTTTGTTCAGCCCCGAGTCACGCACCGCCAGCAAGAGCACCATCACTGTCCCAAATTGAACCCTGTTGTGTGCTCGTGGAAACGTGAAGGGTCAGTAGTGCGCCACCGAAGATTGGCTTCGGTATGGTCTCCCAGCAACCTTAAAAGTGGGCATGCTATGGAGCGACAGTGAAGGAAAATAGACTTTAATTCCTGACATAATCATGCAAATTCATGGCACCACCCACTGGAGGGTGTAATCTTTTACCACAAGTGCCAGGATGCATTGTCAGAATCCACCAAAGGATGTCCACCAGGGGGCTAAAAACTTGAAATAGAGGAAGGAAACTAACATTGTGGTAATTGCGAGATGCCAAGGCGGAACCTTTGAGATAGGTCGAAGACGACTGAAACGCGTCAGGACTGCTGAAAAATGAATTACAAGTATTTACTTTCACTGTGGAGTGCGACTCATTGCTTTCCGTGAAGGAGAGAGTTGGAACAATGTTAAGGCGGCTTGGTTCAGCCCCGAGTCACGCACCACCAGCAAGAGCGCCGTCACTGCCCGAAATTGAACCCTGTTGTGTGCTCGTGGAAACGTGAAGGGTCAGTAGTGCGCCACCGAAGATTGGCTTCGGTATGGTCTCCCAGCAACCTTAAAAGTGGGCATGCTATGGAGCGATAGTGAAGGAAAAAAGACTTTAATTCCTAACATAATCATGCAAATTCATGGCACCACCCACTGGAGGGTTTAATCTTTTACCACAAGTCCCAGGATGCATTGTCAGAATCCACCAAAGGATGTCCACCAGGGGGCTAAAAACTTGAAATAGAGGAAGGAAATTAAACTTGTGGTAATTGCGAGATGCCAAGGCGGAACCTTTGAGAAAGGTCGAAGACGACTGAAATGCGTCAGGACTGCCGAAAAATGAATTACATTTATTTACTTTCACTGTGGAATGCGACTCATTGCTTTCCATGAAGGAGAGAGTTGGAACGATGTTAAGGCGGCTTGGTTCAGCCCCGAGTCACGCACCGCCTGCAAGAGTGCCGTCACTGCCCGAAAATGAACCCTGTTGTGTGCTCGTGGAAACGTGAAGGGACAGTAGTGCGCCACCAAAGATTGGCTTCGGTATGGTCTCCCAGCAACCTTAAAAGTGGGCATGCTATGGAGCGACAGTGAAGGAAAATAGACTTTAATTCCTGACATAATCAAGCAAATTCGTGGCACCACCCACTGGAGGGTTTAATCTTTTACCACTAGTCCCAGGATGCATTGTCAGAATCCACCAAAGGATGTCCACCAAGGGGCTAAAAACTTGAATTAGAGGAAGGAAACTAACATTGTGGTAATTGCGAGATGCCAAGGCGGAACATTTGAGATAGGTCGAAGACGACTGAAACGCGTCAGGACTGCTGAAAAATGAATTAAAAGTATTTACTTTCACTGTGGAGTGCGACTCATTGCTTTCATTGAAGGAGAGAGTTGGAACGATGTTAAGGCGGCTTGGTTCAGCCCCGAGTCACGCACCGCCAGCAAGAGCGCCGTCACTGCCCAAAATTGAACCCTGTTGTGTGCTCGTGGAAACGTGAAGGGTCAGTAGTGCGCCACCGAAGTTTGGCTTCAGTATGGTCTCCCAGCAACCTTAAAAGTGGGCAGGCTATGGAGCGAGAGTGAAGGAAAATAGACTTTAATTCCTAACATAATCATGCAAATTCGTGGCACCACCCACTGGAGGGTTTAATCTTTTACCACAAGTCCCAGGATGCATTGTCAGAATCCACCAAAGGATGTCCACCAGGGGCTAAAAACTTGAAATAGAGGAAGGAAATTAAAATTGTGGTAATTGCGAGATGCCAAGGCGGAACCTTTGAGAAAGGTTGGAGACGACTGAAATGCGTCAGGACTGCCGAAAAATGAATTACATTTATTTACTTTCACTGTGGAATGCGACTCATTGCTTTCCGTGAAGGAGAGAGTTGGAACGATGTTAAGGCGGCTTGGTTCAGCCCCGAGTCACGCACCGCCTGCAAGAGTGCCGTCACTGCCCGAAAATGAACCCTGTTGTGTGCTCGTGGAAACGTGAAGGGACAGTAGTGCGCCAACGAAGATTGGCTTCGGTATGGTCTCCCAGCAACCTTAAAAGTGGGCATGCTATGGAGCGACAGTGAAGGAAAATAGACTTTAATTCCTGACATAATCATGCAAATTCGTGGCACCACCCACTGGAGGGTTTAATCTTTTACCACAAGTCCCAGGATGCATTGTCAGAATCCACCAAAGGATGTCCACCAGGGGTCTAAAAACTTGAAATAGAGGAAGGAAACTAACATTGTGGTAATTGCGAGATGCCAAGGCGGAACCTTTGAGAAAGGTCGAAGACGACTGAAACGCATCTGGACTGCCGAAAAATGAATTACAAGTATTTACTTTCACTGTGGAGTGCGACTCATTGCTTTCCATGAAGGAGAGAGTTGGAACGATGTTAAGGCGGCTTGGTTCAGCCCCGAGTTACGCACCGCCAGCAAGAGCGCCGTCACTGCCCGAAATTGAACCCTGTTGTGTGCTCGTGGAAACGTGAAGTGTCAGTAGTGCGCCACTGAAGATTGGCTTCGGTATGGTCTCCCAGCAACCTTAAAAGTGGGCATGCTATGGAGCGATAGTGAAGGAAAATAGACTTTAATTCCTGACATAATCATGCAAATTCATGGCACCACCCACTGGAGGGTTTAATCTTTTACCACAAGTCCCAGGATGCATTGTCAGAATCCACCAAAGGATGTCCACCAGGGGGCTAAAAACTTGAAATAGAGGAAGGAAATTAAAATTGTGGTAATTGCGAGATGCCAAGGCGGAACCTTTGAGAAAGGTCGAAGACGACTGAAATGCATCAGGACTGCCGAAAAATGAATTACATTTATTTACTTTCACTGTGGAATGCGACTCATTGCTTTCCATGAAGGAGAGAGTTGGAACGATGTTAAGGCGGCTTGGTTCAGCCCCGAGTCACGCACCGCCTGCAAGAGTGCCGTCACTGCCCGAAAATGAACCCTGTTGTGTGCTCGTGGAAACGTGAAGGGACAGTAGTGCGCCAACGAAGATTGGCTTCGGTATGGTCTCCCAGCAACCTTAAAAGTGGGCATGCTATGGAGCGACAGTGAAGGAAAATAGACTTTAATTCCTGACATAATCATGCAAATTCGTGGCACCACCCACTGGAGGGTTTAATCTTTTACCACAAGTCCCAGGATGCATTGTCAGAATCCACCAAAGGATGTCCACCAGGGGTCTAAAAACTTGAAATAGAGGAAGGAAACTAACATTGTGGTAATTGCGAGATGCCAAGGCGGAACCTTTGAGAAAGGTCGAAGACGACTGAAACGCATCAGGACTGCCGAAAAATGAATTAAAAGTATTTACTTTCACTGTGGAGTGCGACTCATTGCTTTCCATGAAGGAGAGAGTTGGAACGATGTTAAGGCGGCTTGGTTCAGCCCCGAGTTACGCACCGCCAGCAAGAGCGCCGTCACTGCCCGAAATTGAACCCTGTTGTGTGCTCGTGGAAACGTGAAGTGTCAGTAGTGCGCCACTGAAGATTGGCTTCGGTATGGTCTCCCAGCAACCTTAAAAGTGGGCATGCTATGGAGCGATAGTGAAGGAAAATAGACTTTAATTCCTGACATAATCATGCAAATTCATGGCACCACCCACTGGAGGGTTTAATCTTTTACCACAAGTCCCAGGATGCATTGTCAGAATCCACCAAAGGATGTCCACCAGGGGGCTAAAAACTTGAAATAGAGGAAGGAAATTAAAATTGTGGTAATTGCGAGATGCCAAGGCGGAACCTTTGAGAAAGGTCGAAGACGACTGAAATGCATCAGGACTGCCGAAAAATGAATTACATTTATTTACTTTCACTGTGGAATGCGACTCATTGCTTTCCATGAAGGAGAGAGTTGGAACGATGTTAAGGCGGCTTTGTTCAGCCCCGAGTCACGCACCGCCTGCAAGAGTGCCGTCACTGACCGAAAATGAACCCTGTTGTGTGCTTGTGGAAACGTGAAGGGACAGTAGTGCGCCACCGAAAATTGGCTTCGGTATGGTCTCCCAGCAACCTTAAAAGTGGGCATGCTATGGAGCGACAGTGAAGGAAAATAGACTTTAATTCCTGACATAATCATGCAAATTCGTGGCACCACCCACTGGAGGGTTTAATCTTTTACCACAAGTCCCAGGATGCATTGTCAGAATCCACCAAAGGATGTCCACCAGGGGTCTAAAAATTTGAAATAGAGGAAGGAAACTAACATTGTGGTCATTGCGAGATACCAAGGCGGAACCTTTGAGAAAAGTCGAAGACGACTGAAACGCGTCAGGACTGCCGAAAAATGAATTAAAATTATTTACTTTCACTGTGGAGTGCGACTCATTCTTTCCGTGAAGGAGAGAGCTGGAACGATGTTAAGGCGGCTTTGTTCAGCCCCGAGTCACGCACCGCCAGCAAGAGCACCATCACTGTCCGAAATTGAACCCTGTTGTGTGCTTGTTAGAAATGGGATCTCTAGTTGGCAAGGGCTTGCACCTTTGTCCAAGTAGGGACCCTTCTTCCTAGTCAGGGTAAGGGTGTTACACTCGTGAAGTAACCCCTGCTCACCCTCGTGGTAGCTTGGCACGAGCAGTCAGGCTTAATTCAGAGGTAGTGTGTAAAGCATTTGCACATAACCAACAGGAATAGAGTGTAAGCACTACAAACGGACACCACACCAGTTTAGAAAAATAACCAATATTTTATATACTCAAGACAAGACCAATTACGACAAAAATCCACAATACTGTACTTTAAAAATGAATGCTTGATACGGTAACTTCTTCTTTGCAAGAATAGTTCAAAAACAAAGTTCATACGAGTCGGTAGCTCCGTCCGAGCCTACCGCGATGCTGAAAACCACAGAGTCTAACAGTTCCAGCCGACCGCGTCGATACGGGCCAGCAGAGTCATGAACAGACTCGGTTACAGTACCTTTCTCGTTGTGGCTGGTACGGAGTGTACGAGCCGGTCGGCGTTCGTCGCGGTTGCGGTGCAAGACGGAGCGATGCAGGGTGCGGTGTCCCCCGATGCGGTGCAGGCAGTGGCTCGATGAGCGTCGTGCTGACGGAGTCGGTGAGTCCAAGGCGTGCGATGCAGGGTGAGACGATGCTCGATGCGGTGCTGACAGGTTGCGATGCAGGCGACCTAGCCGGAGTGCGGGAGCTGGCGTTGGACAGCGGTGCGAGTCGGAGCGGTGCGTCGCAGACGTGCGAGCGGTGCCCCAAATGCGGTGCGGTCTCGACTCTTGAGCCAGTTGCAGCGACCGCTTCGGTCGGGTCCGGTTGGTTCAGTGAAGCGATGCGATGCGAACTGCGGTGCCCACAGGTCACGGTGCAAGCAGCGGCTCGATGTTGGCGGCGTCGGACGTCGCCCACGGTGAGACCAGGGTTGCGATGCGAAGCGGGGCGATGCGGTCTGCAGTGCAAACAGGCCACCGGCCAGGGATGGATTCGATTGACGGAGTCGGTTGCAGTTCCCTTCCTCTGTGGCCACTGAAACAGCGTTCCAGAAGCGGTACCCAGAGGCTTGTGAAGTCTTTGTAGTCCCTGAGACTTCTTAACAGGAGGCCAGCTCGGTTCCAGGCCCTTGGAGATACTCAGCACAAGTTTGTAGAAGGTTCAGTCCAGTCCTTTCACTGCCCAAGGCAGAAGCAGCAGCTGCAGGCCAACCCAACAAAGCAACAACACAGCAAAGGGGCAGTACTCCTCCTGGCAGCTCTTCCAGCTCTTCGTCTTGGCAGGTTCCTTGATTCCAGCGAGCTCTAAATTCATGGGGTCAGGGCCCCAATATTTATATCCCAAATTCCTTTGTTCTCTGAAGGCAGAGAGGCCTTTGCCTAGTCCAAACCAGTTCTGGAGCACTTTGTTGACAAGTCTCCGTCCCTTCTTTCAGTGAGTAGGCCAGGGACATCAGACGCACCACAGGAGGTGGAGCCAGCATTGTGGAGGGAAGGCACTGTCCTATTCAGGGCCCAGGTGCGACCCCTCCCACCCATCTACATGTAGATCTTGCTATTCAGCCCTGTGCTGACTCACCCTGTCTCCTGGCATCCCCCAGCCCCTGTCACTCACACTCCAGACAAGGAATACACAACCTCGCAGAGGCAGGCTTGGATGGTTAGACAAGAAAATACCCACTTTCTAAAAGTGGTATTTTCAAACACAGAATGGTAAAACCAACTTCACTAAAAGCTGCATTTTATCATTCTGAGTCCAGGCATACTAAACTCGAATTTCTACCATGTTCCCGGGGTCAGTTAGGATTATAAGCTGTACTAATCAAAACTGCCCGTTCTGGCCTAGGGGGAACAGGTAGCCTTGCAATAGTGAAAAACGAACTAGGCTGTAATTCACTATCAGGACATGCCGCACACACCCGGGCATGTCCTACCTTTCGCATACACCGCACCCTGCCCACAGGGGTACCTTGGGCCTACCTTAGGGGTGACTAACATGTAGCAAAGGGAAGGTTTAGGGACTTGCAAGTGTGTGCACTTGCCAAGTCGACATGGCAGCCCCAGGCTGCGCACAGGCTCTGCGATGGCAGGCCCGAGTTACACTTTACGGGCTGTTTGCGTGGGTGGCACAATCCAGTGCTGCAGCCCACCAACAGCATTTGGTCTATAGGCCCTGGCACTCGCAGTGCACTTTACAAGGGACTGACACATAAACCAAATAGGCCAATCATGGAAACACCAATCCATAACACATTTTATACAGGAGCACTTGCACTTTCCCACTGGACCGCAGTGAGGAAAGTGCGCAGAATCATTACACCAGCAAAAACAGAGTCAAAACCGGGAGGTCAGAAAGCAAAAAGTCAGGGGAAACACGCCAAAAGATGCCAAGTCTAACACATGTCCCCTCCAGCTGAAAGTAGGGAGAACTACCCAACCCCATTGGAGTTCTCTTCACTAAGGCGGAAGAACCTGGACAGACCATCTGCGTTGGCGTGTTCTGTACCAGGACGGTGTTCCACCGTAAAGTCCATTCCCTGTAGGGAGATGGACCACCTCAGCAGTTTTGGATTCTCACCCCTCATTTGCATCAACCATCTGAGGGGCCTGTGGTCTGTCTGAACCCGGAAGTGAGTCCCAAACAGGTATGGTCTCAACTTCTTCAGTGCCCAGACCACAGCAAAAGCTTCCCTTTCTATGGCACTCCACCTCTGTTCCCTGGGAAGTAGTCTCCTGCTAAGGAAGACTACAGGCTGATCCAGGCCCTCTTCGTTCAGTTGTGAGAGCACCGCTCCCACACCATGCTCTGAAGCGTCAGTCTGCACGACAAATTCTTTGGAGAAGTCAGGTGCCTTGAGCACGGGCGCCGTGCACATGGCTGCCTTCAGGGCATCAAAAGCTTTCTAGCAGGACTCAGTCCAGATCACTTTCCTGGGCTGCCTCTTAGAGGTCAGCTCTGTTAAGGGGGCAATGATGGTGCCATAGCCCTTAACAAATCTCCTATAGTAACCGTGAGACCTAAGAAGGCTCTCACCTCTGTCTGGGTCTTGGGGGGTTCCCAAGCCAGAATGGTGTCAATCTTGGGTTGTAGGGGCGCCACCTGGCCACTTCCTACCTGGTGCCCCAAGTACACCACAGAACCCTGCCCGATCTGGCACTTACTGGCCTTGATCGTGAGGCCTGCACCTTGCAGAGCCCTCAACACTTTCTCAAGGTGCTGTAAATGTTCGTCCCAGCTGGAACTGAACACAGCAATGTCATCCAGGTAGGCGGCACTGAAATCCTCCAGCCCGGCCAACACCTGATTGACCAACCTCTGAAAGGTGGCAGGGGCATTCTTCAACCCAAAGGGCATCACCCGGAATTGGTAATGACCTTCTGGGGTTGAGAATACTGATCTCTCCTTGGCCCCATCGGTTAAGGCAATCTGCCAGTACCCAGACGTCAAATCAAACGTGCTGAGGAACCGGGCAGCTCCCAACCGATCAATGAGCTCATCAGCTCTGGGGATGGGGTGCGCGTCAGTCCTGGTGACGGCATTGAGCCCACGGTAGTCCACACAAAACCGGAGTTCTGGAGTGGCACCGGGCGCCGCAGCCTTGGGGACCAAGACCACTGGGCTGGCCCAAGGACTGTGGGAGGGCTCAATCACCCCTAACGCCAACATCTTAGAGACCTCCTCCTTGATGCTGGCTCTGACCCGGTCAGTCAACCTGTAAATCTTGTGCTTCACAGGAGGGCTGTCACCGGTGTCCATGTCATGGGTACACCAGTGAGTAACACCGGGGGTCAGAGAGAACAGTGGGGCGAACTGTCCCAACAACTGGCGGCAGTCCCCCTGCTGCTCCTGAGTCAGAGTAGGGGAGAGGATCACACCCTCTACTGACCCATCATGCTCCTTGGTAGACAGGAGGTCAGGGAGAGGCTCGCTCTCCTCTTCCACCCCATCATCTGTCGCCAAGAGCATACTCACTTCGGACCTCTCGAAGTGGGGCTTGAGGCGGTTCACGTGAAGGACCCTCAAGGGGTTCCTTGGAGCCTGCAAATCCACCAGGTAGGTGACGTCACTTTTGCGCTCCTTTACCTCATATGGCCCAGTCCACTTGTCCTGCAAGGCACAAGGTGCCACTGGGGCCATGACCCACACTTTTTGCCCAGGTTGAAATTCGACCAGAGTGGCATTCTGGTCATACCATCTCTTCATTTCTTCCTGGCTTGCTTCTAGGTTCGCCTGAGCGAGTTTCCTGAAGCAGGCAGTTTGGTTTCTAAAGGCCAGCATGTAGCTAAATACATCCTGGGGAGTTTTCCTGGGAACCGCCTCCCAGCCTTCCTTTACCAAACTCAGAGGTCCTCTGACAGGGTGGCCATACAGGAGCTCAAAGGGGCTGTACCCAAGAGACTTCTGAGGCACCTCCCTGTATGCAAAGAGTAGGCATGGCAAGAGGACGTCCCACTTACGCCTCATGGGTTCTGTTAGACCCTTGATCATGCCTTTCAAGGTCTGGTTGAATCTCTCCACCAGACCGTTTCCTTGTGGGTGGTAAGGAGTGGTGAACTTGTAGGTTACACCACACTCCTTCCACAGGGATGTCATATACTTCGATATGAAATTGGTCCCCCTATCAGAAACCACCTCTCTGGGGAATCCCACACGGGAAAAGATCCCCATTAACGCCCGGCCCACCACTGGCGCCGTCGTTGTCCTGAGAGGGATTGCCTCCGGGTACCGGGTGGCATGGTCCACCAAGACCAGGATGTACCTGTTGCCCATGGCTGTGTTGGGATCCAGTGGCCCCACAATATCCATCCCTACCCTTTCAAAGGGTGTACCAACAACAGGAAAAGGTTGGAGAGGAGCTTTGACCTTCCTCCCACTCTTACCACTTGCCTGGCAAGTTTGGCAAGACCTACAATGTGCATCTGACTGCCTTCGCATTTGGGGCCAAAAGAAGTGGGTGACAAGCCTGTCAAAGGTCTTGTCCTGCCCCAAATGTCCTGCCAAAGGCACGTCATGAGCCAGACCCAGTAGGAAGGTCCTGAAGCGCTGGGGTACCACCAGCACACGGGCTGACCCAGGCTCAGCAACCTTAGGCTCACTGTATAGGAGACCACTCTCCCAGTAGATCAGATGTGACCCGGACTGATTACCAGCTGCCTGGTCTGCAGCCTGCCGCCGCAGACCCTCCAGAGTAGGGCACTCGTTCTGCTCCCTGCAGAACTCCTCCCTGGTGCGACCCCCTTCTTGCTGCCAATGGGTCAGCTCAGAGATGTCTCCCAGTTCGGCTACCTGCTCCCCTGTAGGCACCGGGGCGTCCCCCTCGAGGTCCGCCTCCTCCCGGTCCGTGGGAACTTCGGGGGCCGGTTTCCCGCGCCCCTGCCCTTTCTCTTGGCAGGGACTTGGGCCACTGTTTCAGGCTCCAAGTCCTCTTGATCACCCTTTCTGGCTGCCATTGACCGAGTAGACACGCATGCCCACTCTGGCTACCCAAGCATCTCCAAGTGAGACCTGAGCTCAACCTCCTTCCATAAGGACTGCTCCAGGTCGTTTCCTAGCAGACAATCTACAGGCATGGTAGGGCTCACAACCACCCTCAAGGGACCTGAGACCCCCCCATTCAAAGGGAACCTGCGCCACCATACACTGGCGCTCTGAGTTGTCTACAGCAACTACTTGGTGGAATGCTCCTGGGACTACTTGCTTCTCAGACACCAGGTGACACCGGACTGAGGTCACACTGGCTCCAGTATCTCTGAGAGCCTCTACCCTGTTCCCATTAATGGTCACCCAGGTGCTATATTTCTTTGTGTTAGGGGGCACCTGGTTTCCTGGGACCATCTCACTGTCCCCGAGTGAGACAAGGGTCATTTCTGCGGGATCCCCACCCTCCTGTGGGCACCCCTCCTCCCCAAGCGCTACACTAGCCAACACTTTGGACTGTCCACCGGTGGGTGGCTGTGTCCCCTTCGGGCACTTGGGGTCCCCTTAAAGTGACCTACCCGGTCACATGCATAACACTTGCGGGGGCCGGTCTCAACAGGCTTCCCTGTGGAGACCCCTTTCTTCTTATCACCGGGGGGCTGGGAACCTTTACCCTGGGTACTAGTTTGGGGCCCTTTAGAGAACTCCTGTGCTTTACCCTTGTCCCCCCCACCTTTCTGCTGGGGACCCTGCCCACCTTTGGCTGAGTCTCCCCCAAACGCTTTCTTGTGGACCCTGGTACTCACCCAGCGGTCCGCTTCCATAGCAAGCTTCCTGGGGTCAGTTAGCTTACTATCAACTAGGTGCTGGCGCAGATCTGCAAAACATAGACTAGACAAGTGCTCCCATGCAATCAAGTTGTAGAGCCCCTGAAAATCTGTTACGCTACTGCCCTTCACCCAACCATCCAGAGACCTGCAGAACACATCCACACATTCCAACCAAGTGTTGGCATCAGACTTCTTACTGGACCTGAACTGATCCCTGTACTTTTCAGGAGTAAGACCATACTTCGTGAGAAGGGCATCCTTCATGTCAGCATAGGTGAGGTGATACCCCTTACCCAAAGCTATCAGAGCATCCCTTGCTTCTTCCGGGAAAAGTGGCCACAATCCTGCTCCCCAATTCTCCTCAGGGACCCCATTCATGTGTATGGCTGCCTCATAACCCTGAAACCACCTTTGTATGTCATCCCCCTTCTTGAACTCCTTGCCTACGTTCTTGGGAATGTGCACAATCCTGTCTGCCTTTCTGGACGAATTGCTGCCACCATCTGAGCCTGACTTACTCCTAAGTTCTAGCTCCTTCAGTTCTCTCTCATGCTCTAAGAGCATCTTCCTCTCCTCTATGGCCAATCTCTTCTCCTCCCGCTCACTCTCCAGTCTGAGCTTCTGCAGCTCAAACTGCCTTGCCTCCCACCTGTCCTCCAGCTCCTCTGGGGACAGACTGCTGCTGCCTGATCTGGCGGGTTCCCCCTACCCAAAAGCACATCCACCCTGGAAATAGGCTCCTCCGCCTCCTCACTGAGATTACCAGGCTGCCCATTGGCATGTCTGGCTGCTACCCAGGCCCTCAGCGCCTTCTGTAGCTCCTCCTTCCTTGTGAGGCCTTTAATTTGGACTTTCAAGTTTTTACAAATCGCTCGTAGCTCCTTTACGGCGTAGGATTCCAACCTATCCTCCTCAAAGATAACTTCCAGAGATGCAACGGATGATGCAATTGATTCAGGCATGACAAAAGTAGTGAGTTGAAAACTGGCAAGATCAAAAATAGGCCAAAAGAAAAAGAACCAGTATGTGGTACGTAATGGTCTGCGATATGGTAGTAGTGCACACCAATCACTGTAAGTCAAGTGCAAACACAAGTCCTATCCTCACCGCTGACAACCAATGTTAGAAATGGGATCTCTAGTTGGCAAGGGCTTGCACCTTTGTCCAAGTAGGGACCCTTCTTCCTAGTCAGGGTAAGGGTGTTACACTCGTGAAGTAACCCCTGCTCACCCTCGTGGTAGCTTGGCACGAGCAGTCAGGCTTAATTCAGAGGCAGTGTGTAAAGCATTTGCACATAACCAACAGGAATACAGTGTAAGCACTACAAACGGACACCACACCAGTTTAGAAAAATAACCAATATTTTATATACTCAAGACAAGACCAATTACGACAAAAATCCACAATACTGTACTTTAAAAATGAATGCTTGATACAGTAACTTCTTCTTTGCAAGAATAGTTCAAAAACAAAGTTCGTACGAGTCGGTAGCTCCGTCCGAGCCTACCGCGATGCTGAAAACCACAGAGTCTAACAGTTCCAGCCGACCGCGTCGATACGGGCCAGCAGAGTCATGAACAGACTCGGTTACAGTACCTTTCTCGTTGTGGCTGGTACGGAGTGTACGAGCCGGTCGGCGTTCGTCGCGGTTGCGGTGCAAGACGGAGCGATGCAGGGTGCGGTGTCCCCCGATGCGGTGCAGGCAGCGGCTCGATGAGCGTCGTGCAGACGGAGTCGGTGAGTCCAAGGCGTGCGATGCAGGGTGAGACGATGCTCAATGCGGTGCTGACAGGTTGCGATGCAGGCGACCTAGCCGGAGTGCGGGAGCTGGCGTCGGACAGCGGTGCGAGTCGGAGCGGTGCGTCGCAGACGTGCGAGCGGTGCCCCAAATGCGGTGCGGTCTCGACTCTTGAGCCAGTTGCAGCGACCGCGTCGGTCGGGTCCGGTTGGTTCAGTGAAGCGATGCGATGCGAACTGCGGTGCCCACAGGTCACGGTGCAAGCAGCGGCTCGATGTTGGCGGCGTCGGACGTCGCCCACGGTGAGACCAGGGTTGCGATGCGAAGCGGGGGATGCGGTCTGCGGTGCAAACAGGCCACCGGCCAGGGATGGATTCGATTGACGGAGTCGGTTGCAGTTCCCTTCCTCTGTGGCCACTGAAACAGCGTTCCAGAAGCGGTACCCAGAGGCTTGTGAAGTCTTTGTAGTCCCTGAGACTTCTTAACAGGAGGCCAGCTCGGTTCCAGGCCCTTGGAGATACTCAGCACAAGTTTGTAGAAAGTTCAGTCCAGTCCTTTCACTGCCCAAGGCATAAGCAGCAGCTGCAGGCCAACCCAACAAAGCAACAACACAGCAAAGGGGCAGTACTCCTCCTGGCAGCTCTTCCAGCTCTTCGTCTTGGCAGGTTCCTTGATTCCAGCGAGCTCTAAATTCATGGGGTCAGGGCCCCAATATTTATATCCCAAATTCCTTTGTTCTCTGAAGGCAGAGAGGCCTTTGCCTAGTCCAAACCAGTTCTGGAGCACTTTGTTGACAAGTCTCCGTCCCTTCTTTCAGTGAGTAGGCCAGGGACATCAGACGCACCACAGGAGGTGGAGCCAGCATTCTGGAGGGAAGGCACTGTCCTATTCAGGGCCCAGGTGCGACCCCTCCCACCCATCTACATGTAGATCTTGCTATTCAGCCCTGTGCTGACTCACCCTGTCTCCTGGCATCCCCCAGCCCCTGTCACTCACACTCCAGACAAGGAATACACAACCTCGCAGAGGCAGGCTTGGATGGTTAGACAAGAAAATACCCACTTTCTAAAAGTGGTATTTTCAAACACAGAATGGTAAAACCAACTTCACTAAAAGCTGCATTTTATCATTCTGAGTCCAGGCATACTAAACTCGAATTTCTACCATGTTCCCGGGGTCAGTTAGGATTATAAGCTGTACTAATCAAAACTGCCCGTTCTGGCCTAGGGGGAACAGGTAGCCTTGCAATAGTGAAAAACTAACTAGGCTGTAATTCACTATCAGGACATGCCGCACACACCCGGGCATGTCCTACCTTTCGCATACACCGCACCCTGCCCACAGGGGTACCTTGGGCCTACCTTAGGGGTGACTAACATGTATCAAAGGGAAGGTTTAGGGATTTGCAAGTGTGTGCACTTGCCAAGTCAACATGGCAGCCCCAGGCTGCGCACAGGCTCTGCGATGGCAGGCCCGAGTTACACTTTACGGGCTGTTTGCGTGGGTGGCACAATCCAGTGCTGCAGCCCACCAACAGCATTTGGTCTATAGGCCCTGGCACTCGCAGTGCACTTTACAAGGGACTGACACATAAACCAAATAGGCCAATCAAGGAAACACCAATCCATAACAAATTTTATACAGGAGCACTTGCACTTTCCCACTGGACCGCAGTGAGGAAAGTGCGCAGAATCATTACACCAGCAAAAACAGAGTCAAAACCGGGAGGTCAGAAAGCAAAAAGTCAGGGGAAACACGCCAAAAGTTGCCAAGTCTAACACATGTCCCCTCCAGCTGAAAGTAGGGAGAACTACCCAACCCCATTGGAGTTCTCTTCACTAAGGCGGAAGAACCTGGACAGACCATCTGCGTTGGCGTGTTCTGTACCAGGACGGTGTTCCACCGTAAAGTCCATTCCCTGTAGGGAGATGGACCACCTCAGCAGTTTTGGATTCTCACCCCTCATTTGCATCAACCATCTGAGGGGCCTGTGGTCTGTCTGAACCCGGAAGTGAGTCCCAAACAGGTATGGTCTCAACTTCTTCAGTGCCCAGACCACAGCAAAAGCTTCCCTTTCTATGGCACTCCACCTCTGTTCCCTGGGAAGTAGTCTCCTGCTAAGGAAGACTACAGGCTGATCCAGGCCCTCTTCGTTCAGTTGTGAGAGCACCGCTCCCACACCATGCTCTGAAGCGTCAGTCTGCACGACAAATTCTTTGGAGAAGTCAGGTGCCTTGAGCACGGGCGCTGTGCACATGGCTGCCTTCAGGGCATCAAAAGCTTTCTGGCAGGACTCAGTCCAGATCACTTTCCTGGGCTGCCTCTTAGAGGTCAGCTCTGTTAAGGGGGCAACGATGGTGCCATAGCCCTTAACAAATCTCCTATAGTAACCGGTGAGACCTAAGAAGGCTCTCACCTCTGTCTGGGTCTTGGGGGGTTCCCAAGCCAGAATGGTGTCAATCTTGGGTTGTAGGGGCGCCACCTGGCCGCTTCCTACCTGGTGCCCCAAGTACACCACAGAACCCTGCCCGATCTGGCACTTACTGGCCTTGATCGTGAGGCCTGCACCTTGCAGAGCCCTCAACACTTTCTCAAGGTGCTGTAAATGTTCGTCCCAGCTGGAACTGAACACAGCAATGTCATCCAGGTAGGCGGCACTGAAATCCTCCAGCCCGGCCAACACCTGATTGACCAACCTCTGAAAGGTGGCAGGGGCATTCTTCAACCCAAAGGGCATCACCCGGAATTGGTAATGACCTTCTGGGGTTGAGAATGCTGCTCTCTCCTTGGCCCCATCGGTTAAGGCAATCTGCCAGTACCCAGACGTCAAATCAAACGTGCTGAGGAACCGGGCAGCTCCCAACCGATCAATGAGCTCATCAGCTCTGGGGATGGGGTGCGCGTCAGTCCTGGTGACGGCATTGAGCCCACGGTAGTCCACACAAAACCGGAGTTCTGGAGTGGCACCGGGCGCCGCAGCCTTTGGGACCAAGACCACTGGGCTGGCCCAAGGACTGTGGGAGGGCTCAATCACCCCTAACGCCAACATCTTAGAGACCTCCTCCTTGATGCTGGCTCTGACCCGGTCAGTCAACCTGTAAATCTTGTGCTTCACAGGAGGGCTGTCACCGGTGTCCACGTCATGGGTACACCAGTGAGTAACACCGGGGGTCAGAGAGAACAGTGGGGCGAACTGTCCCAACAACTGGCGACAGTCCCCCTGCTGCTCCTGAGTCAGAGTAGGGGAGAGGATCACACCCTCTACTGACCCATCATGCTCCTTGGTAGACAGGAGGTCAGGGAGAGGCTCGCTCTCCTCTTCCACCCCATCATCTGTCGCCAAGAGCATACTCACTTCGGACCTCTCGAAGTGGGGCTTGAGGCGGTTCACGTGAAGGACCCTCAAGGGGTTCCTTGGAGCCTGCAAATCCACCAGGTAGGTGACGTCACTTTTGCGCTCCTTTACCTCATATGGCCCAGTCCACTTGTCCTGCAAGGCACAAGGTGCCACTGGGGCCATGACCCACACTTTTTGCCCAGGTTGAAATTCGAGCAGAGTGGCATTCTGGTCATACCATCTCTTCATTTCTTCCTGGCTTGCTTCTAGGTTCGCCTGAGCGAGTTTCCTGAAGCGGGCAGTTTGGTTTCTAAAGGCCAGCATGTAGCTAAATACATCCTGGGGAGTTTTCCTGGGAGCCGCCTCCCAGCCTTCCTTTACCAAACTCAGAGGTCCTCTGACAGGGGGGCCATACAGGAGCTCAAAGGGGCTGTACCCAAGAGACTTCTGAGGCACCTCCCTGTATGCAAAGAGTAGGCATGGCAAGAGGACGTCCCACTTACGCCTCATGGGTTCTGTTAGACCCTTGATCATGCCTTTCAAGGTCTGGTTGAATCTCTCCACCAGACCGTTTCCTTGTGGGTGGTAAGGAGTGGTGAACTTGTAGGTTACACCACACTCCTTCCACAGGGATGTCATATACTTCGATATGAAATTGGTCCCCCTATCAGAAACCACCTCTCTGGGGAATCCCACACGGGAAAAGATCCCCATTAACGCCCGGCCCACCACTGGCGCCGTCGTTGTCCTGAGAGGGATTGCCTCCGGGTACCGGGAGGCATGGTCCACCAAGACCAGGATGTACCTGTTGCCCATGGCTGTCTTGGGATCCAGTGGCCCCACAATATCCATCCCTACCCTTTCAAAGGGTGTACCAACAACAGGAAAAGGTTGGAGAGGAGCTTTGACCTTCCTCCCACTCTTACCACTTGCCTGGCAAGTTTGGCAAGACCTACAATGTGCATCTGACTGCCTTCGCATTTGGGGCCAAAAGAAGTGGGTGACAAGCCTGTCAAAGGTCTTGTCCTGCCCCAAATGTCCTGCCAAAGGCACGTCATGAGCCAGACCCAGTAGGAAGGTCCTGAAGCGCTGGGGTACCACCAGCACACGGGCTGACCCAGGCTCAGCAACCTTAGGCTCACTGTATAGGAGACCACTCTCCCAGTAGATCAGATGTGACCCGGACTGATTACCAGCTGCCTGGTCTGCAGCCTGCCGCCGCAGACCCTCCAGAGTAGGGCACTCGTTCTGCTCCCTGCAGAACTCCTCCCTGGTGCGACCCCCTTCTTGCTGCCAATGGGTCAGCTCAGAGATGTCTCCCAGTTCGGCTACCTGCTCCCCTGTAGGCACCGGGGCGTCCCCCTCGAGGTCCGCCTCCTCCCGGTCCGTGGGAACTTCGGGGGCCGGTTTCCCGCGCCCCTGCCCTTTCTCTTGGCAGGGACTTGGGCCACTGTTTCAGGCTCCAAGTCCTCTTGATCACCCTTTCTGGCTGCCATTGACCGAGTAGACACGCATGCCCACTCTGGCAACCCAAGCATCTCCAAGTGAGACCTGAGCTCAACCTCCTTCCATAAGGACTGCTCCAGGTCGTTTCCTAGCAGACAATCTACAGGCATGGTAGGGCTCACAACCACCCTCAAGGGACCTGAGACCCCCCCCATTCAAAGGGAACCTGCGCCACCATACACTGGCGCTCTGAGTTGTCTACAGCAACTACTTGGTGGAATGCTCCTGGGACTACTTGCTTCTCAGACACCAGGTGACACCGGACTGAGGTCACACTGGCTCCAGTATCTCTGAGAGCCTCTACCCTGTTCCCATTAATGGTCACCCAGGTGCTATATTTCTTTGTGTTAGGGGGCACCTGGTTTCCTGGGACCATCTCACTGTCCCCGAGTGAGACAAGGGTCATTTCTGCGGGATCCCCACCCTCCTGTGGGCACCCCTCCTCCCCAAGCGCTACACTAGCCAACACTTTGGACTGTCCACCGGTGGGTGGCTGTGTCCCCTTCGGGCACTTGGGGTCCCCTTAAAGTGACCTACCCGGTCACATGCATAACACTTGCGGGGGCCGGTCTCAACAGGCTTCCCTGTGGAGACCCCTTTCTTCTTATCACCGGGGGCTGGGAACCTTTACCCTGGGTACTAGTTTGGGGCCCTTTAGAGAACTCCTGTGCTTTACCCTTGTCCCCCCACCTTTCTGCTGGGGACCCTGCCCACCTTTGGCTGAGTCTCCCCCAAACGCTTTCTTGTGGACCCTGGTACTCACCCAGCGGTCCGCTTCCATAGCAAGCTTCCTGGGGTCAGTTAGCTTACTATCCACTAGGTGCTGGCGCAGATCTGCAAAACATAGACTAGACAAGTGCTCCCATGCAATCAAGTTGTAGAGCCCCTGAAAATCTGTTACGCTACTGCCCTTCACCCAACCATCCAGAGACCTGCAGAACACATCCACACATTCCAACCAAGTGTTGGCATCAGACTTCTTACTGGACCTGAACTGATCCCTGTACTTTTCAGGAGTAAGACCATACTTCGTGAGAAGGGCATCCTTCATGTCAGCATAGGTGAGGTGATACCCCTTACCCAAAGCTATCAGAGCATCCCTTGCTTCTTCCGGGAAAAGTGGCCACAATCCTGCTCCCCAATTCTCCTCAGGGACCCCATTCATGTGTATGGCTGCCTCATAACCCTGAAACCACCTTTGTATGTCATCCCCCTTCTTGAACTCCTTGCCTACGTTCTTGGGAATGTGCACAATCCTGTCTGCCTTTCTGGACGAATTGCTGCCACCATCTGAGCCTGACTTACTCCTAAGTTCTAGCTCCTTCAGTTCTCTCTCATGCTCTAAGAGCATCTTCCTCTCCTCTATGGCCAATCTCTTCTCCTCCCGCTCACTCTCCAGTCTGAGCTTCTGCAGCTCAAACTGCCTTGCCTCCCGCCTGTCCTCCAGCTCCTCTGGGGACAGACTGCTGCTGCCTGATCTGGCGGGTTCCCCCTACCCAAAAGCACATCCACCCTGGAAATAGGCTCCTCCGCCTCCTCACTGAGATTACCAGGCTGCCCATTGGCATGTCTGGCTGCTACCCAGGCCCTCAGCGCCTTCTGTAGCTCCTCCTTCCTTGTGATGCCTTTAATTTGGACTTTCAAGTTTTTACAAATCGCTCGTAGCTCCTTTACGGCGTAGGATTCCAACCTATCCTCCTCAAAGATAACTTCCAGAGATGCAACGGATGATGCAATTGATTCAGGCATGACAAAAGTAGTGAGTTGAAAACTGGCAAGATCAAAAATAGGCCAAAAGAAAAAGAACCAGTATGTGGTACGTAATGGTCTGCAATATGGTAGTAGTGCACACCAATCACTGTAAGTCAAGTGCAAACACAAGTCCTATCCTCACCGCTGACAACCAATGTTAGAAATGGGATCTCTAGTTGGCAAGGGCTTGCACCTTTGTCCAAGTAGGGACCCTTCTTCCTAGTCAGGGTAAGGGTGTTACACTCGTGAAGTAACCCCTGCTCACCCTCGTGGTAGCTTGGCACGAGCAGTCAGGCTTAATTCAGAGGCAGTGTGTAAAGCATTTGCACATAACCAACAGGAATACAGTGTAAGCACTACAAACGGACACCACACCAGTTTAGAAAAATAACCAATATTTTATATACTCAAGACAAGACCAATTACGACAAAAATCCACAATACTGTACTTTAAAAATGAATGCTTGATACGGTAACTTCTTCTTTGCAAGAATAGTTCAAAAACAAAGTTCGTACGAGTCGGTAGCTCCGTCCGAGCCTACCGCGATGCTGAAAACCAGAGTCTAAACAGTTCCAGCCGACCGCGTCGATACGGGCCAGCAGAGTCATGAACAGACTCGGTTACAGTACCTTTCTCGTTGTGGCTGGTACGGAGTGTACGAGCCGGTCGGCGTTCATCGCGGTTGCGGTGCAAGACGGAGCGATGCAGGGTGCGGTGTCCCCCGATGCGGTGCAGGCAGCGGCTCGATGAGCGTCATGCAGACGGAGTCGGTGAGTCCAAGGCGTGCGATGCAGGGTGAGACGATGCTCGATGCGGTGCTGACAGGTTGCGATGCAGGCGACCTAGCCAGAGTGCGGGAGCTGGCGTCGGACAGCGGTGCGAGTCGGAGCGGTGCGTCGCAGACGTGCGAGCGGTGGCCCAAATGCGGTGCGGTCTCGACTCTTGAGCCAGTTGCAGCGACCGCGTCGGTCGGGTCCGGTTGGTTCAGTGAAGCGATGCGATGCGAACTGCGGTGCCCACAGGTCACGGTGCAAGCAGCGGCTCGATGTTGGTGGCATCGGACGTCGCCCACGGTGAGACCAGGGTTGCGATGCGAAGCGGGGCGATGCGGTCTGCGGTGCAAACAGGCCACCGGCCAGGGATGGATTCGATTGACGGAGTCGGTTGCAGTTCCCTTCCTCTGTGGCCACTGAAACAGCGTTCCAGAAGCGGTATCCAGAGGCTTGTGAAGTCTTTGTAGTCCCTGAGACTTCTTAACAGGAGGCCAGCTCGGTTCCAGGCCCTTGGAGATACTCAGCACAAGTTTGTAGAAAGTTCAGTCCACTCCTTTCACTGCCCAAGGCAGAAGCAGCAGCTGCAGGCCAACCCAACAAAGCAACAACACAGCAAAGGGGCAGTACTCCTCCTGGCAGCTCTTCCAGCTCTTCGTCTTGGCAGGTTCCTTGATTCCAGCGAGCTCTAAATTCATGGGGTCAGGGCCCCGATATTTATATCCCAAATTCCTTTGTTCTCTGAAGGCAGAGAGGCCTTTGCCTAGTCCAAACCAGTTCTGGAGCACTTTGTTGACAAGTCTCCGTCCCTTCTTTCAGTGAGTAGGCCAGGGACATCAGACGCACCACAGGAGGTGGAGCCAGCATTGTGGAGGGAAGGCACTGTCCTATTCAGGGCCCAGGTGCGACCCCTCCCACCCATCTACATGTAGATCTTGCTATTCAGCCCTGTGCTGACTCACCCTGTCTCCTGGCATCCCCCAGCCCCTGTCACTCACACTCCAGATAAGGAATACACAACCTCGCAGAGGCAGGCTTGGATGGTTAGACAAGAAAATACCCACTTTCTAAAAGTGGTATTTTCAAACACAGAATGGTAAAACCAACTTCACTAAAAGCTGCATTTTATCATTCTGAGTCCAGGCATACTAAACTCGAATTTCTACCATGTTCCCGGGGTCAGTTAGGATTATAAGCTGTAATAATGAAAACTGCCCGTTCTGGCCTAGGGGGAACAGGTAGCCTTGCAATAGTGAAAAACGAACTAGGCTGTAATTCACTATCAGGACATGCCGCACACACCCGGGCATGTCCTACCTTTCGCATACACCGCACCCTGCCCACAGGGGTACCTTGGGCCTACCTTAGGGGTGACTAACATGTAGCAAAGGGAAGGTTTAGGGACTTGCAAGTGTGTGCACTTGCCAAGTCGACATGGCAGCCCCAGGCTGCGCACAGGCTCTGCGATGGCAGGCCCGAGTTACACTTTACGGGCTGTTTCGGTGGGTGGCACAATCCAGTGCTGCAGCCCACCAACAGCATTTGGTCTACAGGCCCTGGCACTCGCAGTGCACTTTACAAGGGACTGACACATAAACCAAATAGGCCAATCATGGAAACACCAATCCATAACACATTTTATACAGGAGCACTTGCACTTTCCCACTGGACCGCAGTGAGGAAAGTGCGCAGAATCATTACACCAGCAAAAACAGAGTCAAAACCGGGAGGTCAGAAAGCAAAAAGTCAGGGGATACACGCCAAAAGATGCCAAGTCTAACACAGCTCGTGGAAACGTGAAGGGTCAGTAGTGCGCCACCGAAGATTGGCTTCGGTATGGTCTCCCAGCAACCTTAAAAGTGGGCATCCTATGGAGCGACAGTGAAGGAAAATAGACTTTAATTCCTGACATAATCATGCAAATTCGTGGCACCACCCACTGGAGGGTGTAATCTTTTACCACAAGTGCCAGGATGCATTGTCAGAATCCACCAAAGGATGTCCACCAGGGGGCTAAAAACTTGAAATAGAGGAAGGAAACTAACATTGTGGTAATTGCGAGATGCCAAGGCGGAACCTTTGAGAAAGGTCGAAGACGACTAAAACGCGTCAGGTCTGCCGAAAAATTAATTAAAAGTATTTACTTTCACTGTGGAGTGCGACTCATTGCTTTCCATGAAGGAGAGAGTTGGAACAATGTTAAGGCGTCTTGGTTCAGCCCAGAGTCATGCACCGCCAGCAAGAGCGCCGTCACTGCCCGAAATTGAACCCTGTTGTGTGCTCGTGGAAACGTGAAGGGTCAGTAGTGCGCCACCGAAGATTGGCTTCGGTATGGTCTCCCAGCAACCTTAAAAGTGGGCATGCTATGGAGCGACAGTGAAGGAAAATAGACTTTAATTCCTGACATAATCAAGCAAATTCGTGGCACCACCCACTGGAGGGTTTAATCTTTTACCACTAGTCCCAGGATGCATTGTCAGAATCCACCAAAGGGTGTCCACCAGGGGGCTAAAAACTTGAAATAGAGGAAGGAAACTAACATTGTGGTAATTGCGAGATGCCAAGGCGGAACCTTTGAGATAGGTAGAAGACGACTGAAACGCGTCAGGACTGCTGAAAAATGAATTAAAAGTATTTACTTTCACTGTGGAGTGCGACTCATTGCTTTCCGTGAAGGAGAGAGTTGGAACAATGTTAAGGTGGCTTGGTTCAGCCCCGAGTCACGCGCCGCCAGCAAGAGCGCCGTCACTGCCCGAAATTGAACCCTGTTGTGTGCTCGTGGAAACGTGAAGGGTCAGTAGTGCGCCACCGAAGATTGGCTTCGGTATGGTCTCCCAGCAACCTTAAAAGTGGGCATGCTATGGAGCGATAGTGAAGGAAAAAAGACTTTAATTCCTAACATAATCATGCAAATTCGTGGCACCACCCACTGGAGGGTTTAATCTTTTACCACAAGTCCCAGGATGCATTGTCAGAATCCACCAAAGGATGTCCACCAGGGGGCTAAAAACTTGAAATAGAGGAAGGAAATTAAAATTGTGGTAATTGCGAGATGCCAAGGCGGAACCTTTGAGAAAGGTCGAAGACGACTGAAATGCGTCAGGACTGCCGAAAAATGAATTACATTTATTTACTTTCACTGTGGAATGCGACTCATTGCTTTCCATGAAGGAGAGAGTTGGAACGATGTTAAGGCGGCTTGGTTCAGCCCCGAGTCACGCACCGCCTGCAAGAGTGCCGTCACTGCCCGAAAATGAACCCTGTTGTGTGCTCGTGGAAACGTGAAGGGACAGTAGTGCGCCACCGAAGATTGGCTTCGGTATGGTCTCCCAGCAACCTTAAAAGTGGGCATGCTATGGAGCGACAGTGAAGGAAAATAGACTTTAATTCCTGACATAATCAAGCAAATTCGTGGCCCCACCCACTGGAGGATTTAATCTTTTACCACTAGTCCCAGGATGCATTGTCAGAATCCACCAAAGGATGTCCACCAAGGGGCTAAAAACTTGAAATAGAGGAAGGAAACTAACATTGTGGTAATTGCGAGATGCCAAGGCGGAACATTTGAGATAGGTCGAAGACGACTGAAACGCGTCAGGACTGCTGAAAAATGAATTAAAAGTATTTACTTTCACTGTG
Source organism: Calotriton arnoldi (assembly GCA_963921515.1). Lineage (NCBI taxonomy): Eukaryota > Metazoa > Chordata > Amphibia > Caudata > Salamandridae > Calotriton > Calotriton arnoldi. The sequence continues at coordinate 38,956 of CAWUFW010012304.1, read as the reverse complement.
GAGTGCGACTCATTGCTTTCATTGAAGGAGAGAGTTGGAACGATGTTAAGGCGGCTTGGTTCAGCCCCGAGTCACGCACCGCCAGCAAGAGCGCCGTCACTGCCCGAAATTGAACCCTGTTGTGTGCTCGTGGAAACGTGAAGGGTCAGTAGTGCGCCACCGAAGTTTGGCTTCGGTATGGTCTCCCAGCAACCTTAAAAGTGGGCAGGCTATGGAGCGAGAGTGAAGGAAAATAGACTTTAATTCCTAACATAATCATGCAAATTCGTGGCACCACCCACTGGAGGGTTTAATCTTTTACCACAAGTCCCAGGATGCATTGTCAGAATCCACCAAAGGATGTCCACCAGGGGGCTAAAAACTTGAAATAGAGGAAGGAAATTAAAATTGTGGTAATTGCGAGATGCCAAGGCGGAACCTTTGAGAAAGGTCGGAGACGACTGAAATGCGTCAGGACTGCCGAAAAATGAATTACATTTATTTACTTTCACTGTGGAATGCGACTCATTGCTTTCCGTGGAGAGAGTTGGAACGATGTTAAGGCGGCTTGGTTCAGCCCCGAGTCACGCACCGCCTACAAGAGTGCCGTCACTGCCCGAAAATGAACCCTGTTGTGTGCTCGTGGAAACGTGAAGGGGCAGTAGTGCGCCACCGAAGATTGGCTTCGGTATGGTCTCCCAGCAACCTTAAAAGTGGGCATGCTATGGAGCGACAGTGAAGGAAAATAGACTTTAATTCCTGACATAATCATGCAAATTCGTGGCACCACCCACTGGAGGGTTTAATCTTTTACCACAAGTCCCAGGATGCATTGTCAGAATCCACCAAAGGATGTCCACCAGGGGTCTAAAAACTTGAAATAGAGGAAGGAAACTAACATTGTGGTGATTGCGAGATGCCAAGGCGGAACCTTTGAGAAAAGTCAAAGACGACTGAAACGCGTCAGGACTGCCGAAAAATGAATTAAAATTATTTACTTTCACTCTGGAGTGTAACTCATTGCTTTCCATGAAGGAGAGAGCTGGAACGATGTTAAGGCGGCTTGGTTCAGCGCCGAGTCACGCACCGCCAGCAAGAACGCCGTCACTATCCGAAATTGAACCCTGTTGTGTGCTCGTGGAAACGTGAAGGGTCAGTAGTGCGCCACCGAAGATTGGCTTCGGTATGGTCTCCCAGCAACCTTAAAAGTGGGCATGCTATGGAGCGACAGTGAAGGAAAATAGACTTTAATTCCTGACATAATCATACAAATTCGTGGCACCACCCACTGGGGGGTTTAATCTTTTACCACAAGTTCCAGGATGCATTGTCAGAATCCACCAAAGGATGTCCACCAGGGGTCTAAAAACTTGAAATACAGGAAGGAAACTAACATTGTGGTAATTGCGAGATGCCAAGGCGGAACCTTTGAGAAAGGTCGAAGATGACTGAAACGCATCAGGACTGCCGAAAAATGAATTAAAAGTATTTACTTTCACTGTGGAGTGCGACTCATTGCTTTCCATGAAGGAGAGAGTTGGAACGATGTTAAGGCGGCTTGGTTCAGCCCCGAGTCATGCACCGCCAGCAAGAGCGCCGTCACTGCCTGAAATTGAACCCTGTTGTGTGCTCGTGGAAACGTGAAGGGTCAAGAGTGCGCCACAGAAGATTGGCTTCGGTATGGTCTCCCAGCAACCTTAAAAGTGGGCATGCTATGGAGCGACAGTGAAGGAAAATAGACTTTAATTCCTGACATAATCATGCAAATTTGTGGCACCACCCACTGGGGGGTTTAATCTTTTACCACAAGTTCCAGGATGCATTGTCAGAATCCACCAAAGGATGTCCACCAGGGGTCTAAAAACTTGAAATACAGGAAGGAAACTAACATTGTGGTCATTGCGAGATGCCAAGGCGGAACCTTTGAGAAAGGTCGAAGACGACTGAAACGCATCAGGACTGCCGAAAAATGAATTAAAAGTATTTACTTTCACTGTGGAGTGCGACTCATTGCTTTCCGTGAAGGAGAGAGCTGGAACGATGTTAAAGCGGCTTGGTTCAGCCCGAGTCACGCACCGCCAGCAAGAGCGCCGTCACTGCCCGAAATTGAACCCTGTTGTGTGCTCGTGGAAACGTGAAGGGTCAGTAGTGTGCCACCGAAGATTGGCTTAGGTATGGTCTCCCAGCAACCTTAAAAGTGGGCATGCTATGGAGCGATAGTGAAGGAAAATAGACTTTAATTCCTGACATAATCATGCAAATTCGTGGCACCACCCACTGGAGCGTTTAATCTTTTACCACAAGTCCCAGGATGCATTGTCAGAATCCACCAAAGGATGTCCACCAGGGGGCTAAAAACTTGAAATAGAGGAAGGAAACTAACATTGTGGTAATTGCGAGATGCCAAGGCGGAACCTTTGACAAAGGTCGAAGACGACTGAAACGCGTCAGGGCTGCCGAAAAATGAATTAAAAGTATTTACTTTCACTGTGGATTGCGACTCATTGCTTTCCGTGAAGGAGAGAGTTGGAAAAAAAAAATATATATATATATATATATCCATATGAAAACTGCTCAAAGTAGGAAGCCCCACACATGACGTAATATTTGTCCTCTTTATTGGTGGACTGCACGGCATCAACACAGCTGTCCCAGTACATACAATTTGCCACTCATCACCATACGCTTTTCAGGATTCTTCTCCCTTGTTCACTGGCCATGGCAATTGGAGAGACGACAGGTGAGCAGTAACGCCGCACTTGCAGCTAATTAATAGTCCCGCCTCAGTGGGCGTATGCACACAGTGCATTCTGGTTCTGGAAGTCTTCGCCTCAGTTGTTATCCATAGTGGGTGCCTCTGTACTATCTCCTTTTCACGTTTTTGCACAGTGGGTGAACTGGAAACATGCCAGTCTCTGCCATGCATTCTCAGTGTCCTGCCAACTGGACACGTCGCTCCGCAAGCGCCTCTTTCGTCATCGGCGCTGCAATCCCGCTCTGTCAGCGGCGGGGAGCTTCCGCGGTCAGAGCCAACCGCAACATATCCATATGAAAACTGCTCAAAGTAGGAAGCCCCACACACAACGTGATATTTGTCCTCTTTATTGGTGGACTGCACGGCATCAACACAGCTGTCCCAGTACATAAAATTTGCCACTCATCCCCATACGCGTTTCAGGATTCTTCTCCCTTGTTCACTGGCCGTGGCAATTGGAGAGACGACAGGTAAGCAGTAACGCCGCACTTGCAGCTAATTAATAGTCCCGCCTCAGTGGGCGTATGCACACAGTGCATTCTGGTTCTGGAAGTCTTCGCCTCAGTTGTTATCCATAGTGGGTGCCTCTGTACTATCTCCTTTTCACATTTTTGCACAGTGGGTGAACTGGAAACATGCCAGTCTCTGCCATGCATTCTCAGTGTCCTGCCAACTGGACACGTCGCTCCGCAAGCGCCTCTTTCATCATCGGCGCTGCAAACCCGCTCTGTCAGCGGCGGGGAGCTTCCGCGGTCAGAGCCAACCGCAACATATCCATAGGAAAACTTCTCAAAGTAGGAAGCCCCACACACAACGTGCTATTTGTCCTCTTTATTGGTGGACTGCACGGCATCAACACAGCTGTCCCAGTACATAAAATTTGCCACTCATCACCATACGCGTTTCAGGATTCTTCTCCCTTGTTCACTGGCCGTGGCAATTGGAGAGACGACAGGTAAGCAGTAACGCCGCACTTGCAGCTAATTAATAGTCCCGCCTCAGTGGGCGTATGCACACAGTGCATTCTGGTTCTGGAAGTCTTCGCCTCAGTTGTTATCCATAGTGGGTGCCTGTGTACTATCTCCTTTTCATGTTTTTGCACAGTGGGTGAACTGGAAACATGCCAGTCTCTGCCATGCATTCTCAGTGTCCTGCCAACTGGACACGTCGCTCCGCAAGCGCCTCTTTCGTCATCGGCGCTGCAAACCCGCTAGAAATTAGCATTTAAAAAACCTTTGAAATTCACTGAAAAAACCATAGGTTTCAGGGACGTTATAGTTAGAAATTGCCATTTAAAAAACCTTACAAATTCACTGAAAAAACCACAGGTTTCAGGGATGTTATAGTTAGTTGGACATTGCACTCGTACAAAACCAGAGAAATTTGGCCGTTATAGTTAGTTGAAGTAACTATAACTCACGCCCCCGCAATGCACTCCTGATGACCCCACATATTACATCACTCATGACATGGTCAGTGACATCACTGATGACATCTCAAATGACATCACTGATGACATCATCCAGTGACTGTGTGTTTCTGTAAAGTTTAAATATGTTTTATATATACATATGCCAAGGTGTATTTAAGAATGAGTGGGTGTATGACTGTCTGAATGGATGATTTAGTAGGCGCGAGACTGACTGTATAAGTGAGTGATTAAACGTGTCTTATTGAATGCATGGGTTAGTGACTAAACTGTGGGAATGTCTGTATCAGTCTGTCTGTTGGTGTGTAAGTGGCTGCATGGATTGGTGAATAGCTACATGAGTGTCTAAATGTGTTATTGATTGGTTGTCTGATTATCTGTATGGGTGCCTGAGTATCTGTGTATGTGAGTGGGGGGTGTGTGACTTTATGCATAGATGTGTGAGTGGGTGATTCACTGGGTGTATGGGTTCAAGAGTGCCTTTGTGAAGGGCTATATGGGTGGGTGAGTGTGAGTATGGGTGTGTTGGTGAGTGAATGGATGTCTTAGTGGTACATGTGTGAGTAATTACATATGTGAAAGACAGTATATGTGAGTGTTGGAGTATATAAATGACTATATGTGAGTGAGTGATTGTGAGAGTGCCTGTATGGATGAGTGTGTGCTTGTGTCAGTGATTGTTTAAGAGAGTAAGTATGTGTTAGTATCTGTATGAATAAGTGAGGTGGTGTGTGTATAATTGTGTAGGTGAGTAAAAAGGGTGATTGATTCTTTGCATGACTGACCATGTGTGTGAGTAACTCTATGGATGAGTGGTGGTGTGTGAGTGTCTGAAAAGGTGTATGTGTGTATCTGATAGTGCTGTATTAATGACTGTATGGGTGAATGAGTAGATGTGTGTGTAGACCTAGGAATCAGTGAGTGGGCATATAGTAACTGGTAGTGGTGTGTCTTTGGTTTCGAAAATGGTAGTCTGTATTTTAGAGTGGGTGTATCAAAGGTTATATTAGGGTGTGAGGAGGTGCATCAGATTATCACGTGGATGATGTCATCAGTGATGTCATTTGAGATGTCATCAGTGATGTCACTGGCCATGTCATGAGTGATGTAATATGTGACGTCATCAGCAGTGCCTTGTGGGGGCGCGAGTTATAGTTACTTCAACTAACTATAACGGCCGAATGTCTCTGGTTTTGTACGAGTGAAATGTCCAGCTAACTATAACGTCCCTGAAACCTGTGTTTTTTTTTGTGAATTTGTAAAGTTTTAATGCTAATTTCTGACTATAACGTCCCTGAAACCTATGGTTTTTTCAGTAAATTTCAAAGGTTTTTTAAATGCTAATTTCTAACTATAACATCCCTGAAACCTATGGTTTTTTCAGTGAATTTCAAAAGTTTTTGAAATGCTAATTTCTTACTATAACGTCCCTGAAACCTATGGTTTTTTCAGTGAATTTCTAAGGTTTTTTAAATGCTAATTTCTAACTATGCCTACAGAGGTAGGACATAAGCAGAAAGAGGAAGAAAAGCGCAGAAAGAAGCAAGAGAAATGCAGAAAGAGGCAACAAATATTTTTTCTAAAATTTTAAACTTTTATAACAATAAAGTGATATTTCTGCTTTCAAAAATATGGTTTTATCTTTTTTTTAAACAAAAGTGGATTTGTGTACCGATCATGTACCTGTCTCGGTTGGTGCGCGAATCTAAGAATTTTGCTGCCATATTGGTTAAGTCGTGCATGATGCGCGTTCGGTAAGCGATGGGTGCGCGGTTCTCAGCCCCGCGTATCGTCACGTACGTATTTCCGGGGGTCGCGCCAGGTGCGCGAATCCATCGCAAATCTTTAAGTTTTAAAAGTATATGTATCTAACTTTATTATATATATTATACCAAGAGATTAGTTAATATAACTGTAAATATCGTATATTTGTAATTGTAATAAAGATATATTACTGTTTAATATATTTTTCGGAATTCGTGCTGGGTGCACGCGTGTTGCGCGCCGGGTGCGCGAATCCAATGCGACTTCAAAAGAAACAATTTTATTGGTTTAGAAGCTTTCTATTCTAGAACTTGAAGGACCCCACCCATTTTTTTCATTCTTCCAGGAGCATCTTTTGATGAAACACCTCTTGTGTTTTCTGTCCCTCTTTGTTTAATTTTTTGGTGTTTTTTTCCAAACAAAGGAAATGGCATCTCAAAATCCAGCACAGGATATTCCTGTAGATGAAGAGGAAGTGGAAGAACCAATTAAGAAAAGGAAGGAAAGTCTTTTGTGGGCTTTCTTCTCTATCCCAGAAGGAGAAAAAAAGGTGAATGTTCGCAAAGTCACCTGCAATGTTTGCAAGAACATCTTATCTCGTGGATCTGAAAAGAAGTACTCCTGCGGGACTTCATCAATGCTAAAACACCTTCAGACCATGCACCCAAACCGTCTTTTGCGTGAAGAACATCGATGCCAAATGCAAGAGTCTCAGCAAGATGATCAGGTCGCAGGACCTAGTACTTCTGCAGGATCTACTACATCCTTACAAATTGTTCCAGAATTTGGAGGACTGGAACAGCACTGCATAAAGTACAAGAAACTTATTTGTGCAGGCGAACAATCTGTTGCAGCTATTGTTTTTGCTGGAAACAATTATCGTTGTTAATTTTTTTGTTGTTTTTGCAATGAGTTTCTAATTGCAAAATGTTTTGAAAAGTTTGTTTAGTTCATTTTCTTGTTTTTTTCAATCTTTTGTTTAAAAAAACACCCAAAAATTAATAAAAGAGTTAAAAACACACAAAAAAATGTAAAATCAAAAAAAGAAGAAAAAAAGGGTTCTTTTTAGAGCCGCCTGATTGGTTAAAAATAGACAAGCTTGTATGTGTTGTATGAATGAGTGCAAGGGTAATGTCTGAGTCAATGTATCAGTGAATAAGTAGTGTCTGAGTAAATGAATGAGTGCAGCAGTATTACCTGAGTCATTGGATGAGTGCACGGATAGTGTTTGAGGGAATGAATGAGTGCAGCAGTAGTGCCTTAGTGATTGCATGACTGCATGGGTAGTGCCTGGCTTATTGCATGAGTGCATGGGTAATGCTTAGGTGATTGCATGAATTCAGCGGTAATGTCTGGGTGAATACAGGAGTGCATGGGAACTGCCTGAGTGATTGAAGGAGTGCATAAGTAATGTCTGGGTGATTGCATGAGTGCATAGGTAGTCCCTGGGTGATTGGAGTAGTGCAAGGGTAGTGCTTGGTGATTTTGTAAGTGCATGGATTATGCCTGGGTGATTGCATGGGTGCAGAGGTAATGTGTGGGTGATTGGAGGAGTGCATGGGTAATGCCTGAATGATTGCATGAGTACAAGGGTAGTGCCTGGGTGATTGGAGTAGTGCATGGGTAGTGCGTGGGGATTTGGTAAGTGCATGGGTAACGCCACGCTGACTGTGTGAGTGCAGAGGTAATGTGTGGGTGATTGGAGGAATGTATGGGTAATGCATGAGTGATTGCATGAGTGTATGGGTAATGCCTGGGTGATTGCATGAATGCATGGGTAGTGCCTGGCTGATTGGAAGAGTGCATGGGTTCTGCCTGAGTGATTGAAGACATGCATGGGTGATGCATGAGTGATTGCATGAGTGCCTGGGTAGTGCCTGGGTGATTGGAGGAGTGCATGGGTAGTGCTTGGGTTATTGCATGAGTGCATAGGTTGTGCCTGGGTGATTGCATGAGTGCATAGGTAGTGCCTGGATTATTGTGAGACTGCATGGGCACTGCCTGAGAGATTCATGGAATGCATGGGTAATGCGTGGGTGATTGCCTGAATGGAGGGGTAATGTTTGGGTGAATGGATGAGTGCATGGGAGGTGTCTGAGTGATTAGACAAGTGCATACGTAGTGCTTCAGTGATTTTATAAGTGCATGGGTAGTGACTGGCCGATTGGAGGAGTGCATGGATAGTGCCTGGATGACTGAAAGAGTGCAAGAGTAGTACCTGGGTGATTGCATGAGTGCATAGGTAGTGCCTGGATGATTGGAAGACTGCATGGGCACTGTCTGAGAGATTGAAGGAGTGTATGGGTAATGCATGGGTGATTGCATGAATGGAGGGGTAATGTCTGGGTAAATGGAGGAGTGCATGGGTAGTGTCTGAGTCATTAGACGAGTGCTTAGGTAGTTCTTCAGTGATTTTATAAGTGCATGGGTAGTGGCTGGCCAATTGGAGGAGTGCATGGATAGTGTCTGTGTGATTGCATGAGTGCAAGGGTAATGTCTGGGTCATTGAAAGAGTGGATAGGCAATGCCTAAGTGATTGTATGAGTGCATGGGTAATGTGTAGTTAATTGAAGGAGTGCATGAGAAATGTATGACTGATTGCAAGAGTGCAAAAGTAATCTCTGTGTTGTTGCATGACTGAACTCATAGTGTGTGGGTGATTGCAAAGTGTATAAGAAGTGTCTGGGTGATTTTTTAAGTGCATGAGTACTTGCTGAATGATTGGAGGAGTGCATGGGTAATGCCTGTATGATTGCTTGAGTGCATAGGTACTGCCTGGATGATTTTATAAATGCACAGGTACTGCCTGAGTGATTGAAAGAGTGCATGGGTAATGCCTGCGTGATTGTATGAGTGCAGGGGTAATATCAGGGTTATTGGAAAAGTGCATGTGTAATGCCTAAGTGATTGCATGAGTGCAGAGGAATGTCTGTGGCATTGCAGGAGTGCATGGCTCATACCTAAGTGATTGCATGAGTGCAAGCGTAATGTCTGGGGGATTAGAGGAATACATAGTTAATACTCTGGTAATTGCATGAGTTTAGGGGTAATGTCTTGCTGATTGCAAGAGTGTAGAGGTAGGGCCTGGGTGATTGGAGGAGTACATAGGTAGTAACTGAGTGATTTTAAAACTTTAAGCATTCTGGTTGGGTGATTGGAGGAGTACAAGAGTAGTACCTGGGTGATTGGAGGACTGTATAAATAGAGCTTGGGTGATTTTAAAAGTGTATCTGTACTGCCTGAATGAATAGAGCATTGTATAGATACTGCTTGGATGATTGAAAGAGTGCAAGGGTAGTGTCTAGGTGATTGCATCAGTGCAGGGATAATGTTTAGGGGATTGGAGTAGTGTATAGCTACTACCTGGGTGATTGGACGAGTGTACTGATAATGTGCAGCTGATTGCATGAGTATACAGATAGTACCTGGGTGATTTGAAAAGTACATAGGTAGTGTCTGGGTGATCTTATAACTCTATGAATATAGGCTAGGTGATTGGAGAAATACATGGATAGTGCATGGGTGATGGCAGGAGTGTGGGAATAGTGCCTAATGGTATAGATTAGTGCATGATTAGTGTTTAAAAAAATGGATGACTGCAATAAAAGTGACTGTAAACATTACTTCATATTATGATGCTTATTACATTATTTCATCTTACCTTCTTTTTTAAAGTAGATACCAAACTCATTGAAACTATTTTACAGTAGTTTTATTGAAAACTGAATTTAAAATCTTTTCAAGCTTTAGTATTACTCTCTGTAAAAAAAAGAAGAAACACTGTTATTGCTTATAATATTATAGTTTTAAGAACACAACATAATTTTAGAATTACATAACATATTCAGTTTCCCTTTTTTGCTGTTCTCAGATTCTATTGAATTTCACCACTCACAGTGATTTCAATGTAGATCATCATATAACAGCGGGGGAAAAATACAATCAATGAGATTGTAAAAAAAAACAAATCTGCATTGAAAATATTTACAACAAGTTCAACTATCTGTTCACCTATCTACAGTTTCTAAATTATATTTTTCCCCTACAATAAATGATTTTTTTCTCTGAAGTACATTTCTGAAATATCCATTTTCATTTACATCACATATAATATAAAGATCAAATATATAAACTATTTCTTTCAAACACAATTTTGCAAATGCAATAACAATTAGCAAAAAAAAAAATCCAAACAGTAATTTTTCACATCTTCCAAATAGGCCGAATAATGTTTCCAAATCAATTTCCATTGGAAATATCCAAAATAAACTCATTTATTTGTGTTTACATCTTCCCAATAGGCTGAATGAGGTTTTCAAAACTTTGGCATCAAAAATATCAGATATGAATCTTGTAATTCAAAAGGCAACCTACATTTAAATTGCAAATGGGCATCATTGCAATGTGTCCATCCTTTATTGCACTTTAAATACACAGTATAGTGTCCAGATGTTGTAGTAGGTCCATCATGGAATATAATAGCCACTGCTTTAAAAGTTCTTCCTGAAATTGACACTTGACTTGCCACAAAATATTAATTTTTTTTTCTCCAATTTTCTTCCATTTGCTCTACAACGTTGAAGCATTAAGATGACATATTTTCCAAATCTTTCTATCAAAACTGGGCGGAGAGCTCTGCTCCGCCTGCAGAGTGCGGGGAGATTTGCCTACTCCGCGTTCCGCGGAGAACGCGGAGTAGGCAAATCTCCGCACACTCCGCGGCGGAGCGGAGTTGACCAGCCCCCACCTCCCACCCGCACTATTAACAGTTACTTACAACTTTTAAAAAACGACTTATAGTAAATAAAAAAACACCTTACCTTAGCTGCGGCGTCCCCGGGCTGCCTTCCTCCTCTTCATCGCGTTCTCTGTAAAAACTGCACATGCGCGGGCACATGCGCAGTTTTCACAGGGAATGAGATGAAGAGAAAGAGGGCAGCCCGGAGTTCCACAGAGTTTGTTATCAACTCCGTGGCCCTCCGCGTAGCCCCGCTACGCCCACTACACCCAGGGTTACTTTCTATATATAACGTTGACAACATTTCTGATTTACAATGGGAGCATTTCATATTTTGATTAGCTGTTTTTACTAATTTGTTAAAAGATACTGATTTGCAATCTGGTATCGTCAAGTATATGAATTGTTCAGTATCTATTCCAGTGGTGGAAGAAAATGAATACTCTTCACATTTATGATCCCATCTGTAACTTAGTCCAAATACATTTTCAATTTCTATTCCTTCATCTTCCAATACAGCAAGCATAAACATAAGGAATTCTTGTGCCTCTTGTTGTATATTGAGTGTAAATTGTGAAGAACCAGTACATATATCCAAAAGACGCCGAATGCCAGAAGCAGTATGGATTTTACTTCTATCAGTTACCAACTTTTGAAAAACATTTTGTAGTAAAGAACAGAATCTTTTTTCTCGATTTTCCATAATTTGAAGATGAAGATCTTCCAAATAAAAGACAACATTCACAATTATATTAGCATAGCAGTTGATACCTGAACTATTTTCTAACTGGTATCCTACAATATCATCAACAGTGTCCATTTTCATTTTCTTTGTAGCTTCATCATTCTCTATAATTGTTTTCTTTTTTTCGACCTCACTAGAATGTTTGTCATATTTTCGTTTTGCACACACTACACGCTTTTCATATACGGGATATTCACCTAAGTTAGGAGCATACAGTCTTCTTAACCGATTATACTCTCTTACACAATATGCATCAGCACTAATCTTTTTCTCATCAAAATCAATTAAATACAAACCAGATAATGTTCTTACTCGAGACAATGCAACATATGCCATGCCTTCTTTAAACACTATGGGGCATATTTACGTTCCCTGGCGCATCCCTGCATATCAGCAGGGATGCGCCAGGGAAAATGCGTCACGCAAGTTTACCCTTGCGCCACGTCCGATGCGCCGCATTTACAATGCGGCGCATCGTGGCGCAAGGATAAGCAGATGCAGGACGCATCTGCCGGCGGAAGGTTGGCGCAGTGCTGAAGTTGTGTCGCAAGCGTGACGCAACTCCAGCACTGTTCCAACCTTCCCTATCCCTAACATGGTGCGTCAATCCTTACTTCAAGCAGGCGTAAGGATTTGACGCATCAGCGTCGGAAAAGTGACTGCGTGAAATCTTGTAGATTTCACTACGTCACTTTTCCGAGGCGTTCCTGCGCCGGAACGCCCCCCCCTGCGCCGGTACGCCCACATGAAACCTGACGCAGGTTTCATGTGGTGCAGGGGTTTACTACGTGGCGCATCTCCCTAGATGCGTCACGTTGTAAATATAGCGCAACGCGGCGCATGGTTTGCGTCGCCGCTGCGTCACATGCGTGACGCAACGGCGGAGCAAAAGTGGCGCAAGGGGCTTGTAAATATGCCCATATACTTCCAATATTTACCAAAGCACTGTCTACACTTAAACCTTGAGATTTATGAATGGTTACTGCATATGCTAATGAAAGAGGAAACTGTTTTCTACGAACATACAAGTCTTTTACAAGCAGAAAACGAACAGCACAACATCCAATCTGTTTTACCTCTTCAATCTGATCAAATTTAATCTTCAAAAATTCAATTCCATCTCTGTTCTGATAATTAACAAAATCAATAACTTTTCCCATTGCTCCATTTACTAATCCTTTTTCTACATCCAAATTACGTCGTAAAATTACCCGACAGTTTTTACATACATATAAAGTCTTTTCTAAACCAGCAGTCTTAGACACTGACTCTTCCAAAGAATCCAATTTTGTCTGTAATTTCTCTGAGAGAAGAATAGTAACTCCTTGTGTTCCATTTTAGCAATGGCTTCCATTTTCACTATTGGTTGTTTTTCCAATTTCAAAAGTTCATGATTGAATGTAGAACACTCTTGCAGTGTTGGCATTAGACAAACTATAGACTTTTTTTCTCCAATTTTTTTGTACATTATTTCAGGTGCAATGTTTTCATTTGGAAACAAATTTGTTAGTAGCCGACTTTGTAAAACTTCTTTTCCATTTTGTGTCCAAACTCCAATTCTTATATCTTGAAGAATGTTTCCATAGTGTTCATCACTTGCTTGTCACATATTCTTAAAAAGTTCTTTATATTCAAAATGAGACCAAATGTTTACATTTCCAATACTTCCCAAAGATTTCCTAGTATCTTCATGGACAGGAGTTTTAAAAACTGGATGTCCTTTCACAGGAGTCAGCTGTAGTAGATCCCCAAATACAATTACATGTTTTCCTCCAAATACAACATCATAATCTGTTTTTAAAATCTGTTGCACTTTTTTTTTTATTTTAAAACTTCTGTTACTAAACAAATGCCAGCATCCATATACAATAATGTTGGTAGATTGTGCACACTTGATTTTTGCCACGTAGTAGCGCTTATTACTGCAGATAAACCGATCAGTGTGCTACGTTAGTGATATGCCTGCCTAGCATATGGGTTAACTAGTGTAAAGTGGCCAGGTCCCCATGGGTAACTGGGACTCTAACGTGCACAACTATATGTGATATATACAAAATTCAACCTTGTATACCATTTTTTCAAGCAGTATTTTACTTGAACTCTTTTAACATTTTAAAATTAAAGCTTTTCTAATGTTTTCAAACATATACAAAACAAATCATTTTATACATATAATGTACAATAAATCCTTACAGAATGAAATTTAGACAGTACAATGCCCAATGCATTTCGGGACGAATGGTCCCTTCATCAGGGGCAAACCTGCAAATGTAAAGGGAAACTAATCAATTGATGTGCAGCACATAATGGAAATTACTCATGTTTTTTTTTTTTAATAAAACAGTCATAATCATGAACCATACACCCAATGATGGTCTTAGTCTCATAATGCACCAAAGTGATACCCCCTTTTGTATGACACGCTTCGTAAAAAACATTTACTACTTGCACGGTGGCGGAACCAAAATTCCTAGACTCTCTTCCAGGTAACCTAACAGTAAGAACAGGAGCATGAATGCCATTAGTGTTTTTGCTTAAAAATAAAAATAATTTCTCTTTGTTGAATGAGCTGACCGCGTACCTTACGAAGACGAGAAGAATGCCAAAGTCACTTGTCCTTGCCGCAACGTATTGTAATGTATCAATATAAAACGATGAAACCTGATGGTAGAAATACGATGGAATCACTGACAGTAACATACTCCGCTACACCGACTCAAACTCTTCCATACACCCTTATACGTCAACACATACCTGAATCACAGTGAGAGTCCATTCTCTGATAATTGTGTAAGAAACACCATGAATGAATCTTGAACCTGAAAAAATGTATGGAACGCCCCGTCAATATCGCTCAACAATCCAATATGGAAAGGTGTATTAGCTATCTAAAGGTGCTCACCTTCCTGCGTGTTCAGCTCGTATAATGTTTACAATACGCTGTCGCACCGTTGTCAGAAGCAGATGTATGGACAGACTAAAAGGGATAAACAACTAGCGTTACACATTGTGCACTGTCCTCAAAATGATGATAATCCTGCAAATCCTAACTATGAACCGCGCTTACATCTTAGTGCATTCCGCTTCTCAACCGCTACCGACAACTGAAATCGTTTCGAACCTCACTAGTTCTTATGCGTGTCATCGCCGTAATAACGCGAGAATACCACCAGATTGAAACTGCGCGTCATGTTGGAACAGTACTAATATTGTGTTATCTAAGCTTCGACAATGTGTGATGATGCAAAAATACCACCGCTGAAGAGCCACCAAAATGAAAACACGCGGTATATATGCGGACGATGTTAATAATAATATAATGCATCTCAGTTCGTGATTGTTCAAATGAGAGTGTCACCTCAGTCATATTAAAAGCCGGGCACAATCGTTTTTCAAAGCTAACTCGTATAGCCAATGAGATACATTCTCCTCTAGGAAACTCGATCTCGGTCACCATCTTAGAATGGTGGAATGCTCGTGAAGTCTGTGCTTACATCCTATACACAAATGGTATGCAGTTCCTAATATTAAAAAGCAGGAGGAAGTGTTTTTATCAAGAGCTCCACGTGGAGGTGTGGAGTTATAAAAAGTGGGGAGAAGAATCCTCTCCTCTTGGAAAAAGACCCTCACACACCCAGCCAGCTAGGTGTTATGCTTCATCATCGGGTCTGCTCCTTATCGGGTCGGCGCTGCAATCCCCGATCGGCACCCGTGATGGGGCCTCCTTGGCGGAGATCTTTATTCCATATGCCGGTGGGTGAAGTGCGTGTGAGGGCCCTAAAACAGTGTAGGTGGTGTTGATGTGTAGGGAAGTGAAAATAAAAAAGGGGAGGTGGTCCACTCAAGATAATTTTATTGAACGTGGCCCCTGCCCTGGTTAAAAAGAAAACAAGACGCGTATCTCCACTCTAAGGATGTCGAGATTAGGCGCTTGAGAAAAAGGTCAACATGTTTCTTGCCCAACAATATATTAATTGGCAATTCTTCAGGACCAAAAAGGATCTACCTACACTTTTGGTAGTGGTCAACAATAAAGTGAAAAAGTGACCACCATTACAGCACCCTAAAAAGTGGTACCTGTAGATCAAAAAACACAACCTGCAATAAAAAACAGAATAACAACATTAACATAAAAAGTCACGGTATTCTGGATGTAATGGAAAACAAGCGCACCAAATAGTGTCAATGATGCGGCTCAAACATGCTAAACACAAGTGACTCGTGGCATGCATGATGTGAGCACTCGGTATCATTACAACCGGTAAGGCATATTCAAACTGAGAAGCTAAGAAAGGCAATCATCTAAAAACTCACCCCATTAGGGTCAAGGATGCGCGGCATCAGTACCGGCTGGTGTAGACACTAATGTGTAGTGTCCTAGTAAGTAGGAAAAAAAAACATGAATAGTAATGTTCAAAAATATTGAAAAGGAGCAACATATCCCAGGTTCAATAGCCTGGAGGTGGAGAGAGCCAAACAATGCACGAGGGCACCCAGCAGAACTGCCCTGTATGTAGCTCTCCAATTAGCTATGCCTGTACTCCAACAAGGGCGCACACTAATTGCTTATAGTGCCCAGGGACTGTGCAGCGTGGCGGCCAGAACACCCGACACTCTCCAAAGTGAGGACGGGTTTGCTAGCAGCAACCGTGACGGGACCACACAGCCGATGCTCCAACAGGCAACTCGACAGTATTTAAACTAACCCCGTGTTAAAAGGTGGAAACATGGAGTCAAATACGGGGGAGACCAGAACCAGTGCTACCTACAGGGCCATTACTCAAGGGTATGCTGACCGGGATAGGGGCACATATGGCCAACAAGTGACACCGCATCAACCAAGCTCCAACCCACAGGACCGGCTGGTGCCGGTAGTGTAAGGAGCCTGAGCACGGGTAAGGCTAACGAGCGGACTCGCAAAACTCACAGTTTATCAGGAACCCAGGCGGCGGATGTCCTACCCTCACGCAGCCGGTCCGGGCAGTGTACCCAATTGTCAGGTACTCGCGTCTAAGTACCCGCGCGCGGCCGGCGGCGGGGGGCGGGACTTCCGGTTAATCTTACCGCCGTTCCAAAACACAACTAGAGCGCGAGCCAGATGGCGGACGCCATCTTGGGTAACCCTCATGTACCGCGGACTATCTGAACCGCATCTACTGTAACCAAAGAATCGCCGCATTCCCCACAACAGTGATGGTAATGAGTGTATGCTCACAGGGTTCAATATTGCTACTCTGTGCCCCCAAAGGTATGTCATGACCCACTGACGGTGCTCATATAGTCAGGAATAATTATTATAAAATCAATCAAATGGGACCTCAATGAAGCACACGGCGGGTGGGGGGAAGAGAAAAGGAGGGGAAGGGGGTATGGCAGTAGGGTGTAGGGTTTTCTTAAATTTATAGTAGAATATACTGGTACCAAGGGTGCATTATAATCAAATGTGGTTTGGTAAATAAACAAGGGTGCAGTCCTGCAAACACGGGCTGGTTCGTGTAGGTTGTATGCAGATGGTCAAACCAAGGGGAGGTTCCCTGTGTATAATATATGCCGTATTGCATACTGCAACCAACCACAGTTGTTATTATGTTACTGGGATATCTCAGTGTAGGGGGAAGTATAGCGAAGTCCATAGTATCGATCAAGTCAGGAGACTCCAAGGGATATTTTCGTTGAGTCCTGACTGGTCAGTAGCCAATCGTAGGACCCACCGTTGTTCCATACGAAACAGAGCGTTCTGGGATGCCCCGGGTGTGTCTCTAATACACCCCATTCAAATGAGTCAGGCGAGTGTTGTGCCTCTTTGAAATGGGTGGTCATTTTAGTGTTGTTCTTCAGGCACCTAAAGTTGCTCCTATGTTCCATTATCCGGATTTTAACCGGCCTTGAAGTCATGCCGATATAAAGCAAATTACACCTACACTTCAGTATGTAAATGCAATTATTGGTGTTGCAATTGGTGTGTGTAGTCATTTTCCAGCCAAAACCATTGGGAAACCTCATTTCTTTAGTGACTTTAGTGAGGTGACAAACAGAGCATGAACCGCACGGGTAATGCCCCATGACCGGGGGTAAATCCCACAAAGTTCTTTGCGCTTTGCTCCGTTGTTTCTTCGGTCTAGTGTGGATTAACATATCCTTGATGTTACTAGTACGTTTGAACGCAAACCTTGGTGTGGATAAGTTAAGAGTTCCTGTGTTGAGAATATCCCAATGTCTGCGGATTATTTTCTTTATCCAGTTCGAGTCAGGGGTATAAGTGGTAACACACGTGATGGTCGTGTCAGGTTCTCTAATTCTGTCTTCCAACAGGTTCTCGCGATTGTTATTTTGAGCTCTTTTGCACGCGGTGTCAATAACCTGTCTAGGGTATTCCCGCTGGAGAAGGTCTTTCTTAAGTGTGCCAGACTCCTTTTTGTAGTCAGTTAACGTGCTACAGTTCCTTCTGATACGAAGGAACTGACCGAAAGGTAAGTTCTGTCTCAGGGCCCTAGGATGATGGCTACTGAAAAGCAAGAGGCTGTTCCTATCGGTCGGCTTACGATAGAGGCTGGTCGAGATTTTATCGCCCTCTAATCTTACCAATAAGTCAAGAAAGGGAATCTCTGTCTCCGAGATAGTGCTAGTAAATCTCAGATAAGGATTCAAGGTATTAATCCATGTGCATCGCATTTGGTTCATTCTCCTTTCCACAGGATCAAGATATCATCTATAAATCTTTTCCACATCAGCACATTTGTAATATATGGATTTCTGGGATTAAAGATTTCTCTTTCCTCGAATGCTGACATGTACATACATGCCAGACTCGGCGCAAACGTACTGACCATCGATGTGCCCTGTGTTTGATGGTATAGTTGGGTGAAATATTCAAAGAAATTTTCTGTAAGCGCTAAAGTGGCACATTCCAGGATGAAGGCCACTGGTGTCGGTGAGTTCCACTCACTGCTGATCAATGCATCTTCAATCACCTCAAGTGTAGCCCTTTGAGGGATATTGGTATACGGGGCCTCAACATCCAGAGTAACCAGTAAGTCTACTGATTCTGGATGTTGAGTACCCTCGAGCAGACATAGGACATCTGTAGTGTCCCTAATGAAAGAGGGAGTTGCCCTGACCAATGGTTGTATAAAGTGGTCAACAAACTTGGACAGAGGTTCCAAGATGGAACCGATCCCTGACACGATGGGACGCCCCGGGACCGGGGTAGTACTTTTGTGGATTTTAGGAAGGCAGTAGAAATAGGGGGTTATAGATTCTTTTGTTACCAGGAAATCAGCTTCCTTCTTGGTGATCCACCCTTGTGATTCTGCAGTGAAAACCAGAGTAGAGATAATTCTCCTCAATCTCGGAGTGGGGTCTTCTTTTATAGGAGTATAATATCTCCTGTCACTCAATTGTCTGTGGCACTCCGTATTGTAGTCCAATGTGGACATAATCACTATTGCCCCGCCTTTATCTGCCTGTTTAATGGTGATACTGGCATCACTCGCTAAGGTTTTAATGGCAGTGGTTTCTTCACAGGACAAGTTATGGAAAGGAGCAGTAGTTGTCATGCTATTCAGATCTTTCAACACTGCTTGCTCAAAAGTCAGCACTTCGTGAGGAATCATGCTACTATTTGGTGTAAAAGTAGAAGGTTTGTGTAAACCAGAGTCGTTACTAGGTGGTGGTGATTGGTCTTGGAAGAAGGCTTGTAAACAAATTTTATGGAGGAACCCCTGTACTTCGCATATGTCTCGAAATTTGTCATTTTTAGGGGTTGGAACATAGCCCAGACCTTTCTGTAGGACCCTCTCTTCTATGGGAGAGAGGGCTCTCGAGGAGAGGTTAATGATTAATTTCTCTTCCCCCTGGTTTGACTCCTGGTCTCTACTGATCGTGCTGGTTGATCCTGCCATTGGACTCTTTTTTGACCTTTTCTGCGCCCTCTTCCTCTGCCCCAACCTCTGTCTAAAAAAGGTGGCACAGCCCCAGTCTGGAAGAAGGGAGGGGGCCTTGTTGGTACATGGGAAACTGCCAGTAGGGTGGTCCCTGGTATGGAGGTATGTTGTAAGGTGGAAACACCTGGTTTTGGAAAGGTCGATTCCTTCTGTTATTCCAGAAATAACCACTGGAAAAACCACTGTTTGCATACTCGAGAGCACGCAACCTCAAAGAATTGTTATCATCTAGAAAAAAGAAAAAATTACCAGCTGGCAAAGATGGCACTAAAAAATGCTGGAATTGCATTCACTGTAATAATGCCATCACAGGAGAAATATTATTGCACCCTAGGACTAGAGAACAAATAAGGTTGACTGGGATCACAGACTGCAACTCTCAAAACGTTGTATACTCAATAAAATGCCCTTGTGGACTGCTCTACAGAGGGAAAACGGAGAGGAAAATGAAAGTGTGCCTGACAGAGCATAAAAGCAAATCAGAAATAAAAATATCAATTCAAGTCCTGCAACACGTTGGGAGCAAAATCGACACAGCATTGCACAATTCAAGTTTCAAATAATAGAACAAGTACAAATTTCAGAAGGCGTTGATAACTCCAAAAAACTGCTACAGAGAGAGACATTTTGGATTAAAAGGCTAAATACTCTGATGCCCAACGGGCTCAACGATAAATTTGAAATGGCTTGCTTCTTATAATTTACATCACTTCAGATCCTTATGCGTCATCATGGGTTATCCCTAATTCCCCTACACACACAGTTATTAGAAAACACCTGCACACTTACACAAAAAACACTCCGCATGCATTAATGATATGAGTATCAAGTGATTGATATGTATTTTATGAATGTATCATAGACACAGTGATTACGCAGGAATTTGTATGTATTAGACCATATCATTGGTATAACGAGACAAACAAGGAGGGAGAATACTGTATGTTTTAAAATGAACTGACTGTTAAGTTCAAGACAAAGCGCTTATAGGATGTAAGCACAGACTTCACGAACATTCCACCATTCTAAGATGGCGACCGAGATCGAGTGTCCTAGAGGAAAATGTCTCTCATTGGCTATACGAGTTAGCTTTGAAAAACGATTGTTCCCGGCTTTTAATATGACTGAGGTGACACTCTCATTTGAACAATCACGAACTGAGATGCATTATATTATTATTAACATCGTCCGCATATATACCGCATGTTTTCATTTTGGTGGCTCTTCAGCGGTGGTATTTTCGCGTCATCACACATTGTCGAAGCTTAGATAACACAATATTAGTACTGTTCCAACATGGCGCGCGGTTTCAATCTGGTGGTATTCTCGCGTTATTACGGCGATGACATGCATAAGAACTGGTGAGGTTCGAAACGATTTCGGTTGTCGGTGGCGGTTGAGAAGCGGAATGCACTAAGATGTAAGCGCAGTTCATAGTTAGGATTTGCAGGATTATCATCATTTTGAGGACAGTGCACGATGTGTAACGCTAGTTGTTTATCCCTTTTAGTGTGTCCATACGTCTGCTTCTGACAACGGTGCCACAGCGTATTGTAAACATTATACGAGCTGAACACGCAGGAAGGTGAGCACCTTTAGACAGCTAATACACCTTTCCATATTGGATTGTTGAGCGATATTGACGGGGCGTTCCATACATTTTTTCAGGTTCAAGATTCATTCATGGTGTTTTACACAATTATCAGAGAATGGACTCTCACTGTGATTCAGGTATGTGTTGACGTATAAGGGTGTATAGAAGAGTTTGAGTCGGTGTAGCGGAGTATGTTACTGTCAGTGATTCCATCGTATTTCTACCATCAGGTTTCATCGTTTTATATTGATACATTACAATACGTTGCGGCAAGGACAAGTGACTTTGGCATTCTTCTCGTCTTCGTAAGATACGCGGTCAGCTCATTCAACAAAGAGGAATGATTTTAATTTTTAAGAAAAAAC
This sequence comes from Calotriton arnoldi, assembly GCA_963921515.1. NCBI lineage: Eukaryota > Metazoa > Chordata > Amphibia > Caudata > Salamandridae > Calotriton > Calotriton arnoldi. Next base: position 17,644 of record CAWUFW010012304.1, on the reverse strand, counting down.
ACTAAAGGCATTCATGCTCCTGTTCTTACTGTTAGGTTACCTGGAAGAGTGTGTAGGAATTTTGGTTCCGCCACCGTGCAAGTTGTAAGTGTTTTTTGCGAAGCATGTCATACACAAGGGGGTATCACTTTGGTGCATTATGAGACTAAGACCATCATTGGGTGTATGGTTCATGATTATGACTGTTTTATAAAAAAAGAAATTTTCATGAGTAATTTCCATTATGTGCTGCACATCAATTGATTAGTTTCCCTTTACATTTGCAGGGTTGCCCCTGATGAAGGGACCATTCGTCCCGAAATGCATTGGGCGTTGTACTGTCTAAATTTCATTCTGTAATGATTTATTGTACATTATATGTATAACATGATTTGTTTTGTATATGTTTGAAAACATTGGATAGGCTTTAATTTTGAAATGTTAAAAGAGTTCAAGTAAAATACTGCTTGAAAAAATGGTATACAAGGTTGAATTTTGTGTATATCACATATAGTTGTGCACGTTAGAGTCCGAGTTACCCACGGGGACCTGGCCACTTTACACTAGCATCCATATACAGCCACAAACATTACAGAATTTCAGAATAGAATGTAAAGTCCACCTCAATTCCATGATCCTCAGTTTGGAGACATACTGAAATAAACATATTACGAATGGCTTCCTTCTATCTACAACCCACCACCCACCCACCCTGTCTATCCAATCTACTAAATGACCCCCCCTACCCTTTATAATCTTCCCACTGCTGCCAGACTTTCTCCCACTTCTTGGGGCACCCTCGGCTCTCATAAATTGTCTTTTCTGCTGCACAGCACCAGTCCATATCCCTCTTCCATTGTGACACCTTCGGTGGCTGGACTGCACCCCATGCCCCTGCGATATTTCTCTTTGCCACCATTGCGGCCACCTGTAGCCAAATTCTTTGCTATTTGGGCCAATTCTGTTCCCCTGAGACACATAACACATGCCACTTAGCCAGGTAGGTCGCTCCCCCACCACACAGCTCCGCCTGTGTTGTCCGCCCGCTGCTGCTGCTGGTAAGCTCGCCCCTCCGCTTGTGGCCTCGGTGCCCGTATTTCTTGCTTTCTGTCTCTCCATTTTTCCTTCTGTGCCCCTCGCTGCCCCATTGTACTGTGCTTGTATTTCTCTGTTTGTTTTCTCTCCCCATTTTTCCTTCTGTGCCCCTCGCTGCCCCATTGTACTGTGCCCGTATTTCTCTGTTTTGTTTTCTCTCCCCATTTTCCTTCTGTGCCCCTCGCTGCCCCATTGTACTGTGCCCGTATTTCTCTGCTTGTTTTCTCTCCCCATTTTTCCTTCTGTGCCCCTCGCTGCCCCATTGTACTGTGCCCGCATTTCTCTGTTTGTTTTCTCTCCCCATTTTTCCTTCTGTGCCCCTCGCTGCCCCATTGTACTGTGCCCGTATTTCTCTGCTTGTTTTCTCTCCCCATTTTTCCTTCTGTGCCCCTCGCTGCCCCATTGTACTGTGCCCGTATTTCTCTGCTTGTTTTCTCTCCCCATTTTTCCTTCTGTGCCCCTCGCTGCCCCATTGTACTGTGCCCGTATTTCTCTGTTTGTTTTCTCTCCCCATTTTTCCTTCTGTGCCACTCGCTGCCCCATTGTACTGTGCCCGTATTTCTCTGTTTGTTTTCTCTCCCCATCTTTCCTTCTGTGCCCCTCGCTGCCCCATTGTACTGTGACCGTATTTCTCTGTTTGTTTTCTCTCCCCATTTTTCCTTCTGTGCCCCCGCTGCCTCTCTCCATTCCCACCGCTGCGTCCCCTGCGGCCCCGCCCCCCTGACTGCCCATTCGCTGCCCCTGCCTCCCGCCTCCCAGCTGCTCCTCCCTCCCACCTCCCCATATATGGCGGCCGCTGCGCGGTGAGGAGAGCGACCCTTGACCTTGCCAGGTAGGTCGCTCCCCCACCACACAGCTCTGCCTGTGTTGTCCGCCCGCTGCTGCTGCTGGTAAGCTCGCCCCTCCGCTTGTGGCCTCGGTGCCCGTATTTCTTGCTTTCTGTCTCTCCATTTTTCCTTCTGTGCCCCTCGCTGCCCCATTGTACTGTGCCCGTATTTCTCTGTTTGTTTTCTCTCTCCATTTTTCCTTCTGTGCCCCTCGCTGCCCCATTGTACTGTGCCCGTATTTCACTGTTTGTTTTCTCTCCCCATTTTTCCTTCTGTGCCCCTCGCTGCCCCATTGTACTGTGCCTGTATTTCTCTGTTTGTTTTCTCTCCCCATTTTTCCTTCTGTGCCCCTCGCTGCCCCATTGTACTGTGCCCGTATTTCTCTGTTTTGTTTTCTCTCCCCATTTTTCCTTCTGTGCCCCTCGCTGTCCCATTGTACTGTGCCCGTATTTCTCTGCTTGTTTTCTCTCCCCATTTTTCCTTCTGTGCCCCTCGCTGCCCCATTGTACTGTGCCCGTATTTCTCTGCTTGTTTTCTCTCCCCATTTTTCCTTCTGTGCCCCTCGCTGCCCCATTGTACTGTGCCCGTATTTCTCTGTTTGTTTTCTCTCCCCATTTTTCCTTCTGTGCCCCTCGCTGCCCCATTGTACTGTGCCCGCATTTCTCTGTTTGTTTTCTCTCCCATTTTTCCTTCTGTGCCCCTCGCTGCCCCATTGTACTGTGCCCGTATTTCTCTGTTTGTTTTCTCTCCCCATTTTTCCTTCTGTGCCCCTCGCTGCCCCATTGTACTGTGCCCGTATTACTCTGCTTGTTTTCTCTCCCCATTTTTCCTTCTGTGCCCCTCGCTGCCCCATTGTACTGTGACCGTATTTCTCTGTTTGTTTTCTCTCCCCATTTTTCCTTCTGTGTCCCCGCTGCCTCTCTCCAGTCCCGCCGCTGCGTCCCCTGCGGCCCCGCCCCCCTGACTGCCCATTCGCTGTCCCTGCCTCCCGCCTCCCAGCTGCTCCTCCCTCCCACCTCCCCATATATGGCGGCTGCTGTGCGGCCGCGCCGCTGGCGCGCCAAAGGCGCGCCTAAGGCAAGCCCGTCTGCGCCCGTCCGCGACTGGACCGCGCCCAGCGCCAGAACCCCTGGACCGCGCGCCCCCGCTCCAGCCTCGAGGACCGACGCCGATACGATGCCACCACACTCCACGCCCTCAACCCCGGACGGACGCACAACTGCTTCAAGGCCGCCCCGAAACGCACCCATGGTCCCTTCAGCTGCCGGAACTGCAGCTACACCAGCCTCAGAGCCACCGAGGCGCCCGCCAAGAAGGACCTCAACCACCTCCGGTGCATCCTACTGAACACCTGCTCCGCACGCAAACACGCCGTCGAGCTCTGGGACCTGCTCGACACATCATCACCAGACGTCGCCTTCCTGACAGAGACCTGGATGAACGACTCCTCCGCCCCCGACATCGCCATAGCCATCCCAGACAGCTATAAGATCACCCGCAGAGACCGCATCAACGCAATAGGAGGAGGAATCGCCATCGTCCACAAGTACACCATCAGGGTCTCGACCAGCACCGACGACACTCTCAGCACCGCCGAACACATGCACTTCCAGATCCACACGGACCCCAACACCACCCTTAGAGGCACCCTTGTCTACAGACCCCCTGGGCCCCGACCCCAGTTCAGCGACTCCATCGCCGACTTCATCAGCACGCTCGCCCTGACCTCTACCGACTACATCCTCCTCGGAGACTTGAACTTTCACCTGGAGAACAACAATGACAGCAACTCCACCACCCTGATCGACAGCCTCGCCAACCTCGGCCTGAGCCAGCTCGTCACAACACCGACCCACTGCGCTGGCCACACGCTTGACCCCATCTTCTCCTCAAGCTCCCACGTCTCCTTCAGCCACATCACGGAACTCCTCTGGACCGACCACCGCTGCATCCATTTCACCTTCCAGAAACCCACCACACACCACCGCACCCAACAGATCCCACGCCGCTGCTGGAGCAAAGTCACCGAAGACCAACTCCGGGCAACCCTCGCTCTCAGCCCTCCCTCCGACCCATCCAACACCGACGACGCTGCCTGCAACATCAGACGATGGATGCACGACTGTGCCAACACCCTCGCCCCGCTGAAAAAGCTCACCTACAGCGACACCACCAAAAGAGCCAGCTGGTTCACCTTGGAACTCCTAGCTTCCAAGCGTACCTGCCGGAAACTAGAGAAGAAATGGCACAGCGATAAGACACCGGACAGCCACACAGCCCACAAAGACGCCATCCGTAACCACCACCACCTCATCAGGTCCGCCAAGAGAATCTCCTTCAAAGACCGCCTCGACAACAACGCACACAACAGCAAGGAGCTTTTCAACATCGTGAAGGAACTCTCCAATCCCAGCTCCAACACCAACGACATCCCGCCGTCGCAACCCCTGTGCGATTCCCTCGCCACCTTCTTTCACCGCAAGATCGCCGACATCCACGACAGCTTCAACACCCAGACAACCCCAACTAAGATCGATACACCAGACCCGCCACACACCATCGACCACGACCACCTGCCAGCCTGGGCCAGCGTGAACATCGAGGACACCATCAAGACCATGAGCACAATACACTCCGGCTCCCCGTCAGACCCTTTCCCGCACCACATCTTCAACAAAGCCAGCAGCTCCATCGCAACCCACCTGTGCAACATCATCAACCTCTCCTTCGAGACCGCGACCTTCCCAGAGAGCTGGAAACACGCAGAGATCAACGCCCTACTCAAAAAACCCAAGGCGGACCCGAGAGACCTCAAGAACTTCCGGCCCATCTCTCTGCTTCCGTTCCCAGCCAAGGTCATCGAGAAGATCGTCAACAAACAGCTAACCCGATACCTCGAAGAAAACAGCATCCTGGACCCATCCCAATCAGGGTTCCGCAGCAACCACAGCACTGAGACTGCCCTCATCGCCGCCACCGACGACATCAGGATCCTGCTGGACAATGGCGAGACCGCAGCCCTCATCCTGCTGGACCTCTCCGCCGCCTTCGACACTGTCTGCCACCGCACTCTACGCGCACGCCTCCACGACGCAGGGATCCGAGACAAGGCCCTGGAATGGACCACCTCCTTCCTCGACGGCAGAACCCAGAGAGTCCGCCTCCCACCTTTCCGATCCGAAGCCTCCGAGATCATCTACGGCGTACCCCAGGGATCGTCCCTCAGCCCAACACTGTTCAACATCTACATGGCCCCGCTCGCACGCATCGCCAGACAACACGACCTCAACATTATCTCCTACGCCGACGACACTCAACTGATCCTCTCCCTCACCAAGGACCCCCTCGCCGCCAAAGCCAAACTCCATGACGGAATGAAGGCCGTCGCCGATTGGATGAAGATCAGCCGACTAAAGCTGAACACGGACAAAACGGAGGTCCTCATCCTCGGCTCCAACCCCTCAGCCTGGGACGACTCCTGGTGGCCAACGACGCTGGGAGCAGCCCCGACACACACCGACCACGCACGCAACCTGGGAGTCATCCTCGACTCAACGCTCTCCATGACCAAGCAAGTCAACGCAGTCTCCTCCTCCTGCTTCAACACCCTCCGCATGCTTCGCAAGATCTACAGGTGGATCCCGACAGACACAAGAAGAACAGTCACCCAGGCCCTCGTCAGTAGCAGACTAGACTATGGGAACGCCCTCTACCCGGGAGCCCCGGCCAAGCTCATCAAGCGACTAAAACGCATACAAAACGCCTCCGCACGACTGATCCTCGACGTACCACGCCACAGCCACATCACCCCCCACTTGAGGAACCTGCACTGGCTCCCCGTCGACAGGAGGATCACCTTCAAACTCCTCACCCACGCACACAAGGCACTCCACAAAACTGGCCCAGCCTACCTCAACAGACGACTCTTCTTCTACGTCCCCAACCGCCAGCTCCGCTCCGCCGACCTCTCCCTCGTCACCGTCCCCCGCATTCGAAGAACAACCACCGGCGGCAGATCCTTCTCACACCTCGCCGCCAAGACCTGGAACACCCTTCCACTAAGCCTACGAAAGACCCAAGACCTGCTGACCTTCAGGAGGCTACTCAAGACCTGGCTGTTCGACCAGTAGCAGCATCCCCCCCCATCCCTCTCCCCAGCGCCTTGAGACCCTCGCGGGTAAGTAGTGCGCTCTACAAATTCTGTGATGGATTGATTGATTGATCAAGGGGGACCTCGTGTTCCAGCACCTCTGACATTATCCGAACCACCTTCGTCCAGTATGTTCGTATTATCGGGCAATCCCACAGAATATGAAAGAATGTGCCACTCTGGGCACACCCCCTCTGACACTCCTCTGTTAGTATCCGTCCTAACTTGAACATAAGTACGCTGGTATAATATGACCTATGCAATAACCTCAACTGGACCAGTCGAAATCATGCCCGGATTGCCACCTCTATAGGGCTTTGCACCGCCTCTGCCCAATCATCATCTTCCAAGAGGCCCACCTCTGATTCCCAGGCCTCCCTCAACTTTATAAGCAGGTCCGGGGAATTGTTAATTAACTTCTTGTAGGTATAGGCAAGTGCCTTCTCAGGAATTGGATCTAGCAACAACCTATCTTCTAATGGACTATATTCTGGGATCTGAACCCCGTCTTTTATGTGCCTGCCCAGTGCGTGCTTCAGTTGTAGGTAGCGGTAGTGTTCTGTGGGTGCTAGTTGATACTCTACTTGTAGTTCTCAAAATGACATCATCGCCTGCCATCTCCATACATCTCCCAGACGAACAATGTTGATTAATTTCCACCTTGAGAAGCCCCCAAGCTGACCCACCTCACGGAGCATTTCACTGTACCACAGAGGAGTCTGCTCCGCGAGCCGGTTGGCCCACACCAAAAACCTATTGGCCTGTAACCACACTGTTAGCACTATCTGCGTATGTGGGGGCATGGTACCCCGTCTCACTCATCCATACAGTGCTCTTAGGTAGCCGCTGGCCCCCATCGCCCAGTGGTCAACTCTATACGCTGGGTCATTCCGATCCGCAAACGCCCATTCATTAATGACCATTAGGTGCGAGGCCCAGTAGTACTTTTGAATATCTGGGATGGCCAAGGCTCCCTCATATACCCCCCTTTGGAGTTTAGCCAATGCTATCCGTGCTTCACCTCCGTCCCATAGCAACGTTCTCAACTCACTATTTACATCCTTAAAGAATTTATCTGGTATCTGACAGGGGGTGTTTTGTATGACGTACAACAGTCTTGGCAGGGACATCATTTTGAAGAGGACTGCTCTGTCCATAAGGGATATCGGCAACTTCCTCCAGTGAGCTACATCTCTCTTCAGCCGCTCCAGCTGCGGTTTTAAATTCCCCGCCAAAAATGCTTATTCCGTTCTTTCTATTTGTATGCCCAGGTACATAAAGCTATCTTTAAGCAGTAACCTGGAGTTTGTGCCCAACAGCGGGGGTGGTCCATTCGACAACATATATAGGAGTGACTTATCCCAGTTAATCTGGTATCCTGAGTACCCTTCAAAAAGTTTGAAGATCTGCAGCAGCCTGCTAATTGTGAACCATGGACGTGTCACATACAAGAGGACATCGTCCGCATATAGCGATATTCTCTCTTCCCACTGATCTCCTCCACGTATACCCGATATCACCGGGTCTCCCCTGACCCATGCCGCAAGCGGTTTGAGTGCCAACGCGAATAAGATCGTGGATATAGGGCACCCTTGCCTTGTGCCCTTCCGTAGGGCAAAGGAACGGGATACCGAACCGTTAACTCGGACTCTGGCAAGGGGCTGCGTATACAGTAGCTTGATCCATGAAAGAAAGTGCGGGCCAAAACCAAACCTTTTTAGAACCTCAAACAGGTAGTGTCACTCTATGCTATCAAATGCCATACGGGCATCTAAGGATAACAGGGCAGCCTCCACCCCCGGGTTGGTCTTTACCATGTGCAGCACCCCGTACAGTCGCCGAAGATTTAGTCTGGCACTTCAATGGGGCATAAAGCCCGACTGATCCGGGTGTATCAGAGACATTATGGGCACCAACAGTCTATTCACCAGAACTTTGGCCAGTATTTTCACTTCTATATTTAACAGGGATATCGGCCGGTATGAACTACACTGGTCCGCTGGCTTGCCCGCTTTGGGGATTACGACTATAGTCGCCGTTCTTTGATCAGGCGGCAGGCATCCCGATCTTTGGCTTCATTAAACATAGCCAAAAGGTATGGGGCCATGGTGCTAGCTGTACATTTAAAGAGCTCCACTGGTAGACCGTTAGGGCCCGGCGCCTTCCCTGCCTGTAAATCTTGTATTGCGCCCACAATTTCTTCCGTCGTGATATCACGCTCTACGTTATCCCTATCGTCTACTGACAAGGTTGGTAAACGCATTTCAGCTAGCAGTTCACTACAGTCCTCGGCTGATCTTACGGGATTCGAGTCGTACAGTTCCTCATAGTAATCAGCAAATACTCGTGCCAGGGCCTCCCCAGTGGAATGTGGGTTACCATTTTTGTCTCGTATTTCGGCCACCCAGTTTCTTTCCCTATCTCACTTTTCTAACCAAGCAATCATCCTATTGGCCTTGTCACCCAAATCATATATTCTTTTCTGAGTTGCCAAGGCGGCCGATCTTGCGGCATTAGTTGCCATCGCTTGCAACTCATGCCTCCGGAGTTCTAGTTGGTGGGCAGTATCCTTGTCTTGTCTTCCACCCTCCAGATAGGTTGTTTCCATCTCTATTATCTGTGTCTCTAACCTATCCCATTTCAGCTTCCTTTCTTTGTTTTCTACTCCTATGCAGGCCTGGACATGCCCCCTTATCACTGGCTTGAACGCTTCCCAGAGAGTACCAGCAGCATCCACGGACCCCTCGTTTTCTTGGAAATAAAGCTGAGCTCTTTCCCTGACCTTTTGGGCATTACCTTTGTTCTTAAAGAACCACGCATTTAGTCTAGGTGGTAGGACATACTGACGGATCGGGCCCCTCACCATTACCTCCACTGGGGAGTGGTCTGATATGCCCCGTGGACCTATCCGTGCATTGGTGAATCACCCTTCCCCTCCACTATGCATCAAGATATGATCTAGTCGGGAGTAGCTACCATGTGCGGCGGAGTAGAAGGTGTATTGGCGAGCGTCCGGGTTATGTAGTCGCCATATATCAATCAGACCCAATGTCTCAGTGAAAGCATTGAGCGGCTCCACTCCTCTTTCCCTTCTCATCACAGTGTCCCTATCTTGCTCCGGATCCATCGTCGAGTTCATGTCCCCCCCTAGCACCATTAAGCCCGGAGGGAGGTCGACAATTAGTGTTCCCAGTGCTGTAAATGCCTCTGCGCGCGCCATTGGTGGGATATGGCCGGATACCAAATTAACAGCCTGTCCTTCCCACCTCCCCGAAAGAGCCACAAACCTTCCCAACGGGTCGTGCCAAACCTTATCCACCACTAGCGGGAGACCCGACTTCACCAGAATACCTACCCCACGGGAGCCAGATGTATATCCAGCGTGCTCCACCAGTTTATAACCATATCTATCCACAGCGCGGTATTTATGACCCTTAAGATGCGTTTCTTGAAGCAATACTACTCCCGGGGAGTGTCGGTGCAGGTACTGTAGCACAATACTACACTTAATACGATTCCCCAGTCCATTGACATTCCAGGATAAAATATGTAGACTAGTGGCTCCAGTCTGTACCCCCCTTGCCCTCCAGGAGATGTCTGTGGTGACCCTTGCCTAATTACCCTCGCTTGCGTAGCCATCCCTGCGCTAAGTGTCTCAGCATGTATCTATCTAAATGGACCAAGGCGTCATCATTTCGGCATGTTATGTAATAGCTGACAATAAAACTATTAACCCTTACAAAACCAAACATTCCCTATACTGTCCCCACCCCCCTCCCTGCGACCCTGCTGGTGGGTAAAACAACCCCCACCACCCCAACTCGCAGAGTGCCTGTCGCCCTAAACAACAATCAAAAATGGGGTTGGTCGATGCCGATCACCAAAGGCCTCCTCCCCAGGTCCCCGCCCCTCCTTCCCACAACAGTAAATACTTTTCAATCCAATAGCAACCCTATCGAAAAAGGTCTCTTGCTAAGGGGTCATATACAATGTGTCCAAATGTATATATACATTTCCCACCCCCTCGCAATATTCACTCCCCAACGACCTTATCTCCATCAGTCATGGTGTGACCTGGCGCCTCAGTTCCAGGATTCTACCCTTCCAACTGCTCCTGCACGGGCGATATGATTGAACTGATTCTTCTCCCACCGCTCTGCGTCGCTCTCGCCATTTTCCTCTTTGAGAATGAGGACCTACGTGTCGCCAACCCTCCAGCCATTCCATTGCTTCCTCTGGAGCGCCGAAGAACCACGCCTTCCCTTCGGCCTCGACTCTCAGTTTGGCCAGGTACAACATGGAATACTTTAGTTCTTTGCCCTCAGTTCTTTTTTAACAGCATCAAAGGCACGCCTTTGCCGTTGCACGTTCAGCGAGAAGTCCGGAAAAAATCTGATCACCGGATTCTCATACTGTAGGTCACCATGTTGGCGTGCTGTCTGTAGGATAGCGTCCCTATCTCGAAAATTCAGAATCCTGGCAATGATTGTTCGCGGTAGTGCTCCAGGCTTGGGCTTAGGAATGGGGGCCCTGTTGGCCGCTCAATCGTGAAGTGGACTGAGAGGCCTTTCGATTTAAGGTGCTTCAGGATCAGGTCCTCCAAGAAGAGATCAACGCTGGGCCCTCCATACCTTCCGGTACTCCCACCACGCGGATATTATTCCTTCATGCCCGCCCTTCCTGGTCTTCTAGCTTGGCAGCCATAAGTTATTGTTGTTTCGTGAGAGCCTGGACCCTTTCTTCCAGACTCTTTGTACTTGTTTGTAATTGCGTCACTTGGCTTTCGGTGGCAGCACTTTATCCGACATCTTCCGGAAGTCTGCTCTCAAAAGATTGATGTCCAGTGTGACTGCGTCGATTTTAGGGTCAATCATCCCCTTGAGGTCCGCAATGGCCGCCATTATGGTGCTCAATGAGGGTTCTGCCTGCTCTTCGGTCGACGCGGTCTGCGACGCCACCAGAGGGAGTGGCACCGCGTACTTGTCCATCTTGTTCGTTTGCACCCCTGTTTGACTTTTAGGCTTCATTCGGGCGGGCACCAAACACTGTGGTAATCACATAGGAGGGCCACCGCGAAACTTAGCACCACCGTTACGATGCCGTGAAGACCGTGGTCAGCCCAAGTACATTGGGCTGAACTGGGGCCTCTATAGTCACTCTCTGTTAGCCCCTTAGGATAGACTACCTTCTTTCAGTCCCTTCCTTCGGTGTAAGGTGATCCCACCAACCAACAGTGTCTGTGCAGGAATGGCTGCCCACCCGTGTTCCAGTCTGATTCTGGCAGGCATCCCCCTTAGCTGTGGCTCGGCCCGACACGGCCACACCTTCGTTGCGGCTATCGCTACTGTGCACTGTTCAAGTGTTGCCCCCTCCAAACGTTTCCTGCCTCCAATGCCACTTATGTCCACACTACTCGCACTGCGATCCATACCCCAAGTCGGGGTATAAAATATCACCCCGCTGATAATGTCAGGCCGTTTCTCTCACTTCTCTCGGCGGCAGGGTCAAGGCCCGTGACTTAATGCCTGTGGCAAATCAGGTACGGTCTCGTTTCTGAGCGATTAGGCTGCTACCCAAACCGCCAGCCCCCAGGGGCGCCGCAACATGCCGTGCCAGAGAGCCTCACCCGCTGAGACGGGCTCTCCGTAAGCCCCGGGGTCTCCATAGCGCTCCGCCTGCGGCCTCAGGAGGGAGGAAGGCCCGGGGGCAGATCTCAATGCCGGCCGATGGCGCCCGTCCTGGCTGCATTTCCCCGTACCTCTCAGGCCTCTCCCGGCCACCGGCGCTCTGTTCTGCCGTAGACTTCTAAGTCTATGCTCCGTGCATTCGTGCCCAGACACGCCACACGTCGGAAGTATTTCAGCCACTGCTCAGCTCAAACCGGGTCCCCACACGGCTCCGCAGGCCTCCAGAGAGTCAAGGTGCGTTGCTGCGTCACTCCGGTCGGCGAGTCTCCCGGTGCAGGAAGCTCCAATTTTCTTGACGCAATCCCTTCACTTAATGTTCCGCTGGTCCGCGATGCACCTTTGGTTGCTTCGGATTGGCTGGATTGACGGATTTACTGGGCTTCAGGGACCCGAGAGAAGGAGCTCTCTCACAACGCCGCCATTTCTCTCAGCTCCGAAGCCACGCCCCAATCTGTTGCATTCTTAAATGTACAAAGGCAAGCATTAAGTTTGAAACCATGCTCACCTCATCAATGATTAGAAGTTTCAATTTCTTTAGTACTCTTGAGACTTCATAACAAACTTCTCCAGATAGTTTATGATATTCCAACTTATTTTCATGTTCTACTGGTAGCATGAGTAAACGATGTAATGTAATCCCTTTAATGTTCTGTGCTGCTAACCCAGTTGGAGCTGTTACAACACAAGATAAATGTGATTCAGTGGTTTTCTGTAGATAACTGATCAAAACTTTAATTAAGAAACTTTTCCCTGTTCCAGCTTGACCACTGATATACATTTGAATAGGTTTAAATGATGTGCAGCTGCACTCTTTTTTTCAAGAAGTAAACCATGCTGTATCTGTTGTGTCACTTGCTGATATATTTCTTTTTGTTCAAAATTGAGTTGGTCTTCCAAGTTTCCCAACTCAATTATATCCTGTTGTGCTTGTTGCATTGCCGTTTCTACTTCATTCATGGCTATTGCTGCTTCATTTTCAAGAATTGGTTGTCCTAATGGATCTTGACTTAGTGGAGCAGAACTTTGACTATCTTGAGAACTGTCTCTAGCTATTTCAGCTGCAGTAGCAGTGTCTTGTTCAATCTCTTCATTTAACATTTGTAGATAATTTGGAAAAATTGTGCATTGAATACTATCTTTACATGCATTAAAAGAATCTTCATAGCAGTCAAAATCTCCAAGTAATTCCATTTCAGTATGCCAAGGCTTGAAGAGTTGCAGAAGTGCTAAATAGAAAAATTTAATTTTATCTGGAGTTTTGCAACTGAGTTTTCTGGGATTAATAAGATTTCCTTTGGCATGTTTTACCAAACATCCATCACATCCAATTACTGCATATTTTTCTTCATTTATATTTTCTGTAACATTTCTCTTAAAACTATAATGTTGTAGTACTTCATGGAGACACATGTTTTCCAGATGTGGACTCCTTTTGGGATAGTACGTATCCAAAATATTTGTTTTAACAATATCTGAACTCTCTGGTTCATTCAATGCTAAGTATTCAATTTCTTGTACAGATTTCAAAACTCGATTTCGTGTTGCAGCAAGACCTAGACTTACCCAAATGATTCCTCTTGACTTTGAATATAAACTTGCAGAGGTCAACCGATCCGAACATTCGTAGGATCCAATCTCTCAATGGGAAAGCATCTTCAAACTAAAGCTGTACATTTGTTACTAAGAGTCTTCTCTTGTGAAATTTCTTCCCACATTTCTTTCAACTCCGTCTTTTCAGATTTGGTTATATATGATGCAATATAACGAGCAACAGCAATCGAATTATCTGCAACATATTGGATATCCATGTTTGCATTCCACATTGACAAATTCACTGGATTGTAGTCATTAATATACTTTGAATCTTCACTTCTTTTTATGTTGTAAGTATTCTTTGGAGATTTTCACGTTATAGTATGTCTTACTGCTGACATGAAACTGTTGACTCTTCCTTTTGAAATTACTGGATGTGGGAATTCAAAACGACATTTTGTATAAAATTTTCCCTTTGACGTGTATTTTTGTCGACAATATTTTCCACATCGATGACTTTGAAACCGTAAAACTTGTTGTCTTAAGCTGTTTTCTGCTCCTTTTTTGGAATGGCACAGGTAACATAGTCTTCAATGAAAGACAAAACAGTTTCATCAGAATCGGTTCCAAATTTAGGTGCATTCTTGATCCATAATAGCATGTGTATATGAGGAGCACCTCTGGCTTGGTACTCCTTTCTCCAAAAGAAATCAATAACTTCTCCAAGATTTGGATTATTTTTATTGCAGATAAAAGACATCATAGCTTGAAACCTATGATTAAAATATTTGCACACATTTACAGGATCCAAAGAACAGAGTTCTCCAGCTGTCTTTAATTCAATGTTTTTTACATTTGAATTTTCTTCTCGTAGAAATTCAAGTAAATTGTCCCATGCGTATTCAGCACAGCTAAGTGTAACAAACCACGTAGGGGTTCCTAAGTTCCTTAACATACATTTAAGTTCTCTGTGACGACAATACCAATACTCATTAGTACCACGTTGACACGCCATCAAATTAATTAACTGAGATTCAAAATGATCGTCTCTTTGTTGAACTTTGTCCAAAAATTCCTTTGCAGAAAGATGTGTAAGATGAACTCCTGTTTTTAATATGTGGTTCACTGCATATGAAAGTCACTTTCAAACAGAAGATGAAATAAATATGGAATACACTGTAGAAGTCTTGGATCTTCTGAGTGCAATCTTGTTGTACGATATTCTGAAGCTGGAATCTGTACTGGTCGTTCATCATATCGTCCACCTTTTCCAGTGGGGAAGAGCTGTGGAAAACAACGAGCTTCTAAACTTTTTTCCCATACACTCATGGGAGTTCCCTTTGCTTTCTTCATTTGGAATAATTCAATAGTGTTTCCTATCACTTCTTTTGAATGTAGAGGATGTATACTATAATGTTCATAAATATCTTCTCTCCTCGAGTTGTCCACTTTTTCTATTTGGCCAGTAGAAATTTCTCTTTCATCTTCTATAAATAATTCTTCTTCTTCCACATATACATTTTTATAATAAATATGTTTCTGTACAAGATATAAAGTAGCCTTTTGAAGTTTGGTGACATCTACTAACTCTTGCCATATTTCCCGACTCTTTGTTGGTACACCATTAACTAGAATAACTACAGGTTCAGTTTCCTCTCTCTCTATACCAACAGTTTCAATATTTTTCTTAAAATCTAAAGGTAAATACACAACTCTCCCTTTTAAACCTTTTTGTAAATCTGTTGGAGGCAGCTTACCTGTTTTTGGCTCCATACGAACTATAGCCTGAAACGGATGCACAGATTGAACAAGAATGGACTCATAAGTATTTAAATTTACCAGTTCCGGAGGAATAGCTACCAACTCTAGGTTGTTATGTACAGCTCTAGCTGACATTTTATTTTCTTCTAAATTGTTGTAACAATATTTACAAATACGTTGATCACTACCCAACTCAAAACGACCTTCCACCAACAAATAAGCACCAAATTGCTCCCACTTATCATTGTTTTCCTTTTCACTTTTAAAATACACATCAACATTCCTAGTTTGAGTTCTATAGTGAGTACGTCGACAACAAATACAAACATAGTTTGGTTTCTCACAAGACACTACCTTAAACTTTGTAATTTCTTCTGCAAACTTCTCAGTAGTACTATCTTCCACCTCTTCTTCAACACCTACACTTATCAAACTCTTACTTTCTCTACACTCCTCTTGAGGACCAAAGAAATGAAACTCTATATCATTTGAAACTTTTTTAACATCCAATACTGAACCATGCAAAAGAGCTTTGTTTATTTCACTTAAAGATAATGCAGGACTTTTTACATAGTACAATCTTCTCACTAACTTCCGCATTTCTGAGTGATGTACTGCTAACATTCTTAAAATGATGAAAAGTACTTCTACACACTTTTCTAGAAAGACAAGCAAGAGAATGACCCTGCAAGTTACTATATTTTCTCACTTTACAAGGATCTAGTCCTTGCAACATCTTAATCTTTTGTTTAGCACTATTTTTACCATAATCTCGTAAGAAATTTTGTAATATATCAATAGATTCCTGTCGTATACTACAAATACTACTACAATCCCACCTATACACTAGAGCTTGTGAACGTCTGCTTTGAACTTCTTCAGCTATTACTTGTTCCACATTTCTAGGAACCATCTTTTCTTTTTCAATTGGACAACTCCATCCCTTCTTAATATATAATACCAATACCTGAAAGCTTTGAAAAGAAATACAAATAATGACACTGGCACATTGTGTTGTTTTTATTGTTTTTTTCTTCAAATGCTTTATCTCGCTTCCGATGCGATACCAGAGCAAAATTCAGCCTGTTAATGAACCGCGTCCACTCATGGGACACTTCCGGTAGAACTGACTACCAAGCGCATCCCGTTCGGGACGCGCGCTAGTGTTCAACTAGCACAGACGCTAGCACCGCACGTCATACGCACAGGCGATGACGCACATACGCAACCCCCGCCCCAAGCCGCTCCCGCCGGAACTCGCTTTAAAACAACACCGGCAACTACTCCGGGTATCATCGTGATCCCGAGGAGACCGGAGTAGGTGTTGACAGCGGGCGTCCAGCCTTGACGAAGTAAGGTTTTCCTTTCTTTTCATTTGCAGGGCATGTTAAAAAGACTTGGCAAAATACAAGCCATCGCACCAGTCTTCAGAGGCTGATACCTCTGACTCAAAAATGAATGCTACCCGACAGACACATAACGCATTCTCATTATTTCTTCCACAGTGTGTGACTACAGGTGTTCGCCCCTCCCGGGATCTGTAAAAGCTACAAGAAATACGTAGCCAGTGTAATTATGCTTTATATGACATAAAAACAGTTTCATGTGCACGCAAAAAATGATACATGCACACACACCACAACAATTGTTGATATGCACTAATAGTTCACGGTAGCTGCCACGTTCCACAACGATAAAATAATGGCCTAGCCAACTTCTTTTAAGCATACAAATGCGACATGTGAATACACATGCCACTAAATTGCCAACCCGACTAGACATGCATGCCTGCACGAAACCATAATGCATGATCTAACACACACCAAATGTGTGTTGCATGTCTCTAGTATGAGTGTTGGCAAATGAGATCAAACAACTCAGAGAGTGTTTTTAGGCAACCACACCTATGAGCAAAAGGAGGTTAAGCCCATATGAGAGCAAAATTGCATCACACCTTTGTCTTTTATTCGTTGTATGTCCTTTTTATTTCTCCTTCTTTTGTTTTACACGTTTTAAATCAACCAGTGGGTCCGTAAGTATGGTCACACCACTGCATGCACAGCACACCTTAGCGCGTGTGCTGCAAAAAATACACGTGGCTCAATTTTCCCACCACTTCACTACTTTCACACAAATTTCACGCAGTTTGGTCCTGAAGAAAGCCTCCTCAATATATTTTTTCGAGGCTGAAACATGTAGACCAGTTGGATAATGAAGACCAATTACTAGTCTTCTTTTTATCCCGTTTCTTTTTAATCATATCCTGAGCCGCTGGGAATAAAAAAATTGGTGAGTAAGGCATCCCAGAAATATTTTTAACTTCACCACTTTTTGAGCACTACACAAAAAAACCAGCTCCGCTGTAACTCAGGCGTCGCAGCACAACTGGGTAGCATTCGGCTACCCAGTTGGGAACCCAATGATGAAGCATGCCACCAACTAGGTTGGTGGGTGAGGGTTCTTCTTACAAACCCAAGTGGTCCCTGGCACTCCAAATTTTATAGTAGAGTCGTCCCTAGTGGGTATGTCCACGTTGTTTTGGAATAAGTAATCAGGGATAAGGACGTCCCCTGTACACAGTCCTTGCTCTCTCCTTTGTTTCCTACACAAAT